>JAXIUT010000037.1:23236700-23250878 GCA_035586675.1 Eurytoma californica | reverse complement strand
AAATAAACTCCTTTGTTTTAGCAACTGGATAATCATTATTGGGAGAGTAAGGCTCCCGATACCCAAAATCCTTACACGCGACTGACAAAGGCGACATCATCAGTGCTTTTCCTAAAGCTCGGAACTACGATTAGTTTGGCCTTGCCCGCGCCTGCAGACAGTGCCGCCTGCCATGCGGTTCGTTGATCGTCGATTTAAAGGTCCAGCTGTTGCAGCGAATCTGCGTGTTTACAGGAGTAAAAGTTGCATTCAGTTTTTTCTCAACAGGTGTGGAGAATGTTGAGTGTTTAAGCTGATCGGGCGAGCCGATGGAAGCCAAACTAGCCGCCTACAGGAATAAAAAGAGGAGGGAAGTTATGGTGGAAACAGCGAAGAATACGATAAAAGAAGCGCTATCGTGGCAGCGGAGCAATCCGACCACTGCACTAATTGATGTAAGGTTATCTTTCCTATTCTTTATTTTTATTTAGTACGAGATGTTAAAAGAAAGTGTAGTAATCGTTTTTCATGTTTTTTTATTTTTTGCTTTTTGCTCAGTTATAAAAAGTTACATAATTGTGCATTGTAAAAATAAATACTAATATAGCGCGGCTCCTGCTTGATTAAAATATGAAAGATTGCAGGACAAGGATGATCTGGAAAGCATCATATCAGAAGAAAGTATTGACTTGACACCACCCCCGAGTCCTTTTTTCTCACGGACTATGTACTGTCTTTACTTTTTGCTGTGGGTAACACTGTATATTATTGCTATCCAGGTGCAATTTGGAGCTGTGTATTTTATAGTCTCAGCACTCTTATTTGTCTTCTTCAACACCAGATCTGGACCAAAGAAGAGAGGAGAAGTTAGTGCTTACTCTGTTTTTAACCCTGATTGTCAGTCAATAGATGGTACCTTGAAAGCGGAGCAGTTTGAGCGAGAGATCAGATACGGAGCTTCCAGTGTACACTAACAAGTATATTACAAGAGTAATAACCAAGGAAACTAATATATATATATGTGTGTACTATGTACACATAATACATATATATATATATATACATATATTTATTTTATGAGGTTTGAATAATCGGTGCTGTGAGTAATATTGCTAAGTATAATTGGAAAGTATTTTAAAAGTGAAATTTGATTGAGTTAGATATCAATGACTTTTATCACATAAATTAATAGAGTATTCTTTCCTCTTAGTCATTATTTGTTGAGTATACTTCGACAATTTGCCAGCTCCAGGAACATATCATAAGCTGTATTGTAGCAATTGGATATTTTATCTAAATGCATATTTAAAGTATCAGGATCTTGTGAATACATTTTAAACTTTGTAAAGTCAGTTTTTGATTGGGAAGAATACATATCTGAGCACAGCAGAGCTTTATCTAAGTCAGTCAATTGATCATTCAACATGCGCACTTCTAGAGTTCTAAAAAAAATGTCATGAATTTATATTTGTATGCCAAAAAATATTTTTTAACTCTACTTACTTCAAGACATTCACTTCTTGTAAATCTGAATTGAAATTAGTTATGCTATTAGAGAGCCTTGTAACTGTTTCATTCAGTTTGTCTAAATAAAAATACAATGATTTTTTTTAAATGTCCACTTTTTTCTGCAATTTAATTTAAAATTTTTACCTTTACTAGACTGTACTCCTTCGACTTTTATTGAATCTAAATCTCTCATCACACTTTCATGGAAATATTTAGGATCCCATTGGAAAAATGTTTCCTCTGATATTTTCCACATAGTGAAGCTAACTATTTGTGCTAAATATTTTTGATTTTCCGTAACATTTCCTTTAGTTGAGTTTGAATTCTAGTCAGAAAAGAAATCATTGATTTGCATGTATAATAGACATTTAATAATTAAAAAAAAAGGTTTTTTTATACTTACTATAAAGGAAACAACAGCATGAGGAATATTCAAATTTAATCTGGGAAGAGAATGTGGGGAATGAAATCCACTAAATTTACCAGCATGATAACTCTTCACTTTTTCCAGGGCTTCCAAAACAGTAGCTTGAACCATACCAGTTCCAGACACAACAATTTCATTTTTGCCTAAACATAATATTCCACATTATAATTTTAAAATCGCAAAGATTGAATAAATTAAAAAAGTTTTAAAGGTAAACCTCTAGCAACGTTTCCGTGAATCGCGATATACGCAACGATTTTGGATTTAATACGCTCGAGGAATCGGCCACTGCAAGAGTCTGTAGAGCCAAGAAAAACGCAAATTATTATCGTCCTCTTTGGTTTCCAATGTTTAATGCGGTATGCACTATCCAGCGCTTGGGCCACTTTTATGGCAACGTCAAAGCCTTCGCCACTTGCCGACAAAACGACGTATCTGTCTAAACAAATTGAAATAATTCTCCTTTTGATTTTTTTAAATATGAATATGATTTAAGTATATCGAATGCGTGATCACCATTTTCAACACTCCCGCAAATAGTTGCTACTGTGGTACTATGCGTTTCATTAACATTTAATTGGAAGATACTTAAGTCCGAAAAAACGTAAGACATACTTGTAACGTTCTGTGTTTTTAAGTTTTGTAAAATGGGATCTCTGAAAATTAAAAGATTTAGTTAATTTATTTTTAATAGTAACTTAAAAACAAAAATTATTATAAATTTGACAAATTATTGTTGTGAGCTGCATTTTACAAACATTGGCTAATATTCAAAATGATATTGATACGTACGAATTTTTTTAAATGGTTCATTAAAATCAGGAAATACGTGCAACTTTATATCATCAAGTTTCTAAAAATAAAATTATTTCTAACTCTTTGTAAAATCGTTTAAAAAAATCTTATAAAGCAACTCTTAAAATTTGTAATCAAGATTATGAAGAATCAAAATCAACACTTTTTTCTAATATTCTACGTAATAGTACTATACTCTTCAGCGTCCTGATGAAACTTGCTACTATTGAGATAAGCCAGCATGAAGAGTTGCAGCTTCTCAGTGGCGTGCAGCCCATTGTCCTGGAGCTCGTCGAGGAGGTTTTGCTCGGTCATGGCGATCGACCGATCGGTGACGAATCGCCCGAGCAGGAAGCCAGCGAGGATGCACATGAAACCCACCGCGATCAGGAAGGAGAAGCACATGCGCCTCGTCACGAATTCGGTCTGCTCCGATCCGTAGCTTCGACCCATTTCGAAGCTAAGCGATCGATTTGATGCAAATCCGTAATACCCCGGCAATAGTGACGATTTGTTTTCTCGCCTTCTGGAGCCGACCGCGAACGCACGTCGATATTAATCGTCTACTTTGTTGGGTTTAACTTCTCCGGTATTCGATGACTGCATATATCTGCAAACATTTATTGGAGGCGTGCTCATTTTACTTCGTATAGTTCTACGCATGTGGAAATAATGTTTTTTATTTGATGATTTTAATTTTTTTTTTTAAATTTATTTGTGGCCAGGCATAACGAAAGTCGAAAATGTTTACTTTTACTTTGTATTCATGCTTCCCTTTGGTGAACATACGTCTTAAGTTAGTTATCAATGTCAATGGGATACTTATTTAGTCTTATAAAATTAATAATGCAAAGAAATAAAAACTTATTTTTTGAAGTCCCTTTGATATTAATAGAACTATACTTTAATATTATAATACACTGCGCGGTCAGTCTTGAGATGAATTTTTAAATCGCCATACTAAATTGATAGAATTAAAATAAAATAAAAAACAGAAATTGCGATTAGCTTCGCACTAAAATCTACTTTAGTTTCATTTTTATTCTATTCACTCAAAAAAAAAGTAATTATGATGGTATATATATAAAAGCAAGTGCATTATTCAATCATCGATTATTCTTAGTACCTCCTCAAACAACAAACAACTCTTTGAGCAACGGGATTCGGCGATGAAATTTAAGCACACCCATCGCTTTCAAAGATGGCATATTGCGAAAGGCGCGGCTTTGCGAAAGCGAAACAATAAATTCGCAGCATAAAAGCAAAATAAAACTTGACATAGAAAACTTGGCGAGTGCCCCGTACGCCCGCACAATAAAGCGCCGATTTAATAATACGAGCTGCCGAGCGTTTCGGAAAACAGCCGCGAATGCCGAGAAAAAGAAAAATCCCGCGAGCATTGCCGACGGTTATAGGTGTACACTGCTCTTCATTAGACGGCGCTTGTCACGACTGTCGCGCTGGAAGACGAGGCTTTAATAATAGAGGCCCGCGGCCGCGTCCTTTGTCAAGGTGTCTATTTATATTTATCGAAATGGAAATGAGTGCGACGATCCGACGGGATAACCACCCTCAAGTCGACTTGCCTGTCCATTAACTTTCGCCTCGGTAGCCGCCTGCCCGGCGGCTATTTATAAGACCCATTGACGCGGCTTTTGCCGAACTATTAAGCGGACCGCGCGCGCGTCATTATCGCGTCTCTCCAGGCAGCCTCGGAGCTTTCCCGCGAGCTTGTGATTTATACTCGACTTCTGCCAGGTTTTCGACGCTCCAATTTGCGATGACTTATTTAGTGATGTTCTTTTTGCTGTTTTTTTTAAATGAAAGGTTTAGTGAATGAAGTTCAGTTAAAAAACAATGTACAAAATGAGGTAGCTGACTTTATTGCATATAGGTGCAGTGCCTCGTTTAGGGATTTAGTAGCTTGTCATTGCAAATTAATTAGATGATTCTGACTTTTTTACGTTAACAATAAATTCATTGATAAATGGAAATAATAAGCCCGACTGTGTGTCCTGATTCAAATATTACCTGACGAACGAAGGACGCTCATATAAGCGCGAAAGCTCGAGCTCCAAAACGCGTCTCGCTAAGAGTCACTGCCCACCTCCGCCAAACTGTTCGTCCTTTTTTCCTTTCAAAAAATCGACGTTGCACTCGTTTCCCACGCCAAGGAAGAAGCGCGCGTACGCGTACCCGCGGAGAAAGAAATCGGGCTTTTTATTCCGGCCGCCCGGGTCGCGCGCGAGAAAGAAAGCTCGAGCGCGCGGCTCGGTCTTGCGCGAATGCGTGGGATAGGACTGATATTTTTACGAGTCCGCCGACTCCTCCGAAGCCTCCCGTGGCGAGCCGCGACGCCGTCGCCGTCGTGGCGTTTCTCTCTCGCTCGCTGACGCGCGGATCGCTTATTTTACACGCGAAGCTCCAGACACGCGTCCGCCGTCGCCGCGCCGCCGCCGCAGCGGTTGTTTTCCTCGGAGTTTTTACAAGCGCCGATTGGCGCGCACGCGCCTTTTGCTCTTTTTCTCTTTTTATCTTTCAGTGCGGAATTTCGCGCGCTCTCAAAGAGGGACTCGTTGGCTCACGCGTCGGGGTTTGTTCCGAGTTTTCTTTGGTTTGATTTTTTTAGTTTATTTTTGTAAACTTTTAAATTAATCTTAGGTCAGATTTTATTGACAGCCAGAGTAGAGATTATTACTTAAATTAAATTTCTATTGTCACTTTTAAAAATTAAATAAATAACTTTCATGGGGACTGCTTTTTATTATATGCAGTACTACTGTGCTGACAAAAAATTTCGCATAAAATTGATCGTCCAATCTATACATATATTATTGATAAACAAGGAAATATTTTTACGGTTAAAGATTAAAATACTTTTTAAAATAAGTATAATTATAATTTTATATATTTCCAACTATGCAACAGTTAAACTGTACTTTTCAGAAGATTCGAAAATAATGACAACTATTTAATGAGATAACGAAGTTAAACATTTTCTTTCTAAATATTTTCAGATTCTATTTTTACACATACACTTTATATCTATACATATATATTTGTTTATTTGGTATGTCTTACAGTATTCCATTAAAATTACAGTTGCACTCTCTACTCTGCAAGTTTAACTGCAAGTCTTTACAAGTAATTTAACGTAGATATTATTGAACTATTACATTATATAATGACATGTGAAATAAATCACTTAGAATATATATTTTAATTAATTTACTTACAAAAATATTGAATAAATCATTTTCGAACTTGTTATTGACGCAGGTGCTGCCACCTCAAACATACTTTCTCAGCAAGTATTATATTTCTGTATATATATAGCTATCTGATATGTACACATACAGTTATCACGATAGGGCCTTTCGCGAGGAAAATCTTTGCGTGTGCAAAAAATCAGCTGCTCGATGGCGTCGTACATTTGCAGATAGCCCACATCGGCCGTTGACCAGCAGCAGCAAGAGTTCGGCGCCGTCATGACGACGTGCCCATCGGTTCCACGGTGCTCCCACGGCCAGTAGAAGGTTCCAGCCCCCGGGTGAGTGTGCGATCGCGCGGTCCGCGGCACACGGCAGGTACGTTCAGGGGCTGCGGGATAGAGAGGGGGAGTGCGCTCGGCCTCGGCGATGGCGAGCACCGGCCGTCCCCAGCCGGAGGACGCAATCGTGGAGCCGGGCATAGAGCCCGGGGCCTCGTCCGATACCATGCTCGTCACCACGGAGTCCAGCTTCGAGGAGTTCCAGCGCGAGGTGCAGCCCGTGGCCGCCGGCACCATCTCCGACATAAAGCGGCAGGCCAAAAAGTCCTCCGATGACCTCGAGAAATCCTCCTCCCTGGACAACAGCGACATGGTAGACTTTTACCCAATTTTTCTCTTGCATCCCTTTTTTTTCTCGTTGCTCTTCTTGCTCATCTCGTGCGATTGATGGCGAAAGCGCTGCTTTGGAAATGCTCACCTCCCCTTGAATTTATCAATTGCATTCTACTTTAATACTTAATGCAGTGAATTCAGTTGAAATAAAAATATTAATTCACTTTAATTGTTTGAAAACTAAATTACTTAACAGTGATTTTTCTGTTTGTGTACTCTGCAGAATACTTTATTTATTTTACTTTCTTAGGATGAATTGTCGCAGCAATTTGGGCAGAACAGTTTTGACGGAGATCCGTTGAAATGTAAAAGTTGGCTTGCTCAAAAGAAACATATTTTTGTACTGAGCCAAGCTGGCAAACCAATATACTCTAGACACAGTTCCGAAGACAAACTAGTCACAACCATGGGAGTAATGCAGGCTCTTGTGTCCTTTGTTCAAGACGGTAATGATATGATTAGATCTGTTCATGCAGGAGATACGAATTTTGTCTTTATTGCAAGAGGACCACTTATATTAGTTACAGTATCCAAGACACTTGAAAGTGTACCACAACTTGTACTTCAGTTGTCGTAAGTTTAAAACTAATCTTGATGAAATAAACTTGTCAATCATCAATTGTAATTTTGTAATTTTTTTTAGATATGTATATAATCAGATATTATCTGTATTGACACAATCTCAACTAACTAGAGTATATGAACAGAGAAGAAATTTTGATTTAAGAAGGTTGTTGACAGGTAGTGAAAGGCTTATAGACCATTTGTTAAATTTTATGGATCGAGAACCAGCCTTTTTTCTGAGTGCTGTAAAATGTTTAGCTCTATTACCTTCCATGAGAGATGCAATAACTCAGACAATCGTACAAACATGTGGTAAAATAAAGGTACCAAAAAATGATTATACAGTATAACAACTTAATTTATACAAACTACATATACATATTATAAATTTCAGAATTTAGTTTTCGCAATACTCTTAGCTAATAATCAATTAATAACGCTAGTTAGAATGAAGAAATTTTTTATACATCCTTCTGACCTTCACTTAATTTTAAACTTAGTAGACAGTTCCGAATCATTTAAAACTGCTGAAAGCTGGACTCCCATATGTCTACCTAAATTTGATTCAAATGGTTTTATGCATGGCCATGTCTCTTACTTAGCAGAAGATTGTCAAGCTTGTTTGCTATTGCTGACTGTAGATAGAGATGTATTTTTTACACTTTCTGAAGCCAAACAGGTAACATATTTTTAAAATAATTTTTTACTTAAAAATCAATACTGAAGATGCTTTCATAAAAATAATATTTTCTAATATTAAAATTAATGTATTATTAAAATCTTTTTTTAGAAAATCGTAGAAAAATTACGACGAACAAATTGCTTAGAAGCAATAAATGAATCAATGAATAAGCCTTCCATAACAACAGCAGAAATAGGATTACCTGAAATAAGACATGCTTTGTACAAATGCAGAACTACTGCACAATTTTGGGGTCCAGGCTTTCAACCTCCATATGCCTCAGATGAAGAAATCCAAAGGTAAAAATATAAATATATAAATGTCTTAGAACTTTCTTAGATAAAAAAAAATATTTATAAATTATAAATTAAAGGCTGCTGGGGTGTTATCAATGTTTACATCACAGACTCCATTCACCCACTCGACCATTGAAGTTAATCTTTCAGGAATTAGATAAGGAAACAATGTTGGCATGGGTAAAGCTTAATAAAATATTGAAAAATATTTTTTAAAGTAAAATAAAATTAATAATTAATAACTTGATCATTATTACAGGTAACTGCAGGATTTGAATTGTATGCGACTTTTGAACCTTTAGTAACCAAAACAGATGCAATTAATTCAGTAGGAAAACTGGTAAAGTGGATAAAGAAGGAAGAAGAAAGATTATTTATACTACATTCATCTACGTTTTAAGCCTGAAACCATATGTGATTTAATTCATATAAATAAATATTTTTTTAATTGTTTGTCAGAGAGAAAAGGAAAAATTGAGACTTTTTCTTTCATCTATGAATATAATCTCTTTTTGAAATACAAATAATATAAAGAATGTATTATAACAGACTGCATTCCTTTATAGGATATAAAGTTCTTGACAGTGTAAATGCTAATGTTTAAAAATAATTGTGAAAATGTACAAATTGTAATATGTGAAAGAGTAGGATGAACTTTTTAAGAATTATTAATGATTTATAAAGCTATGTGATTTTTGTTATGTTGTAAATAACAGAAGGAAGACAGATGAATGTATTAATTAAATACGGAAATTTAAAAATATTTATTATACAAAATCTTCAGTTAATTTAAATATTTACATTAATATCGTGACCGATCTCTTCTCCTGTCTCTATCCCTGTCTCTATCTCTTTCTCTTTCTTTCTCTCTTTCTCTGTCTCTTTCCCGATCTCGTCTATCTTTATACCTATCCTTTTCCCTTTTCCTGTCCCTTTCTCGTCTATCCCTAGATCTAGATCTACTTCTGGATCTTCTGTCTTTCTTTACATCGGAACGAGAGTGCCTCTTATCCCGATAACGATCTCTACTGTCATCTAGCCTTTTTCGTTCTGGTGGAGAAGGTATTTCTTCGTCTTCTGAACTTTCTAAGTTGTCATCCATATCATCTTCTAATGCAGATATCTTAGCCTCTGAAATAAAATTTATATTTAAATTTAAAATAAATACAAAACAAAATTCAAAGCTAGAACTTTACCTAATTCATTATTTTCTTCAAGAACATTTCTTTTCTGAATTCTAGGTAGAATTATGTCACATGTCCTTTCGTCTCGCAGCAATTCATCAATAAATTCATCCATATGAATAACTTGAAATTCACCTTGTCTGTTTTGTTTTCTCAATTTTCGATAATCATTTAAAAGAGGCTCTAAGTATCTGTAACAATCCAAAGAGGTACCTGTGAGGCGCATGTAAAATGCACCTAATGCTCTGACATATTTGAATTCTTCATTTTTTATGAATTCTACAATAATATCTTTTTCAGGTTGAATTTGAAGCATTTTTAAAATGAGACATAAAAAGGGTGTTGGTTTCACATTGCCACCAAAAACACCACCAATGAATCTGAAATGAGCATAAAATAATTTAAAGTCCTTTAATTCAAGCTGTAAAACAGAATGTACTTAATATTCTTTACTATATATCTACTTTAATTACCTCAATTCCATAGCTTTATCTACAAGAAGTTCTGCAGTTAAAGCAAAACATTCTTCTTTCCAATATTTGCTATCGTAAATCCTGGATCTGATGATTTTTTCTACCAAGTATTGGGGGTTTGTACCCCTTATTGACTTAGCATCTTTAACGGTACGATTTGCCATTTTTCTGGCAAATTTTATTCAGCACTGTTTGTAAAATATTTTTACTCACTTCATTTCAATAAATATACATATCCTGTTAGTTTGCTACGAGTAACCTATGCCTCTATTTGAGACAAAGAGGTTATGTTTGGCTTTAAACCGCAACAGCGTTTGGTGACGTACCAAGTGCGGGGCTTTAAGAGGGTCCAATTCTCTTCAATACCTCGTCATTTATATTGCGATATAAAAGTACAGTTTAGTTTTTGACATCAAAAGAACCAATTAATATCAAAATTATACAACAAAATAAAAATTATAGACATTTATTTTTTCTTTTAATCGGGAGGACCCGAATCTTATTATTATTACGTTACTGATACAGTAAATGTGGCAACACTGTACGACATAAATATATAAGGCTTGTGATACATGAAGCAAAATCCGTTCCTAAATCCAGACTATTCACTTACATTTAAATCTCACTCTTGTAGGTTTAAGAACCCTCTGAAAATGGATTTGGCCTCAAGTCCCAGAGTCCCTCCAATTACCATTGCTCAATGCGAACATAATATAAGAATGACCCTAAAATAGATATAGTTATATTTTCTGTTCATAACATCTATCATTATTTTGGAGCCTACATTTGGCGCGAACTACTTTGCAGATCACGCTTTAAACAGGAATCGTTACTGAAAAACGGTTAAGTCTTGACTAATACAATTAAAGTAAGTGTTTAATTTGTTTTCTCACTGTTCGATTAATTGTATCACGTAATTATTTATATAAACTACGAATTAAAATTCTGCACTTCTTCGGAATATCTTAAATTTCTAAGGTTATACCAAACCATTATTTATGTTTTGTTTTCAACAATAATAAATGTAACAATTTACAACTTTGCTTTATCTTTATTGCTTAAGAGGGATATTCATTTTAATAAAAAAAATAAAAGATTATCGCTGATTCTTTGATTAAATGTGATTCTTTTCTAAAGTTTTATAACAGTATTTTTAATAAAAAATATATTCAAGGTCAAATTCTGATGTAAACGTTTTTTTATGTTGCAGAGATTTTTTTATTTTCAATAACTATTCCATATTTTATCTCTAAAATTAACTAGCGTGATTAATATCTATATTTTTTAGAGAAATGGAAGAAGCAGTAGCAGCTCGATTGAAACCCTTCGTAATTAACAGTAATGATGCACTTGAATTTAAATTTGTTCGAAAAGTAGAAGACTTGGAAGATGACAGCACAACTTTTAAACCTGAGATGTCTCATCAAGTGTTTGGAGACAGGTAATATTTTATTCCAATTTTGATTAGTTTTAAATCATTTTTTATAATTTTAAGTATTTTATTACATATCTTTTAGCGAAACCATATTCGGTTACAAGGATCTTAAGATAAAGCTGTATTATGCCGCTGGATGTTTAGAAACATACTTGGGTTTGTCTTTTTCTGAAAAAGTAAATAAAAGTGTATGTGAAGATGTAGAACCAGATGAAATTCTTGGGAAAGTATCTGAAAAGCTAGCACCTAATGTACATAGCAATATAGATTCGTATGTTAAATCCCTTTCAAAAGATAAAACGTTCAGACCATCTGGAGAAGTAATATATTCATTTTCTGTAGATGGTAAGATTTTTCATATCTTAATATTCTCTAATTAAGACTATATTATTAAAAGATTTAATATAATCTTGTAGATGATGGTCAAGTAAGGAATTTTCAAGTGTACAAAGCTGATATGTCATATAAAAACTTCAAAGAATATCATCAACGACTACAAACATTTCTTTTGTGGTACATTGATGCTGCAAACTTTATTGATATCGATGATGATCAGTGGCATTATTTTAACATGTAAGTTAAATATTTTAATACAATCTTTTATTAATTTCTTGTTTTAATTAATAAATATTCACATTTAAAGGTACGAAAGATACACTGCAGAAGATGATTCTATTCGTTATGCTACAGTTGGTTTTGCAACTGTTTATCAATATTATGCCTACCCTAATAATACAAGACCAAGAATAGCTCAAGTGTTAATTTTACCACCTTTTCAAAACATTGGGCTTGGTAGTCATTTATTGAGAGCTATCTACCGCGAGTATATAAGTCGAAAAGAAGTAACAGATATAACAGGTAATAGAATAGCGTAAATTTTTTGATAATTTTATTAATTATTAACAAATAATTGTTTATATTTTATTTATGTTTCATATATTAGTGGAAGATCCCTCAGAAGATTTTCAACGTTTAAGAGACTATGTTGATTCTATGAATTGCAGCACATTACCTAGTTTTTCCAAAGAAAATCTTATGAATGGCTTCAGTAAAGCAATGGTAACAGAAGCACAAGAAAAGTTTAAAATAAATAAGGTAAATCTAATATAATCTATTGAAAATCGAAAATTATAGAAATTTAATATAAATTATTAAAATACTTCTGTTTTTATTTCAGAAACAAGCACGTAGGATTTATGAGATTTTAAGGCTAAAAGCTACAGATATATCAAATGAATCCGATTACAGAAATTATCGTTTAGAAATAAAAAAAAGGTTAAACATCCCTTATAAAAAACAACAAAATGATATGAAAAAATTGGAGGTTGCACTAAAAACAGTTGAGAAATCTTCCAATGTAATTTTGCCAATCCAAGAACGTATTCAAATTCTTGAAAAGGAGTATCGCACTTTGGAAGAAGAGTATAAAAAAGTAGTTAAACGCTTGGAAAAAGCGACAGATAGTTAATTGTATTTATAAATATTAATTCATTCTTTTCATTATTTAACAACTTTGGTACATTTTTCATGTTTTTTTTATTGCACTGGATATAAATAACCAGTATTTTCTACTTTTAAGAATTGATTAAAAAAATTTCATTATACATTTTTGTATTTTTAAAAATATTTTGACGCTGAGCGTATAAAATTGTCATTTTTGCAGCGGTTTTTTCCGTTTATTTGAATAAAATTTGTTTTTTCGCAATAATTCTTTATTATTTTTCATTATTTAAAAATGTTTTACATTAAATAGTTTATTTCACAAACAGTCACGAAAAACCTATTGTATATTTTTATAGAAACTGTAAATTAGTTTTTAATAATAATTTATTTTTAGAATGTAGGTAAATATTGGATTTGATTAAATAGTTCAACATATTTTTTTAACAAATTCTATTTTTCATTTATTTAATTTTAAAAGTCGCTTTTTAAATACAGGACGTCGACATTTTATAAGATTGGTCATTAAAGTAACATTGTTTGCAATAATTTTATTCCGGTACTGGTTTCCTGTAGCCGTACAGTTCTGAAAATAAAAATAATTAGTTTTATAAATATTCATACATTCGCAGAATTATTTCTAATAGTTTTTTATTATACCGCCACATCTTTGATGACACTCGGTACGTTTCTCGGGGTAAGTTATCTTAGTTCCTTGATTACCATATTTTTCTAAAAAAAATTATTATTTATAGATTCAAATGTAAATATAGACATTTTGAGAATCTATTTTTTTTTAAATAAATCTATTTGCTATTTAAATTTCTATTTAATATGTTTATTGAAATTTGAATTAAATTACTAAATAAAAATATTTATTATTTTTAATAAAGAGAGTTTATGTTAGTTAAAATATTTGTAGATTTACCGTCACACGTTAACTTGCACTCCGCTTGTTTTTCAGGATAAAAAACAGCAGACCCATAGACAGTGGAATATTTATCTGTAAATAGATTAAATTATAAAGAAATATTTCATTACGTACGTATATGCAAAAAATGGTGTTTTTCCTAACCCTTGCACGAGAGTTTGCATTCATTCTTCTTTTGCGGATAACTTTTCTGGAAACCTGTATTAAATTATTTAATAATAAATGTTTATGAACATAATATTATAAATTTATGAAATCGATTTAAATTATAGTCCTTAAGATTTACCATTTTTGCCATATTTTTCTGAAAAAAAAAAGAAAAAATGCGTTATTCATATAATTAAAATATAGTAATTTTTAAAGAATTTTAAGTGTGGTTCATTCATATACCTAAGCATGTTTGGAAGCATTCGGCTAATTGTTCACCATATCCCGAAACAGTGTCGCCTTTTTTTCAAAGCAAATGAGCATGTAAAAGAAAATTTCATTTTTTGATAAGTATTATTAAGGGGATGTGAAACCCTCCTGCAGGAATCTGCATTATCGGCATAAGTATTTTATTTATTATTAAAGATGAAAA
>JAXIUT010000037.1:23219844-23236600 GCA_035586675.1 Eurytoma californica | reverse complement strand
ATTTTCACTTTTAATAATAAATAAAATGCTTATGCCGATAATGCAGATTCCTACAAGAGGGTTTCACATCCCCTTAAATAAAACTTTATTATAAATATTAATTTTTTGTAATAAGTAATTACCTGCAACGGAAGTTGCGATCACTGCAACTACGAAAAGAGCAACGACTACTTTAGAATTCATTTTTGTTCTGATTATTCTTGCAACTAATAAGCTAAAATAACTTTTACTGAATTTTCCTTACGAATGAAAATTAGTAAACGTAAAGCCAATATATATACGAAAAGTGCAAAAGAATTTAACATATTCTAATTCTTTATTCTGCCATATTAAACAAATATAATATACATTACTCTTATGTCCATCATTTTTTTTTAAATTATACTATATCTGATTTGAACACTTGTGATGACATAGTTACATTCCACTTCTATCTAGATCAGTTATTTCAGTAGAAGTCTAGACTGAGTACAGTAGTTTAAACAAATGATAATGAAATGACTACATGTTTTATTAAAAAATAATTACTTAATTTGAAAATAAGAAATAAAGACAAGATTACTAAAACTGCTGAACAAATTAATGATCGTCACATGATTTTGATATGAAAATCTTCCATTTTTTCTTCTCCAAGATTATTGTCTATATACTTCGAGCAAAAATAATTATTGCTTATGTGTAAATTAATAGAAAACCATAAATAAGAATTGCATTTCATAATCATACAAATGTTAAATTTAAAGAAAAATTTAAATTTATTCAAGATAGGCCGATTAGTCTTTTTGTATATTTTTCTTGTACAAAACTTTGAGTACAACTTAAAAATCTATCCCTTATTCATGCTTTTTAATTTTTTGTTTTTTCCTCAAAATTCATATAAAATAACATTAAATAATTTACATTTTATAATTTTAATATCTTACGTGAATAATTTCATTTGTGATAATGTTAAAGTCACGGAGTGACGACGAAGCACATTTCCGATTACAATATGTAGACGAGTCGCAGCTAGAAATATATTAAGAAAATAATAAAAACAGAGAGTTTGGTGTGGTTTTAATAGCGTATCATTGCGCATTTGTTGTCCAAGTAATTGCAATTCTTACCGATGTAACAATCTCTGCGCGAAAACAATATATCCAGGGAGTTTATTCTGATATTGGCTTCCTGTAGCCGTACAATTCTGAAAATAATAAAAAGATTATTTTTAGATAAATTTCATTTTAATTTTTTATATCGCCTCTTTTTACTATAACACCACATCTTTGATGAAATTCGCCACGTTTCTCGGGATAAGTAACAATAGAATCTTGTTTTCCGTAAAGTTCTGTAAAAATTTATTATTAAAATAAGGTATTCTCTAAAAGGACAAAACCTAGCCATATAAAAGTTGTTATTTCGCAGGAGAAAAATATTAATTTTATTTATTGCATTCCAATTTAAATATTCCTCTTAAATTGTTATTAGATGTGCATTGTTTCATAGCAAATAGTATATATATAACAAAAATAAAATTATTATTTTTTAATTTTTATATTTTATCATCACAATGTTGCTTGCATTCAGCCTGCTTTTGAAGATAAAAACCAGCAGATCTATACACAGTTTTCTTTTACCTTTGCACGAAAGTTTGCATTCATTTTCCTTTTGTGGATAACTTTTCTCGTAACCTGTTAAATTATTTAATGGTAAATACAACGTTTTAAACAAAATTAAATTTTTTAATCTCAATATGTTAGCTTAAGATTACCATTTTTTCCATATTTTTCAGGAAAAAAAGAAAGAAATTTGCGTTATTCAAATAAAGAAGTAATTACAATAAATCTTTAAGGGTTTTTTTTTAAGTATATAATAAGCACTCTTACTTGAGCATGATTGATAAAAAAAGATTAACATTAAAACAATTGTTGCACAAAAAATTGCTACAAACATGAATGTTGGTTCTTTTAATCAAGAAGTTCGTACATTTACCTGCAAAAATAGCAGCGATGAATCCGATGACAAAACGAGCAGCGGTTACTTTAGTGTGTTCGAGATCATTTAGGATTTCCCCTATTAGGGGAAAAATCGTGCAACTCAAACGTGTTTAATTTTTATTATTCTTTATTAGGCTATAAATATAATAATTGTAGTAGAGTCCCGAACTTTCGTGAAGCTTCAAACAATAACATGCAAATTTGAAGGATTTAACAAACGATATATCAATATTTATCATTGCTTATATAAATTTAAAGAGACTATCGTTAATAATCATTAATAAATGAGTAAAAATTTTAAAGCAGTAAAGTTGAGGGACGGCCTCTAAATAAATAATTTGTTTTATTCAATATGACGCTTTACCTTATTATTATTTCAATAAAATGAGAGCATGCATATGCGTACTTTAACGGCATTTTTTTAAAGTATCGCATCTAAAATTTGGATTATATCTTCTCAATTTGAAATAGATTCAAGAGCTTAAAATAAGTTGGCATGGCAATCGGAGCTGGTTAATCGATATCTTGGAATGGTTAAAGTTGTGAAAAAATGTGTTTATGTTTGGGGCCTATGAAATCCGGTAAAACGCTGCTTTTGCGAAATTTGCGAGGGGACAGCATCGACGAGGCTACGTCTACCGTTCAAACAAATGGAATCAATCTTTTTCAAATTCGTAATTCGGACGGCCACTTCGAAATTATTATTCGAGAAATCGGTGGCAGCATGGCGCCTATCTGGAAGCATCATCTCGATAGAGTGAGTTTTAATTATATGTTAATTAATTAAGCTATTTTTTATTTTATTTACTTCGTTTAAGTTTCATATAAGCACATTTTTCACAATTAAAATAATTCGAGAAAATTGTTTGTTCAGAAAAGACGTTTATTCAACAATACGAAAATAAATCGATTTGTTATACAAACCATGAAATTGAATCTCTAAATAATAAATAATATCATCGAGAAAGAAAAAATAATTGAAATATCCTACTGTGCAGGTTTACAAGGTGATATACGTCGTGGATACTAGTAATTTATGCCAAATAAGTGCGGCCGGGGTTTTGCTTTACTCGCTGTTGGTCGAACCAGAGCTCGAGCGAGCGAAATTCGCTTTAATCCTGACAAAAATGGATTTGTCATATAGACAGATGAGAAACGAGGCGTTACTCATGCTACATTTTTCGCGGCTTCAACGAGAAGTGAAACAAGAAATTACGGTGATCGAAGCGAGCGGAGTAACAGGACAGGGGGTTGACAAGCTTCGCGAGTGGATTTTTGACCCTGCAACCCTTGCTAAATCTAGTCGACGATAACTCTACAATTATAAATTTAATTATTATTATTATACATTGTCCATATATTTGAAAATTTGTTCATTTCAAATGTTTTAAAAGATAGAAAAACATAATTAATTATAACAACAATTCTGTCATAATTGTAAAAATAATTAAAATTAATGTACTCGATAAATTGTTTTTCATACACAGAACTTATGAATGGATTATAATATACGTAGAGGACAAACATTTTAGTATGGTAGATTTAATATTGTAGATTATTATAAGTAATATTATTTCTGGAATAGTAAAATGATAAAAAAAGTACAAGCGAAGGGCTGAAAAGACATCTCATCACAACAGTGGACGGGGTAACTTTCAACAATAATAACTGCTGTCCCAGAGCCGCAATATTCATCAGAGCACCTGGAATATTGCGAATAAAGTGCAATTGTTTGCTTAATTTTCACGGAATAACGGTCGAAGTTTTGCTATTCGTAAGACATTTATATTATATGTATATGCTTCGACCGCTACAAAGCAATTACCTGAACATCACAGTCTGTCAGAAGGTGCTGGAAATACAAGGCGGATAAATAAAAGGACAAAGCTAATGTCGAAGCTGCTACAGTTGAAACTGTTATAATTTGTAACTTTGTACCTGTGTTTCGCCTAAGCTGTTAAATCGTCGATATTTATCATTAACTCCTATTTATACTAATAGTTTCTTACACTAAAGCGAGGAATTTTCCGAAAAGCTCAAAAGCAGTATATGGATAGAAGCACCTATGGTTGTAAAGTCCTACCTACCCCTTGATGATTGGGGTAAGACTTAGAGTAAATGATCCGCATCCGCACCGTTCAGGTAGCCCTATAATTGTGTCAAAGGTGTAAGTAGAAGGTATACCTGAGAAGGATCGTTATTTGACTATTATAATCTTTTAGTGGTTATATATTATTATTATTGCAGCAGTAAAGCTTTTTCGGAAGGGACAGTGGCTAATATAAGCAGTTGCTTATGATTTTCTACTATTATTTATAATAATTCGAAAATATTTTATGAATAATTCAGTCATTAAAACTCATGTGTGCTTACATCAAAAGTAAAAATAAAATTGAACATTAAATCTATTAATTGAAACTAATTATAGATTAAAATATCTTTCTTGACGAAATCAAAGTTATGTTTAATTAAAATCAACAAAGAAAATTTATACAAAATTATTTATGTCACATTTCGTTAGTAATAATTTTATGAATTTTCAATGTTACATAAAATTTAAACCGATAAAGGTTTTTTAATGCGATATCTCAAATATATTATATGTTCAACTTTATTTTCATTTTTATGCGGCTTACTTTTGTTCTTATTTTTCTAGCAATTAACTTTTTTTTTGTAAAGACTGACTGACTACGGATCAGCTTTCCCACCAACTGCAACAAATTACACCAAAAGCCGCACGTCAGCAGCAACAATCGGCGCCAAGAAATCAGGATCATCAGCAACAGAGAGAATTAGATCTGCAAGCTGCGCATTTGCTGCTACATTTTGCGAGTGTCGAAAGGATCGACAAGACCGGATTACTTTAATTGTAAGGAACTTAAGTCCCTTTTATAAGTATAGTAAAAATATCTTTTTGCATAGCGGGCCGAAAGCGCCCATTTTCGACCGGGACGCTCATCGCGAGGTGCGCATTTCGACCTCGCTAGGCAAAAAATAGTATACTCACCTCGGAAGTAAATAAAGAATGCGTCAAATCGCATGTTTGTTACCCTCGGGTCACAATTTCCATGCGATTTTGGACATTCTTTACTTTTACTCCCTACCTGCGTAATACACTATTGGCTAAAGGTGCAAATTATACAGTCAAAAATTCTCGTAAGAAGTACTAAAACATTGCCAAGAAAAAAGTATTTCCATAGAGAGACGCTATTTTCATTTTGATGGAATTACTTTAGCCATTTGTTTATTTAACTGCATTTATAAAATGCTAAACTAAATAACTTAAAGTTTGCAATTTTAAGGGTCAAAATTAAAGAAGAAATGAATTTTACTTTTTGAATATTAAGAAATCTGTAAGTATAATGTAAAAAGTGATTAAAATGAACAAAGAAATATATTTCGCGACGTCAATAATTAGCTTGTCGATAATAAAAAATAATAAAAAATAATAAGTTATAAATTTGTATACATTGTCTCAAACCTGGACATTATGGATTGTTATTATTAGTTTATATTTTTTATAACTATTTATTATTGTTTATTAATTTTTATTACTTTTTTCCATTTCCGCCTGGGAACCATCTTTAGTAATATTTAAGTACATTAGAATATTTGATCACTGTTTTATTTGAGGATGTTTAAGCCCTTTGAATTATTTAAATAAATTCGTTTTGCGACACGTTAATGTGGAAACTTAATATAAAAATATTAATAAAAATAAAAATTGAGACAGATTTAAAACGTGTCAAAGTATTGTTTAAGTAAGAATTATATGTATCAATTCTATTAGCTTCGATATGTTCCGTCTATGGTATAAAAAATATGCCTTGGTCTAGTACTAATGTGAAAAAATGTTATCAGCGCGCATTAATTAAAAAATTTACCTTCTCGATTTTGTAGACTGGAAGACTACATTAATTTCACCGATTTCAAGTTCGCAGTTTAATTTGAGGCTCGATGTGACCAGAAATTTTTTACAACACGATAAACTTCCTTCAATCGGGAGGAAAAATCGATGAAACTTATTTTTCTAAGAATTTATTATCATAATTTTGTATAAATTATTCATTAAAATCTTGCAAATAAATATCAATAAACAAAAAAATTTAAAAAGTTATCAAAATTTGGTTTTGACATTTTATATTTTTATTTTAAGTCCTATTTTCCTTAGACTCAAACGAATAAAACTAAAAAATTTGTTTCGAATGAAAAATAGTTTCATCTTTTAAAAATTAAATTGATCAGTATTTTATCTTGATTTTTTTAGTGATTTTATAATAGTATTAAACATATGTCGTAACATTACGCTTGGCTTTTTCATTATTTACATGACTTATGAGTACTTACGTATGCGAGAATTATTTCCAACAATGCTTGTGTGTTTGCATCCAGGCACTAGACATAAATAAATATCCAACTCGCATACATTTTTCGAGACCTTACACAATTCTTATGAAATTAATACAAATATTAAAAAAATTGCAATTTAGTGTATCCTCGTAAGATCTTCAACGATCTTTACTAAATCGTCAACAGTTGCTTCTTTTTTCATTCCACTGCCGTCGTCGATCTATAAAGTTAATTTAACAATTGAAATAAAAATAAAAAATATTCAACGATAGTTTTATGCATAATAAAATATTATTTTACTGGTATTTATATTAAATAACTTACCACTAATCCCATTGCGACCTCAGCCATTTTTTCATGATTCAAATCTAGAAAACTTTCAATTAAATCTCCGTCGATAAATCCTTCGCATGGTTCAATTTTTAAATCTGTATTAAAACTTCTCCAGAAGTTGTGTTCAATTTTGCCAACACTTTTTATAACAGACGTAAGTCTATCTTCTAAATTGCGAAGGAACTCATAGAATGTTGATGGTATCTGCGTAACTAAGCCAATTGCTCCGCTAACAGTACCGAAGAGAACGCATCCATTAGTTGGAGTGCTTGATTCGCCCAAATGCTGCATTACTAAAGATCCATGTCGGAAAACATTAACCATATCGCCTAAGTGGAACTGACCAACTTCTTGCATTTGTTGTCGTTCTTCTTCTGATGTGGCAGCGCTAAATTTTTTTTAATTTATTAAGTAACTTATTAAAAGAACTAAGTAAAACTTTAAAAATTTAAAAAATTCTAGCTTACCTGTCTTTTTGACAGACGAAAAGATTAAAGCAGTTTTCAGCTCCCAAGAAAGTATCATCATCCAAAATTTCAATAGCAGTCATCCAATTGGGATTGTAATCCCTTGCGATTTCTTCAAAACTGCCTTCCATAGTTTTATACTGCAGTAAAGTTACTGATCTCATTAAATCACCAACCAATACAAAATCGCCTTTTGTTTTTAAATACAATGCAATAATATTATTGAAGTGACTACATTCTAGCCTTAATTCCTTTTCTGCAGTCCATTCAAATAATCTTACTGTACTGTTTATACTAGCTAGAAGTTTACCATTAAATTCAACTAAAGAATAACATGAACCCTTAATTTCTTTTTCTGCAACCTGTGTAGAATGAAATAATGCATGGTACAATATTTTATCTTTTATAATTTCAATAACTAATTTTATGATTCTTTCTTACTTGTGATAATTTTCCATCATTCCAGTGGTAGAGCAATATTCTACCCATTTTTGGTTCAGGCTCGTCTGGATTAATTAAGGCAGTGCCAACCACAAAGTAAGGTGTTGGGTCTTCACCTAATTTTGTAGAAATTAAAGACATTGCATATTCAGTAGGCATTAAGGTATGTGCATGAAGAACTTCAAATGTGTGTTGATCGACAATAAGAAGATTGTGAATTTCGACCTCTTGACCAATATCACTTGCTGTATTACTTGGTTTATTGTGTGTAGCAATGTGATTGCTATTTGAGAAAGAAGTAGCTTGAGTTGAGGCAGAGGGTCTAACAATATTAACTCCATTACTTTCTTGTACATCAACTCTCATTGTGATAACTCCAAAGGTTTGAGTAGATTCCTGATATGCAATTCTTCTTGGTGATTCACCAAGAGGTACTGTTCTGATGTGCAGTTTTTGAATCTCGTCTATTGTTCCAATTGTAACTACAAAAATGTGTATTGTGAGATGATGCAAAATTTTAAAAATTCTGGAAGAAAGAAAATTATGACATACCTGTACTGTCCGTTGCAAGAGCTAAACTGTCCGGATAAGATTCAGCATTAAGAGAACACATGTGATTGACTTCTTTCAAATTAACATTGCTGAATACAAGTTTGTGATTTGAGCTGTAAATTACAGTTGGTCTATCAGAGCAAGCAAAAACATTTGTAGTTGACAGTGATCTGAATGTCCTTAAAACTGTTGGTTGTGTACCCAGAGTAACTTTCTTTTTATCAGCAAGCATTCCATTTTGTTTATTTAGTGTAAAGTAGTACATGCTTCCATCACCCAGGGCACACAAGAGATAAGTATTGCCTTCAAAACATGTCATCAATATTGACCTTGGTATAATTTCACCACCAAGTAATTCTTTATTTATTTCTTCAAGCTTTGGTAAAGTTAATACACGAACAGATATATCTGTCCACAAACCAACAGCAACTAGCTTAGCTTCGCTATTTCCGTCTAATGGAGAAATATCAAGACAAGCGACTTCATGCTGAAGAGTTGTAAAACCTTTTGAAACTATTTGATCACTATTTATTTCCAAAAAGAATAAGTCATTTCCAGTTGCACAGAGAACTTGTGTACCATTACATGCCACTACACTAATAGTTCTCTTGTTTTCTGGTTCCCACTCAGAAATTACAGATTTAGTTTCATTGGATACCAGTCGTGCAGAAGTGGGAGTGATTTGAATAATTACATCATTAGTAACATTTCCTGTGTGGAAAGTTTGTTCATCTGCTATAAAACCTGGTATATCTGTTTCTTCTACTTCTTCTCCATTTAGCATTAAAACTCTTGTTTGACCAACAAATGACAAAACTAAAGTATTATCAAAGTTACCACCTCCAACTTTCAGTGCCCACATGCCTTTTATTCCTGGTAAATCTATACTTGCGTGTTCTTGAATGCCAATTCCATTTCTTATAATTCTTAAAGATCCTTCTTTAAAGGCTCCAGAGCATGTAACTATTTGTCCTTGCCCTTGTCTTTCAAGATCAACGACAGCCATATCCACAATAGGCGCAAGATTAGTAAAAGTTTCCATAGGAACGCAATAGGAACCATTTTCATCTGCTTTAGTTATTAATTTTATTAATTGAGAATCACCTAACCGACTACCAATAAAGATGACTCCATTATCCAGATATGTAATACACTCTGGAATACTAACTTCTCCTAGTAGTTCCACTTTTATGTCTTTTACAGCCATTGTACCATCTGCTTTTTTATCTTGTTCTAAGAATAACATAAACAAATGTCCAGCCATGTCTCCTAAAAGATATCGAAGTCCTTGATTGTCTACTTTAGCATAACATGTAATAGTACTTTGTTTGATAATTGGAGGCACAACTGTTACATAAGTTGTACCATCATGATACAAAATGCTTTCTTGACCTATTATAATAGCACCACATATTGGTGAAGGTACTGGAATGACCATCATCGCTTCACGCTCAACATTGTCTTGTCTCCAAGGTATTTTTACAAATTCTTTATCCCTCAATGAAATTTCATGTGTTTTTACATGTCTTCCATTTATATCTTGATGAATTAATATCAAAGTTGGATTTATACAACCATGTAAAAAATTGACATCTTGAACCTAAACATTATTAAAACAATTATAGAAAAATAATAAATTTGTTTTAATAACTAAAAGAATGTAAAAAGATTTATAATCAAAATAATTGATACACACATTTTGCTCATCCATTCGAATAGAAGATGCTTTTAACTCTGGGTTGTCTTTATCAAGTGGTATAATTTTGAACAATCCATCATACAACCTTAATCCAATTACTCTCGCCTTGGGATCAATCACAGCTTTGATTCCTGTCTCTGAAGCTTTGCCAATTCTATCAGCAACATTACCATGTGCTTTAGTAATTATTTCAATGTTTTCCCCTTCACCAATGCACTCCAAAATCATAGCATTGTAGCGGGTTGTCAACAGGAAGAGAAGATCTTTTTTCTCATGCTGCAACCATAAAATTTGGATACAAGTTACAAATTGGAAAATGACAAATACTGGCAAGAAATAAAAAGAAAATAAAAAGTGCAATACTACCTGTGGTCTGAAAAACTTGACTACTGCAATTTTGCCGTAAATGCCGACTTCCTTGAGTGGCCTAAGACCCTCTGGTGTCACGAGGTAAATTTCGAGCCTCATGTTTTTCGCCAAAATTAAGTTTAGATCGGTGGGTGATGTAAAATTGCCTTGGCACAGAAAATGCAAAATTAGGGCCAAAACGAAGGTTCGAATTTGCACAGCTGAAGGCCATCATCGCGTGTGCATAAAGGAGCCAGGTTAACTTACCGGTTACGCAGGCCGTAACTGCCGTTGGCTTGTGAGCCGTTACCACGTAATGGTGTGCCATTGTTTTCATTATATTTATTCCCGACAATACTAAAAAATCATCGAACCCTTACACTGAATTGCTTTATTAACGAAATTAAATCAAAGCAAGAAAATGAAACACCGACTCCTCCACTCGTCGTGTTTTCAATTTCGCTCAAGCTGAAGTTCACGCCGGTTTCGATAAGCATAAGCTGTTATATACGAATGAAGTTAGTTGACTATCGAAACTCTGCGATATTTGCACAGCATTCTCTAATTTAAATTGTGCCTAAATATAATTAGTGCATATTTGATAAGCTAATGTATCCTAAAATTATTTTTTCTTTTTAAGATTGATCATTTATAATAGGAATATTTAGAATATTAATGGATTTTGTAGACACATGGACATGGTTTCTAGCACACATATCGATGCTTTGATTTTCTTTTAATTTTCTTTATAATTTATAAAGTATAGTTTTATTTTACATGGTTAATAGTATTTTAATATTTTTTACACCTTGACCTTGTTATTGTCGCTGACTGTCAAAGACGATTTTCGCAACCATGTTCTATGTTCTATGTATAGAGGTTATGTTACGTTATTACGCGAAATCGAGAACAGAGATGTCTTCCAATGAAAACGAACGTAGGCATGTGACATGCGTGTATTTTCATGTATAAAACTATGAAAATATTCAAAATTCATTCACACTTATTTTTATAAACGAGATATTCGAAGTGACCGACGTTGTAAATAACAAAACGAAAAATGAACGAGGAGAAAACACTGACTCTTTTCGAGCAGTTTTCTGCTTATATGGAGCACGATACAAGAGGAGTTGAGGTATTTCTGTTTGTTTTTATAATAGATATAGATGTACTGTTTTTATGTAACGTTGTAATTTAATTTGCAATTACAGATTCTTACTTACGGAGTAGCAGGTGTTGGTTTACTGACTGCACTGTACAGAATAAAACCTGTATGTTTTTTGTTGGATTATTTTTATACTAATGCTTCAATATTCAATATTTTACAATTTACAATTACAATGCATTCTTTTTGCAGTTTGCTAGGTTTAGTAAACCGTCTGATGTGCCTAATCGGTTTTTTAGAAAAAAAGTTGTGCTCGAAGGCACAGTAAAAAATGTTGAACCTGGCGAACAACCTTATCTTTTAGTTGATCATAAATCATTAGTTCCTTTACCAAGACTGGGTGCACCAAAATACTTACCTGTTAAAATAGCTGGTGTCGACATAACTGGAAATGGTATGAACAGAATTTAATAAAAATTATAATTAATATTATTTGCATTTATGAACTTTTTTATTTAGGACTTAGTTGGCTGCAGACTGTTGTTAAGGGACAGAAAGTAACACTTTTACCAGTAGCAAAAGATAATAAGTTTTTAACTTGCATTATAACAGTGCCTCAAAAAGACAAGGTACAATATTAAATTATATATAATTCTTCTTTAAGTCTACTTTGTCAGGTTGCTGGACACTTAATTATTCAAATTTACGAATAAAAATATTTAAATTTAGGAACCTGTGTTAGTTGGAAAAGAACTACTTAAAGTTGGATTTGGTACAGTTAAAGAAGTACAACCAATTGAAGATACATTAAAAAATGATGTGAAACTTTATCACAGATCTCTTCAACTTGCTCAGAAGTGGGCTGAAAGAAAGCGGAATGGTATTTGGCAGTTTAAATACTCTCCAACTGTAACCTGGAAAATTAGGAATAACTTGGATAATAAGTTAAAAGCAGTACTTCCAGTATATTTGGCCAGATATTTTAATATTTAGAATAATAAATTTTAGCCATGTGTTATGAATGAGGTGATTTGATTGCAAACATAGTTTATATAAAATGTGTACAGGTATGTGAACATGTTAACAATGTTAATTTTTTTTTATTGTTATAAACAGAATCACATTAAATTAAAAGATAATGAAGATAACTGCTTATATTTATACACAAAATTGTTTAAGCTGTTTATTTTTAAATAAAAAGAAATAATTGAAATTATAATTAATTTATAATAACCTGAAAATCAGAAAAATTATTTAGATACTTATAAATCGCTCTTTATTGTTTCACAATGAAATATACAAATGGATGAGACTAGGTAACTAATAAGGTTGAAGATGAAACATTTCATCTTTACCCTTTACAATTTTTTCAATGAAGCACCAGCAATAACAGTTTACTTTTAGTAGTTCTCTGTGATTTTTTTCTAACTGCTTTTAACATCATTTCACAATTTTTACGCTCTAAAATCCTAGTAATGAATTATGCATACCTTATCTATGAAAAGTGCAAGTCTTTTTGGTTGGTCATTAAAACAAAAATTTGAAAATAAGTGTTTATTTTTGGCAACACTTTTATTTATATATGTATAGAATATTTTTGAAAAGAAGCTACTTTATGAGTCGTACGACAAGTTTTTAGAAATTTTCAAGTAACGAAAATTCTTGATCGCGTTATTATTTATCGTTTAAAAAACGGCAGGGTATTTATTACATTTTTAATATTAACGAGATTTTTGCATGATAATAACGTGACGATGCTTACTAATTTATTTAGCAATGAATTTGTACAGCGTGGAAGAAGGACGTCACAAGTCTTATGTGACTTGGCGGTACTTCTCAAAGATAAAACTGTTTTATTTCGTGGTTTCAAAATAATAAATTTATTCGCGAGTAGAAAAATTCAGCTACGTTCTCTTTGTAAAACGTGCGTGTTTCTATAAGAAATGTACAAATTTTCAGTGTGCTTTGATCGGAACTGATTGATCGTATATTTCTTTCGCCTATTACGATTTTCCTTTTTAATTTAACTATAATAAATACAATTAATCAACGTTTTAATATTTTACATACTAGATTAAATAACAGTATTAATAATCCATAAATTTTTACCAAACATAAAACGAAATTTGTCAAAATGCAATTTTACAAGCAGCAAGACTTATCCGTTTCAGAAGCCCGCGGCATTTCACTTATATTTAATACTTTATTTATACATAATAAATGTGCTCTTCATTCGCTACATCAGAATCAATCTTTCATTAATTGAATTTTTTCGTTCGATTCTTCGCGAAGATGCGTGTAAATTTACGCAGTTAGGTTACACCATTACGGAAGTAAGAAATTTCATCGAATTCATCGTCTTTACTTTTTACTCTCTCACGGATTCACGTAAAAATCCATCGATTCCTGATTGCAGCACCCAATCAGCGTCGAATCATCACTCTCCTAAATTATCGCAGTGCATTGGACGTTTGCAGTATCGCACACTCGGAAAACTCAAACAGCGTCGAATTTCAGCGTCGCGAGCGTAGCGTAAAACTTGCATCGCATCGAATAAAAAAAATCTATAATCTCCCCCGTGCATGAAACTCGCGGCGTCGTCCTGCGCTCGATTCAATCGTGCAACCAGGAACCGAGCGAGACGTGCGCTATGTACGTATATATGTGTGCATATATATATACACGAGCGCTCGGAAAAAGTGTCCGCCGTCGCGGCTACGAAAGTTGCGCTGGTTTCGCGTGTGCATGTGGGCCTTCGGCTCTCGAGCTCTCAGAACTGCGACTCGACTATCGCGTCCTGGGAGTTGACGAAGGTGACGCGTTTCGCGCGCGCGACGGTGCCCTCAGGGGGCGACCACTAATGTTATACAGTTATCTCTTGGATTTGAACGCGTTTCTTGACGCTGCCGCTCGTGCTGCCGATCGTGCTCAGCGAGGACGAGGTGCGCTGCGGCGGCTTCGGCGGCACGTGCACATTGCGTGGCAGCGTCCCCGCGCCCAGCCTGCTCCGCTCCAACTGCTCCGATAGGCCCGAATCTTGCATGTGGTCCTGCAACGTTTTATTTCGTTTTATTGCCATTTTTATGATTCGACGAAAGTAGGATAATAAGAAAAGATTTGAATAAGAAAAAAAAATTAAGAAGACAATTAAATTCTTCAAAAGTTAGGATTTAAAGCTACGTACAAAAAATAGGAAGTATCATTTTTTTGAAATACCCCTAACTAGATAAAAACAGATTTTTGAACGCGAGTGTGCATACGAAATGAAATAAATAAAAAACATTTATTCTTTATTAAAGAATGAACTGGTGTCCGTTACCTGAATAGACGAAGGACTCTTTGGTAGTGTAGTGTAGCTCGGTGGCGGTTCCTGAGAGGACCTCGGGTTGTCCTGCGCCTTGGTGGGCGACCTGCTGCTCATGGCGAGGCTCTCCTGGCCGTTGTTGGACGCGCAAATCATGGCGGCGCGCTTCTTGTCGCGATCGCGCTGGTAGTAAATACCAGCGAATATCAGCATGTTCAGAACGAGGAGGATGCAGCCGACGCCCACGGTGATGGCGAGGGCCGTCGTCGTGCTGTAGTAGTGGCGCGAGGCCAGCCGCTGCAGCAGCTCCGCGTCGTCCTTGCTGTCGTCGAGGATCTCGTTTACGTTCTGCGTCGAGCCGGCGGCCAGGATCGACTCCTCGTCGCTCGTCGTCGCGCAGGCCGTCGTCGACGAGGAGCTCAGGCGCGTCGTCCCCGGCAGCGGTAGCGGCGTGTACCACTCGTCCCGTACTGGTCCTGCGTTTTTACGATCATTGCAATTTTTGTCGTTATGTGCATTTTCGTTTTTTTTATTATTCATTTGCAGTATTATAACTTTTTTCGTAGCGCAAGGTGGATTACGCAGAGAAAAAACTTACCCGCATAGAACAGGTCGCCCTTCTCTCGGAAGTGGTGGTGCCTCATGGAGACGTCGTCCCCGGGCTGGTGAAGCTGAGGGATCAGGTTCAACCACACTGCCATCTTGTGACCCCGATAATGATTCTTCATTTTTGGTTTTAGAGCTGTGAGAATGTTAAATCGATAAGTAGAAAGGAAAATGCCACTGCAAAAGGGGAAGGAGATAAAAAGAATAGAGATAGGACTGACCAATCATAAGGTATTGCTGAGTGCCGGTCTCGTATTTCTCCCAGGTGAGGCCGCGGTAGCGCGTCTTCTCCTTGATGGTACCGTAATCCACGGACTCGATGTTGTGAGGCTCGTTCGGATTTCCTGTCTTGGCGAAGTTCGTAAAGAAGGTGAGCACCGCCTCGGCGACGCCCTGATCCGGCCGGGAGTAATTTTGCGGAAAGAATCGACCGCCCGAGATCAACGGCAGCCCCAGTATGTACGGGATTGCTTCACCCCTCACGCTTCCGAGTCTCTGTTTTAACAAATTTATTTCAAAAATGATCATTCTATTTCATGCTCTTTAAGTATTAATTATAAATAGATTTTTTATTTTTTTAAGTTTACTTAATTTAATTAAAATATTTCTTAGACTTTTGTATATTTTTGTATCGGTAGGGTAATTTTGACGATAATTATTTCGCCCAGAAGAAAATTTTCTTTTTAAAGGCATTGAAAACAAAACGGACTTGTTTGGTATTTTTAATGTAACCCAAAAAAAATAGTAAAATATGGGTTACCGCCATTCAATGTTTTCACTCGTTAAAAAAATGAAAAAATTAACGAGGAAAACAAAATAAAGCGAAGGACGAATAAGCTGAGTGCGGTAGCTCCTTAATTACAAAAAAGCGACATCCCCTTTATCATCGCGCATCCTCGCGGAACCGCCGTGGAATAATTACGCAAGCCCAAGGAATCGACTCCTCGGAGTTTCGCATTCTCGAGCCCGACTTATTGTCTCTCGTCCCTCCCTTGTTTTCCTAGCCGAGCAATTCAGGGTCCGCTCGACCGGCGAATCCCGCAGCAATTAAATCGAGAACTTAGAGAAAATCAGCACGGCGCTTTTAATTTTCTGCAGAATTCAAAATAATATCATCGGGGTTTTCCGGGAGCGCGAAATCGTCTCGGTTATATTCCACGTAGGACTTTGAGGGGCGAGCCTCGCCTGATGACGATTTACCAGGGCTCTCCGTCCTTAATTTGGAGAAGAGTTGCGCTGGCAAGTTGCACGGGGTGTTTTTACTTGTTGCATTCGTAATTACGACGCGCGCAATTTGCGTCTACTAATTTCGTTGCGATTATGTCGAGCAATATGCATGATCTTTGTCTAAGCGAGGCTTGGCCGCAATTCATTGCCCTGCCAAATGTACATTTAATGGCAACTGCATGAGGGCCGCGCAAATTCTATACCTGAGAATTATATATCATTAAATGTGCAAATAGAAGCGTTATAAATTCATTTAAAACTATTTAAAAATTACCCTGCTCAGAAGAATCAATTCAATCCTATTTACAAATAGGAAATAAGGCAATATGATTAAATCAGAAATAATCG
>JAXIUT010000037.1:23174506-23219744 GCA_035586675.1 Eurytoma californica | reverse complement strand
ACCACTGATGTAAATTTCCGATTTAAGCATATTGCCTATTTGTAAATAGGATTTAATCGATTCTTCTGAGTAGGGTAGTAAGGGTTCGAGATATTAATCAATAACACTGAAAGTTTTATTACTTATCTCGTCAATAAGTAGAGTAGCTAGTAATAATTTATGTGCAAACAAACGTTGAATATATCGTAAAAAAAGTGTTTAAAAACTATTCTCCCTGTATTAAACGCAAAATAGGAAGGTAGGTAGGATAGTTACAAGTGGACGGCGAGCAGAGAAAGGGGGCGCGTAGGAAAAAGCGGCGAGATATTCGCGGGGTGTGGGCGTGCGACACTCGTCTTGAAAAATTGCGCGCGAGAATTCCAGGCGAAAAAGACCGGCTAAATTTCGCGTGCAAAAACGTTATTCTTCCGTCGGCGACAACTGTATTTCAAGAGCGAGAATGGGCGAGAGGGCGAAAGAGGGAGGTGTGCGGGGGACGTCGGGATGAGCCCCATCGATTTTCATCCGCGCGCGTATGTGGGTGGCGCGCGGCGAGGGAGCGGGGCGCAACGCGCGCATGAAAGGAACTTTGAGGCACAAAGGGAAGGGTCGCGCTCTCGCGGTCGCCTCATCACTTCCGGCGCTACCTCCGGCCGTCTGGCCCGGAAGAGGGAAACTGGCACGGGCGCGAGCTTTTTCCTCCGCGTACCTGCAGCCTTTCTGTCGCTCCCGCTCTCTCCTTTTTCTCTCCTTTTTTATATCACACCTACCGGGGAAACCTCGTTTCTTCCGGACAGAAAAGAATGACACCAGACGTTTTCAATGCCGTGCGTAATTTCGGCAGGGGAAAGGAGGAGCCGCGGCGAAATCGCGCGAGTCACCCGGCCGACAACTTAGCTGTTTTCGTTAAGGCTCCCTTTGAAGTCGCGGAAATATTGAATTTCAAAGGCTTCCGGGGGAGCGCCTTGACTTTGAATCGTACTTGCATATTTTTCGCGAAAGGCAAAAATTCTTTTTTAAACGCGTTTAAAGAAGCGTTATTCCCCCTTTCGACATTAAGTACAGGCGGTGAATAAATCATGCGTTTTTATCGAGCTTTGTGGAGAAAGGTTCAGAAATTTTTTTTTAAAACGAAGTTAATGCGAATTCATTTTTTAAACGAAACACCGTACAGGCGAAAAATAGACGGCGCGTCCCGTGCATGAAAATGACGTGATTTTAGTTTTTATCGTCGGCAAAACGTTTAGGTGTACGCGGAGTTTATACAACGAGTCTTTTGAGGAAAAAGATTGGCTCTAAAAATAGGAGTTTAAAGAGGAAAGACGGTCGGGCTTTCGGGGTCGATCTCTCACCTGAGGATAGTCGCTGTCCTTGGTCTGATAATTGAAGTGAAAGAAGTAGGTGCTGGCGCCGCGCCGCGCGTGGTAAAAGGCTATCCTCATGAGGGGCGCGACGGTGTGGCCGTCGCTCAGCGCTTCCATCGTGGACTCGCGTATGTTGATCGGATGGAGGACCGGCTTGTCCCAGTCGGTGTACTCGTTCCTCACCGCGCTGAATATCTCGTTCAGGTGGTACACGTAGGCGTTGCGTATGAAGGTGCGAAGTACGCGGTTGCGCTGGTCCTCCTCGAAGCCGTACTGTATGTCGTTGGCGTTGAAGTCGAGATAGGACTCGGCGGTGGTGACGCCCAGGATCAAAGGTACCTTGATGAAGGCGTCGCTCAGCCGCTCCATGTCCAGGCCCGGATCCGGATTGCTGTCGTCTACCGGCAGGCTCGGCCCGATCCCCGGCATGAATCTGCGGGTTGCACGCAATCGACGCGTAAGTCGCGGTTGCATGCAGGAGCAGAGCCGCTTCGCTCTTTGGGGGGTTTATTAGGAGAGCGATATACGCTCGTCTCTGTCGCGTTGCGGCTCTGTGGCCTTTGCTATAAGCGCGAGCTTTCACTTCACTGAATCGGGGAGACGGATTCTGCGGGTCCGCGTGGGCGCGCGATCAACCCCTATACATATGAACCCGACGCTCGCTGCGACGAAAAGATTTGACAGATCCGTCATTTAGAGTGATGCCTCTGTCTGTGCAAATATCGTTTAGAGCTATCGACTTTTTCGGCTTTTTCTACTTTTAACGAATGCTAGCTAAATAAAGGAGATGAACAAGTATTATTTATATACTACTACATTTTTAAAGAAAATAAGTGAACAAATTTTTCATTTTAAATCTTAAAGTTATTTTTATTAAATTTAAAGAGTAAACTTTTTTAAAACCCATTTTAGAAAAATTTTTAAATTACATATTTTTAAGAGGTTTCGAGTATAAGAAAGGAACCGCTTGGACCTGTTGGCATCCTTTTGTGTGTGAAGAAGGTCGATGAAAAGCTGCTCTTAATTTAATGAAAAATTCTTTATCCTGTAAGTGAGCAAAGTTCTTATTTTCTTCGACGTCTTTTTTAATAATATCCCGTGAAAATATCGATTAAAATTTTTTTTATGCGCAGAGCTTTAACGACTCATGGGAGAGCGACAATAATTACGCAAATCCAACTCCAAGAAAATTTTATTTACAGACTTTGCAAGAATGGGTTCCGTCTTCTTTGCGCCGCCTTCTTGAACTCGCTGAAGAATAGTTTCTTCTCAGAGAAACACTCGCGCACTGCAAATGCGAAGCGTGTTTCACGATCTTATTCACGTCGTGAAAACGCTCGAGTTCTCTCAAGTTTGCTCGGATTGAGAAAAAAATTTGTAAAATACCGCGCGACTGCAATTACCCGTTCTTTAACGTTTCCTCGCTCAGTGTAAATCTCGAATGTGCGCTTTAGAAATATTAAAACGTCGCGCGATAAAAAAGGAGCATTGCTCCTTTCTTTACATAAGAAGGAAGTTTAAGTGCGACAGGGCGTGAGCTTGTAAGAGGTTCGGTAAAAATAAACTTGACGTACTTAATTTCGTTGAGCTCAACGTCGAGCAGAGTTTCGAGGGTGGCTCCCCTCAGGCACTCGGCGATGTCCTCGTCGTTCTCGTAGCGGCAGTCGAGCTGCTTGGCGACCTGAACCCGCAGATCGTTCGGATCGTGCACCGACGCCCAGGGGCTCAGCGCCGAACCGCTTAGAAGAACGACGTTGTGAAAGAGACCTGCGAAGGATCGAACAAAAAGAATTTGTGCTGTAATGAAATCGTCGCTTCTTTTTTCCTTTCTTCGATTCCGGAGGGAAACATTTTTCGAAAATTCCCTTTTCCTTCCTATTACGGCCGTGTAATTCCGAGGCGGAAAATTGAATTGATATTATGTTTCACCGTGGTTATGGTGCCGTTTCGGGAAATACACGCTGAAAGTACATGGCAGTTTTCGTTAAAAAAAAACACACCCAATAATGAACGTAAAAACAAAATAAACATTACGGTGGACTGGTTTAGAAAATTTTGTTCACGGGTGCTAGCCATGGGAGTTATGTAAATAGGTAAGAAATCGAGTTATGTAAATAAAAGAAAAATAGTAAAGCCGAGTTTAAAAATGTTATTCAAATCCGATTTAACCCAAGCGTTCGAAAGAATTTACACGGTCCAGGCGACCGGACCTCGCTTTTATTTTTTCCAAACACGAGAAAAATTGACTTTTGCTTTAATACCGGCGCCCCCGTAACAGAATAAAAATGCAAACGAGGGAGGTGGAACGATGACAATGACAAAAATAAAAGGAAAAAAGTTCACAGCTCGCAGGAGCACCGCTGGACCTGCTCGTAAACGAGACCCGCGAGCGCTCCAAACTTTTCCTCGGCGGATCCTCCCTCTCAGTACACACACCAGCGCGCGAGAAGGAGGTGGGGGCTACCCATTGTTTCGGCGCGGTTTTTCCAACTCGCAATGGAAATACGCCGCATAAAAACGATGACGAACGAAGAGGGCTTGACGTTGATGCGCGCGGGCGCGGCTTTATTGCCACCATTAAAAGATGATGCGGTCCGCGAGGAGATAGTCGCTGCCTGGAGTGCTGCCAATATTGATACGGGCGCAGCTGATGCGAGCGAAGTGCGCCCCGCGAGCCGCAGGCCAATTACGCGATATACGCCCCGCGGCCCACGGGTTTCGCCGATTTTGTAACCGAGCCCGCTACGCGCGTCCAACCTGATTAAACTCGGCCACCGACTGACGCGGTCCGATCGCAGACGGCGATAAGGCCCCGCGCTCGCCCGCAGCCCTCGACGACGCAAAAATTTATTGGCTTGCTTCGTGAGCGCGAGATAACGTCGATTGACTCGGGCTGCCTTATCCGCTATTGCCGGTTGGCTCATTGTATTAATGCAATAATGTCACATCGAAATTCGCGTTTTCTTTCCGATTGCACGCAGCGTCCGTCGTGATTTTCAGGTGTTGCCTATATCCTGCTTTTTTATCTTCGGGTAAACAATCGATGCTAAAATTGAACGTGCGCGAAACTCTTTTCATCCGAAAAAACCAGAGCCATTACGGGAAATTTATGCGATATTCACGAAACTTCCTTTTTCAATTTCCCGCGATTCTAAATATCGCGGCACGCATGAAAACGCTTAACAGCGATCGCGAGGTATAATTTCGCGTGGAGTGCGTCAAACGGCATACGCTGTTATATTGGCTCCGCGCTCTGGGGAGGGAAAAAAAATGCGGCGCTAAAATGATTTCGTGATTGTGCCAATGAAAGAGCGGACGGGGGCGTGGAGTGATGGCGAATCGACTCGCGCGCGGGTCGAGCTTTTATCTTGGCGGAGGGGCGCATCAAATTTGCATTATTCATTATCAGTGCCGCTGATAAAAATTGCGCTCGCCGCGGCGGCGATTATTTTTTTTTCTCTCGCCCGCGTTGCCGCGGGCCAAAAGTACATTTATCGGGGCGCGTGTTTAATGGGCGATTCGAAAAAAAAATTTCGAGGCATCAAAGCCGCGCTCTCCGTTCAATTAGTTTTTCAATTTGTCGGCGGGCGCGCGGGTCAGCGAGGAAAATAACGACCCAATCATTTTTTGTGCCGCCCTCGGCCAGCGCGCGCCCCTTTTTTCTCCCTTACGAGCCGCGCCAATTGATTTTGTCCGCGCGCGTAGCTCCGCGCTGCACGCGTCGCGTTCATCGAGTTTCGCCCCTTTCGGCGCGACTTTCTTCTTCGCCGAAAGCGCGCGGAAAATCGAATCAGCCGTGCAGCTCGGCGCGACAGTATGTAAATTCCGGCGGAACGGTTTATCGGGCGAGCCGTCTTGTTACGATTGGAACGGCTCCGAGCGGAGTCCGGCGCCCCTTTGGCAAAAACAAAACGGAAGATCGGACGATCGGGAGGCGAGAGGAAAAGGGGTCAAATAAAAGCGTCGATTGAATTTTCAAGGTCTTGAAAAAGCAATTTCCCCGAAATTTCCATTTGATCTCGATTTTTAGCTGTCGCGAACACCGCCGCGGCACGTGTACACACACTCTAGGCCGGGCGGGAAAGAGCCCACGTCGACGAGCAAATGATAAAAGCGCGAGAAAGGAAATTGTGTAGCTTTCGTTAGAGCGTCCCGCTAAGATTAAAAGTAAACAAGAAACAATGACGGTCCAGGCAAGCGATAACACCGGCGAAGAATAGTCGGGGATCGCTCGCCGTGGATACCGCGCGCCGGCGATGCTCGAGACAGGACCTCGACAAAAGAGGCCATGAGCCGTGTGGGGGGACGGCGGACAGAGAGAGAGAGAGAGAGAGAGAGAGAGAGGGGGGGGGGGAGGTCCGGTTTAGTGGAACTTCGCAATTTTCCCGAAGGGATTGAAAGTAAATCAAAGTTTGAAAGGGCCGAGACCGCCGGGCCGCTCCTCTCTCGCTCGCTCTATCTTTCGCAGAATATGGCTGGATCTAATTTATTGTCTTTAGGTATAGCGCGCCGGAGAGGGTACGTTATATACGTAGAACCGGGGCGCGGCGGCTTACTCCGTCTTCCGGCCGGGCGGGGAAGGAGAGAGGAATGCAGAAGTGGAGATAGAACGGGCATAGCTGGACGCGTCGCCCGCCGTCCGTCCGGGGAACACCGGCTGGGATTCTGAAGCGTTTCCGAATTTCGTCGGGGCTTCCAATTAATGCCATCGCCCGCGCTCCGCGCGCCGGGACGGCTACCGACCCGCCTAGGCACACAGCGCGCTCACTCGCTGGAGTCGGCCCACGTGGCCGAGCGACGATGAGGCTCTATATTTACGTAATGAGATTTGACGGCTGAATTTATATACGACCGATTTAATTGGCGGTGCGGTGGCTCTTGTTATTTTTCTGACTCGTGGATTTTGGCTGTCCCTGTGCCTCGTGCAAATCGAGCGCCGGGATTGCGAGAAATAATAGGAGCTGGCGAATGGAATTGACTCGTTTTATTAGAACCATTCGGGTAGACTCTGGATTTTTGTACTATTGGTCGCGCGGGCGGCATAGTTTTACTATTTTTTTCCGCTTTTTCCTATCCAGTATTAACCCTTTCGTTTTGCACAGTCTAGTAGCTTGTACTTTCGATAAATGCGTATTTTTTTCGCGCAATATAGAGGAGAGCCCGGGTAAATAATGAAACAAGTTGTTCCACCCATCCTATCAAGCGTTTCAATGGAATTTTTGGTTCACTCTGCGTATCGAGATAAAATTTTTGAAAAAAATAAACATGAAGAGAGCATTTCGCCTGAGCGTTTTAAAAAAAATATGTTTACGGTACTCTAGCTGCGACGGAATACTGAGGGGGGCGCATACACAACGGAAAAAGCGTCCTCAAAGCATTTTTCATCCAGGAGGTGAATGAAATAAAAAAGAGCACCGTCGAAGTCCGCGATAAATGGAGACTTTTTTTGAAGTGCATCGCCGCTCCGGGCTGGAAGAAATTTTCAGGCTTCTTGACAAATTTCCAAAAACAACATTCGCGAGGAGGCGCGAGCGACGCAAACAATCGCACAAGAGTCGGGCGGCGCTCCGCATTTTTTCGGCATTTTCCTCGGGAATTCAGTTGCACGCGCGCGCGCGTCCCCAGAGAAAAGTACTTTTCATTTCTCGGACTAAAAAGCGAAACGCGCGTACACCGTGCTCGGAAAAGGAGGGGGCGTTGGATGCTCGCTAGCGGTAATTATGAAAGGGAAAGAAGGAAGGGGTAGCATTGCCGCAGCGCCAACTTTAACTCGAGCGTCATGTGCTGGCATTTTCGCGACACGCCCCTAATTGCGGCGGAAAAGTCGAGTCTCCCGCGCTACTTTTCTCTAATTACCAAAAGGACTCGCGTCGCGCGGACCAGCGTCGAGGGCGCGGCGAGGGGGAGAAAAAGTGGGACGTTTGAGGGTCGCCGGCTCGCTTTTCTCACAGGCAGCAGTGGGGTGACCACTTTAAAAAGCCGCCTGCCGGGAGCTCGGACCGGAAGTAGACTCGCGAAAAGCCGCCCCCCGAACGAAAAGTCTTTTTACTCGCGGTTCCCCTTGCGAGTGAGCACGACAGAGGCTCCCCCCTTCTTTGGCTTTCTCTGCGGCTCCGTCGATTTTCCTCCTTTTCTTAGCGCTGTCTCTCCCCTTTCCATTTTTTTGCTAGCCACTTTTTCTCCCGCTTTTCTATAGACGTTCCTTGGCGCGTTCTCTGCCTTTCCCGCGATTTTCTTGCACCACTTTTCGCCGGGACTTCGCAATTCTATTTACTTAAATGTTTCTGCGTTTTAATAACGTCTAAGAGTTCTACGATTCTTTCTCGTCCTTTTTTTTCGAGCGGTCGGACTATTTCCCACCCGTTGGCGGCCTTTCAATTTCTCCACTCCGCCCGACGTTTTATGCGGTTAAGTCCTTTTTAAAGAGTTATATAATGTTCGCTGTTCTTAATCGAAATGATTCATTGTTTGAGAATTGAACCTCTCCCATTCAAACTGAGAACAAGTATGTGCCATTAAGATATTTTAATAAAATTACTTTTGAAATGTCCTATCTTTAAGTGTACATAATCAAAGGAAGAGGTTTTTAATTAGAGAAAAAGAAAATTTTATGAAAAAAGATAAAAAAAAATGTAAAATCTTACTATTGTAGGCAGATTTTTACTTTTAACGCATTATTTTAAAACATAAAATTGTTACAGATGTTTAAAAAATCGCAAGTTTACATGACCGTGTAATCAAATCGTAAAAGGGTTCGAAAATTTTGAAAGGTCCGTGAGAAAAATACAAATTCGAAAACGGTCGACTGGTATTTACCAAGGAATGCTCCGACGCACGTGAGAAGGAAAGCAGTTCCAAAGTCGGAACAAACCCGGAGCACACCACTGGTCGTTCGCGCTTCGGCGACACGCTCCGCCGTATGATGTAGACGGCGCCGACCCAAAAGGAGGCTGCGGGATTTCCAGGTGGATACTCTGGAGCAGCGATTCGAGCGGAGATCTCGGGGACTATATATACGCGAGCATGAGCGAAGGCTCGGAGCCTCTTTTTCATAGCCGCTTGACGCCTTTGGCCCTTTCTTGCCGGGCTTCGTCGGCGCCGGCGGCCTTAGCACGTCGCGCGACTCGGCTTTCCCTGGATCCGGCCTTCGCGTCCCGCAGATATAGACGACGTCACGTCGCCTCCCGCCTAGGACACTTCCGGCTTTCCCGGGAGCCCCGTTTGAGACACCTCGTAGAACCGGGACATTATACTAGCGAACTCCTTTCGATTCTCCTTTTTTTTTTTTATTTTCGCCTAATCTTTTATTCCTTTTCTGCGGAAAACGGGGATTCTACAGGGGAAAACGTCGCGATGTCTCGTTCTGAAAGTGATATTGAAGAGAAATTGAATAGCTGCCATTGTACTAATGTTATGAAGAACATAAAGACATTATTTAAATAAAATATTATTCTCCTCTATAAAAGGTGTGTTTCTGTAAGAAACAATTTTTTATTTGCAGCAATTCGAGTGTTTTTTTTTACTTTAAAGAAGTTTTCGCAACAAAAGATGTCGATACGACCCTGCAAAAGGTTTTGTGCACCAGCGAAGATCGTAATATATGTACTTTAAAGCTTGAGCTCTCATTGTTTGTTTATGTATGCATGAGAAAGATGCGAGGTTGGATGGATGTCTATTCTAAATATTTATTGTTGGGTTACTTTTAGATATTGAGTGATTTCCTTCTTTCGCATGATTTTGTAAATGTCCGTAAAAGTTTTATTTTGTAAATGTAGAAAGTTAGGGAGCAATAGAAAGGAAGAAAATAAGATGATTCTGACCTGGAAACGAGACGAAGCCTCTCGAGAAATAATATTTTTTTACAAGGCGTAAAATATAAATAACATAAAAATGCTACTTTCTTTGCGCTCATATTATACTACTGCGCTTTTAAGAATTACATTACATGTCAGATATTATGAAACATTTATAAGTATGGAAATATGAAACTTTTCTCATTTTCTTTAAATTTAAATATAATATTTAATTATTATTATTATTATTGTTATTAATGCAGATATGATATTTTATTTAGTGCGACACAATCGGAGCTTTCGTGGTCTTTTATCTAAATAAATATCAGTGGAATAAAAAGAAAAATTATTGGATAGAAATTTTATTAAAAATGTACGGTAAAATAGATAAGCGATATAGCGCGACGTGTCTGTCAAAACGGAATCAATCAAATAGTCGTGTCATCGAGCAAACAACGGGCTTGGCATTAAAGCAGTCCACATTTGAATGAGAGGCCACGAGTCCGAGAATATTGGGCATGCGCGGTAGCAGAGATTGAAGGCTCGTCCCGCGCGTCGGCGTCTCGAATCTCCAATTCGATATATCCACTTGAACGCAAACAGAGCGCATGCCGGCGAACTGGCGAGCGAGCGAGATGCCGCGCGAGGGGGAGGCGCGGCGGGGCCGCAGCCCTCGAGGCGAAGTTGCAAGTGAGCTCGAACCATCTTGCCAAACTAAACAGTCGTATAGCCGGTTGCTCGGCCCCGGGGCCGCGTCTTTCCCTTCCCGCCAACGCCGACCCCGCTCCCACCCCTTTCTTATACACCGCCGCGCAGCTGACCTCGGCCAAACAACCCTTTGGCCGCGAGCTCGCTGTTCTCGGTATAAGCTCGCACCGATCGCGTCCCGCGCTACCCGGCATCTCAGCATTTTTCCTCCGTGTTATTGTACCGAGGCGCGGACGTGCCTTTCCCGGCCGCGGCGTATAGCCTCGCTTATATGGATCGCTTATCTTGCGCGGAAAGCACACGGGCTGCGCTGTACCCCCTTTTTCAGTCACAGATCCACTTCGATTATCGGATCAGCCCCGAGCTGTGCGCACCGCTGTTACTAGAGAAATCTTTATGTAATTTGCGGGATGTGTTCGCTGTTTCTCCTTCAGCTAAACTGGCTAACTAATAGACGCTTGATTGACGATTTACATGTAGTTTTTTTGCGATCGCACGGCAATTTACGGCTTGTATTTTATCATTTTTATTAAATAGAACACTCGAATATTATTTCTGTTGATTTAATTTTGTAAAACATCGGTCAATGGAAGTTTACGTGAAAAGTGATTAAAATGAAAATAAGCTATATCGATAGAGATAAAATGAAAGTAATTATCACAGATGTGCACTCGTTAAGAAAGTCGTGGGAGAAGAAAGTTGCCCCAATCCTATGTAATTCAAATGAAGCGAGGATCCCACGGAAAAAGCGTAAAGACCTTTCAGCATCCGGGCGAAGACGTCGGACTAGAAGGAGACGGCTCTTTTTTGCGTCTATATCCGCGGACGCCCACGAGGACGATTATAATACCTTCGACAAGTCGACGGGTTTAGGTTCGGGTTAACGCCGGGCAAGAAAACAGTCGAAAGGGAAGTGTCGAGAGGAGCGCGAGAAAGAGGGAGAGCAGAGGCAGAGCGGGTAAAAAAAGCTTCGAGCAGCAGGCACTTCGGGAGGATCGCTCGGCGAATGAAGTCGAACGATTTGTCATGGCTGCCCTCGTCGCTCCACCTCCGGGCCGCAGCTGACGTTCTGATTTGACAGCTCGCTCTCTCTCTCCTTCTCGGTGCTGGCTCGAGACGCCGAGTCGGACCCGCCACCATTAATCAACGGCTCCTTGCGGGGCATGAAAAAGAAGAAGCGATTCCGGACGCGTGCGCCCGCTCGCGCGCGCGCCCAATTTGGCTCGCTTTTCTTTTATACGCAGCCCCGGCGCTACGTGTTTCTCGATAAGAGCGCGCGCGGAGGAGGAAATAAGAGAGGAGCAGCGCCGGGAGTTACGCTTTTATCGCTCGACCCACGGCAACATCATCATCGTTTTTGCGCCGGCTCTTCCCTCTCTCTTTCTTTCAGCGCCTCTTTTTTTTACGCGCGAGGGCTGGGGAGTTCCCAGGAAACGGCTAATGATTTTCGCAGGTTCATTCGATTAAAGGATAAGCTAACGATTCCACGTTGTTGTTTTGCCGTAGTGATGCGGTGATAAAAAGTATTTTCTATTTCGGTTCAAGAAAAAAAAAAAAAAAAAAAAAATTGGCGAACGAATGTTTGTTTTTCATTTTTTTTATTAGGAACAGGCGGTGAAAAATTGTCCAGAGAAATCATCGCGGAAAAAATAAAATAAATACTTGATTGAATTTAGAGTATAACAAACAAACTATAAAAAGGAAGTTGAAAGCATGGATAAAAGCCTATAGATAAAACATATGTAACTTCAAAGCACTGTAATACGTTTTCTGTTTATACTAGTAAGAAAATCATATAAAAGTTGCAATATTAGTTTTAAGTTAGTATGTAAGCTAGTATGTAAGATTTTTTTGTATACCAGACCTACGCTCGGGCAATTGATTTGCCTATAGTAGGATTACGATGTAATACTGGTTTAAATAAATAAATAAATTTTTACGATTAGCAGTATTAATAAAATTTATAAGTGAAATTTTTCGGAGAAAACGTAACATGAACGACTCAAAAAATAGCAGATTTTTTCGGCGCATCTAATAAGGAAAAAATCCGAGACACTGTCTACCTCGTCTTCTTTTCCAACTCGTAACTTAATATTTTTAGTTCGCGTATCACAATGCGTGACAAAGGCTTGACTGACGGGACAGTCTTGAAGGGGGGTAGAAAAAAAGAACAAAGAGGTCAAATTGGACAGTAAGGTTAATCAGAGAACTAATACATTACATTAATTACTAAATCGTGTTTTGTAAATTAGATGACTCGAACGTGCTGAGTTGATCGATACTGATTAGGTGCCGAACACGCCAACCGATCGTAAATATAATGAAATATACTCTACTTATAATCGATGTCGAAAATTAGAAAAATCTATTTCGATTTAAATCTAATTTACCGCTAGAATTATTTCAGCTGTTTATATAATAAATAAAAATGATGCCACATTTGTACCATTAAATACGTACACCGTGTCAGAGACGAATTGGAGCACGAAAGTCTTAATTGTTAAGTGAAGTAGAAAAGTCGAGGGAGCTGCCGCTTGCCCCATATGCTTCTAAGAAGGCTCGAGTGGTGGTTTCCCCCCTCTCGGTACTCCCCTTGGATTATCATTTGTTCCCGTCGCAACTTAATTGATGGTCCCCGAGTAATAAAACGCGCGTAAAAAATTCATTGATAATTTTATAGCTCCATATTAAATTCAGCGTACGATTAATTAAAGCACAACGAGTGCCCGTCGCGATTCAACGGCGATGAATAATTTTCCGGAAAATTCATCAAAACGTCACGGCATCGCTTTTCCGCACCTTGAGAAACACGAAAACGCGATATTCCCGTTTCGCTCAGTTCAACGGTCTCGCGGTGCATTTCTCAAATTTCCAACCGAATTAGTGCGTGTACGGGGAAGAGTACGTACAGCGAGCAAGGCGCGGGTGTTTCAAATTATTCGCCCTAATTCCAGCCGGCGCCGCGCGGCTGATCCGCACCTCGTCCTCGCGCTCCTTACCAGACGCGCGTCGCCATAAAGGACCGGCAGCTCTTTCGGCGTAATTAACAAAGCGAACCACCCCCTCGCCAGCAGACGGAGATACGGTAATTTTTAATTAACGCCCGAGCTGGCCGAGGCTCGGCATAAACACGTATTTCACGCGCGTGCAGCGGCGACAGTTAATTTAGCCGCGGCGGCCGGCGAGAATAATTAATTCATCGCGTCGAGCCCCCAAAGGCCCGGGGCAAAGGCCTCAAAAGACGAGAACAGCCCCGGCCGACTCATATCGCACCGGGGACAAAGGGGCGGTGCGCCGTAAAATTACCTGCGGCGCAGCGCGGCTAACTCACCTTTGCCGAAGGGTGCGAGCAGCAGGTAGTTGACGAGGGCTGCGCCGGTGTCGTGGCCCATCAGGGTGACGCGCGTCGGGTCGCCACCGAACGCGCCGATGTTCTCGCGCACCCACGTCAGGGCCATCGCGACATCGTGCAGCGCCAGGTTGCCGCTCATCGCCGAGTCCGGCGACTCCGTTATCGGCTTCGTCCTCAGGAATCCTGTCGACGTGCAACATCCAGGGTTAGACAACATACCATTTTGCTTTCTACGCACAGCTATAAGTATACTATTAGTCTTAGGATTCATCATATATTATCCGGTATTTATTACTACTGCCTTAGTGCAATAATAATAAATAGCTATAAGTTAGCTATAAGAATAGGTTTCGGCAGACGTAAATTTTATTGGACTCGTAAATCTGACCCATCTCATTTATATATAAGGGCAGTAATGACTACAGCGTATCCCCTGGCCGTAAGTGAAAAGTCTCGAATCACATGCAACTGCAATTTCCGTCATTCTCGTAAAGTTACCAAAGTACTTTTCGCCCGCATTTAAAAGTATAAAATCCATTCGACTGCTGGTCGTCGGGAAAAGGGAAAATCTTCGGCGGAACTTTTGCCGGATTCGCAGCCGAAATGAAAAGTGAGAAGAGGCGGCGGCAAAGTTTTTCCCTTTGGCTCGCTGGCAACTTCATCGCGCGTAATTATACGGTCATAAGCTGGCGGACGCCGAAAGTTCCGCAGGCCGGCCGCGGCGACGGGAAATTGCAGTTGAAGCGCTTTTTGAGCGAGCGCCCGCACGCACCCGGCCGCCTTACGGCTCGACTTACCCAAAATCCCGAGGCGGTAGTTCAAGGTGATCACTATCACGTGGCCGGCACTTGCCAGCACCGACCCATCGTAAATGTTGCCGGTGCCCCATTCGAAGCTCTCACCGTGGACGTAAACTATCACTGCGTATGGAGCCTCCAGTCCACGCGCACCTGCAACCATATCCGTATTACCCGTTAAGTACACGTATACCGCTAGATCGCATCGACTTGGCTCTATCGATTCTCCCGGAAACTGCAAATGTGTCTCACAGACGCCCTTTCCTTACCGTGCAGTGCACTCTGCATAAAATTTACAAAACCAAGACCTCCTCTGGAGGCTTCGGCCGGAGGTTCCAAATTTTCATCATTAATTCGATTCGTCATTAACTTACATTTTGTAATTTATTAATTAGTGAATATGAATAAATTATTAATTATTACTATTTAATTATTATTACCTATTGAATGAATCCATTTATGAATTAATTATATATTTATATTGGCACGTACATAAAACTCGTAATTAAATCGATTAAGGTAAATTAAATATTAATTTCATTAAGTTTATTTTCATGCAATCACTAAACGGCGATGTTAGTTGAATTAACATCATTAGAAAAACACTTAGCAAATTCAATAAGCTCTTCGGTGGAAATTCACTTAAGTTCTCCAGGGTAGATACAGTTTGAGCTAGAAATTTCAAATAACTCCCAGTTAGACGAAGAAATCTTCATCCGTCGAAAACTGAATAAACTGTAATTAACGATATTTGCATAGAAGTTGCAGGGAAGCCCAGCGGGCCTCCCCCCTCAAGGAACTTTTAATCCGAACATAATTAAATCGACGTTACGGCAGTTGGCGCGCACACTTAGCTCGCGTTATCATTTCGCCGCGGCGAAAACGGAGAAAAGTATTTAGAGGCGAAGCAGTAAGTATAAGCGACCTGTTACATCCGCGCCGACGAATGCTCCTTTAATTGCCGCTTCATAAAACGATATCCGCCGGGCGAAAGTTCTCGGGGAGAGGCGCACGCGCAAAAATCGGGAGGCAGCTGGCGTACTCAATTAGCCGAAAGTCCAGTCTTTTCTCCTTGTAATGGAAAAACAAGCGAGCGAGAGGAAAATTAAAGCGAGCGATTTAGCGCGGCGCTCGTACGAAAATTCATTAAGGCCGGAGGCGATAATTTACGCCTCTTATTGCGCGACCCTCTAAGCGAGCCCCTCGTTATGCGCTCGCGCTAACTCTACTCGATTACTTGGATTTCGAAAAAGAGCCCCGGTGGGGCGAGCGGCTCGGCTTTCTTTTTTTCCGCGTACACGCGACGGCGCTCGCAGAGGGAAGAAAAATGGCGAAGAGGAGAGAAAAAAAGGATGGAGCGGCAGCGTTGGATTGCTGCACGCGCGCGAGCACGCGGGCTAAATCGAAGGGGGATAAGTACTCGTTACGGGAGAGATTTTACCCTTTTCCAGCTGAGAGCGCTCCTCCCTTTGGCTTTTTCATTTCATATCCACGGACACGCCGCTCGACTCGATATTTTATTTTTCTCCCTGCGCGCATCCCGCGACTTCTCATCGCCGCGTTTGAGCTTTTTTTCTCAACAGTGAGCTTAAGAGCTGTACACCGTGGTGCACTCATTATTGCGATTTAGCTTGTATTAGAGGGGGATCTTTTAGCAGAGCAAACGAACCGAGCAAATAATTCAATGAGGAGTCTATGCGTTGAAGAGGATACGCATTAGAGTGCTGTTTGAATATCGAATTAATTTAATCGCTGATTTTCATTTATTTACATGTTTGATGATTGAACTTTTTATTATTTTTAATGGAAAGGTTTAATTATTATTTTTATATGAAATTTAAGTGTATGTTTTATTCATTTTTTTATACTTTTTAAAACAAAAGCTTTCTATTGTTAAAAAAAATATTGTACTGGCCGAGTATTATTCAAGTTGCAAAATTATAATAAAAATTCATTTTATTGAATTAGCTTTTTTCAACGAGTAAACAAATTTCTTTTATTCAAATTTGAACACTGCAGTCAAAAAGAATCAATATTAATGGTCGATTACAATGGCACGGATTGAAGCTCGTCATACAGGAGAGAATAAAACAAAAAGACTAAAGAGAGCTATTCTTCGTCGGAATTCGAATTCAGAAAGCCTTTAATTAACAAACTGGAACTGTCGATTGGACGATTACCTACAAATTCAAATAATTGCGAAATTGTATTTTCAAATAGCTGTCAATTATGTTCCCGTAATGGCCAATCGTTTTATAAAAAAATTATTCCTTTAATTAAGGCTAAAAATATCATCAATTAAAATTTAATTCTAAGTCTATTATTGACAATTTAAATTATTTAAATAGAGAAAATTGGCATAAGGTGGGGCATTGGGTAAAATGTGATACCTAATATGAAAGTGATTTATTTTCAAAAGAAATGAATGAATTAATTGAATAATTTATCTTTTTAATATTTAACAAAAAACTTTGTATCATATAATTAAAAATTAAAATTTAGTTCTATATTTAAAATTAAAAATAAATCTGAAGACACCACAAACTGATTATTTTAAATTAAATCAAACTTTATCATTGTAAATTTCAAGTGATTTTATAAGTACCCACTTACTCCGGTACAAAAGTTTAAAAATTATCCTTTAATTTTAACTCCATCAAACTACTTGCAAAAGCGTTTAAAACTTCGTAAAACCAAGTCCTCCATTGAATGCTCTTGAAGTCTTAATCCCCCAATACAAGAGTTACATCCACTCAGGGGGGGGGGGGGGGGGGTTGAAAAAAAATCCGAGGAAAATCCAAGCTTATTCGATCGGGCGCGCGTCAGTGAAAGGAATGAACAAGTGCATGCGCATTCGTCGCGGCTCTCGCAATAACTCGTCCGAGTTGCCATGAGCGAATCCCGTCCGAACGCGGTCGGCTATTAACCGGACGGACCTTTTATTGGTTTCGCGAAAATCGAATTTCTATCGCACCCATCTCCCAGGTGTCCGGGGCGCCCTCGAATTCATCCCGGCTGATGCGGGCGTCCGTCAAAATCAGTACCCAGATGCTCTTTCCTTTTTTTCCCGCCTCTTTTGAATTTTAATGCGTATCCCGAGATAAAATTTTTATGGATTTCAAAATTACTGGGCTGGCTTTAAAATGTCTGCCCTTTTTTTAATGCGAGCCACTAGCCATCGTAGAATTCAAGAATTTTATAGGGAGATAATGTAATAGAAAATTAGTTGATTGTCGAATCGAAACGAAAGTTTGGGAACCAATTATAAATTCCATAAAGTAGTATTCGGTGCTTAAGGAACTTTTCGATATTATCGAGCGGCTAAAATGTAAATGTTTAACGTAACTCCACGTGAAAGTCCGTGTTGACTCTTTGCTCTAGCGCCAATTTTCCGACGTCGCAAAGTTACACTCCAACTGCGGCTAATTTTCCCCTCAAACCCTCTACCGATGTCCGTCGATTACATCGCTGATCCTCCCTCCTCCGCACCTGAGCTGCTTAATAATACACCCGGCTGTATATGCAAAGCAGCGTCCGAGCGCGAATTTAAAAGCACCCGCGCTCGCGGCAAATTAAAATTCCTTTTAATCGCGCCGTTAAAAAAAACGAGCTCGCGCATCCGCGCCTATTATGAACGGCTCGGATCGGAGTGCGCGCGCACCGTTCGAAATGAAATTTGGAGCGGGATGCTTTTCCGCGCGCGCGCGTCCGGATTTTCATAATGTCTCGTCTCTCTCTCGCCCAGGCGCCCCGCGGGCGTATCTGTCGCCGCGCATCCGGATTCTGCGTTTGCCCCTTTTTGCTCGGCGCCTATATTATGGTGCGGGCGAGCTTGAATTTCGCGGATATAATGATATGGACACCGGCGCCGAGTAATAATGGGTGCGGGGTAAAAAAAGGACGCGCACTCAATATCGGGCTGCCCGAAATGCCCGCTCCACGAGTCGGCCTTAATAATGAGAGCGAGCCGTTGCCGATAAATCAAGGCGGAATTTTGCAGCTAGGGTGCCGCGCGTTTGTCGCGCTTCGACTGACTGACTGTTTAATGAGGAGAGAGATAAAAGCGTCCTAGATTTTATTTCACTCTCCAAGCGTCTTTTAATTGCGATAAAAATGAACGAAAGCCAGTGGTCGAAACGTGGAATTATTATTTTCGATTTTCAGAAGCAAACGTATTGTATATTATATGGAGATTTTTAATGCTTTTTTACTATTGAGTTCGATGCACCTGAACAAATATACCGATCTCATTTTAAGATAGACATATATTGTAATTCAATTATTTTCTCAGTGTACGTTTGAAATGTGTGCACAGTTGCAGCATGTTAATTGCGATTGAATTAATTGAAAATTTTAATATAATATTTTAAATATAAGCGTAAATAACGTTTTTAATTAATGGAATTATATCGTACCTTGCGAACGTATATACACTGTTCCCTGCATTCGTCTCACAGCAGTGTATATTTTTCACGTTTATTATAAAGTAATTCTAGCAATATTATTTCTACTAGCAAACAGAACCTTATTTAATTTCTTTGTTAAAATTTTAAATAACGTAACGTTTACCTTTGTAACATAGAAGCTCTTTGATAAAGGCTTCGCTTTTAGCTTTCAAGCTGCAATTAGCAGGGTGTATTATATTTATATTTTTTATCACACTGCGCGGTGACTTACCGCTTCCAGGAATGTAAAGATTGAGATAGAGGCAGTCCTCGCTCTGATTCTTCATGAACTTGAGCATCCGCGTAAGCTGATTGTAGCGCCCGAGGGGCATGTCCTGCAGGGCGAGGGTCTGGTTGCGTATGTCGGGCAGCTTCTGCGGGCACACTTGGCCGAAGGTGTCGGCGCGCTTGGTGCCCTTCCAGCCTAGCGGAGGCTGGGGCGGGCGCAGCCTCAGGTCGCCGACGGGCGGCGCCGCGTACGGTATCCCCCGGAACACTTCCACCGGGTCCAGGTGCTGGCTGTTCAGTTCCTGCAATCACGATTGTCGCGCTTCAGGTACACAAGCTGGATAATTTCAAATGCGTCCGCGGCTACTCTTTTAATTCGCGCGCGCTCAACGCCTACGGGCGTGAATTTCGAAGGGTGACGCGCTCGTCGAGTCGAATATTGACAGCTGCGCGCGTGTCGGCGCACGTGTCGCATACCAAATATCTTTTACTGTCGCGTATACATTTTTCATTTTATTTTTACGAATTTAAAAAGAGGAAACGCGTTTAATCCAGAACGAAATTTACTTCGTTGAAAAAAAGCAAGTTCAACGTGCAGTGTTGAAAAAGTCATTAAAATGGTAGCGTAAAGTAATGCTGAGTTAAATGACTCTTTGTGATTTTTATTCAAAAAATGAAGTTTTAAAACGGGAATGGGTATGCAAGTTTTAAAAGATAAGGTATTTGGAAGCGGGCGATAATTTAGGATAAGGCGAGCAATAAATTCTCTTATAAATTTTGTTTTAGCGTATCTTTTATTTCATAGAGCGAACCGGGGCGTATTACTAAACTCGGCAAAAGCCAAAATATTGAGTTACCAGAGGATTGTCCAACCGCACGTGCAGAGTAGTGCGGCTTTTGTACTGGCAAAATAGCAGATTGGAAATCCCATACCGTAAAAATACACGTGCTCGATAAAATGTCGGCAATATTACGTGCTTCTATACATGAAAAGATATTTTCCATGAAACCTTTTTTCCCTCACGCCTCTAGCTATTATATTAGCGCTAAAAATATATTAATCTGTGAGTGCACGGCATCGTAGGGCAATTTGTTATTTTGGGCAGTTATATATTTACGGCATAGTACCTGTCTTTTTAATATTTGGTATTTAAAGATTTACTTAAATTTTCAATTTGGATTTATTTATACTGTAAGAATTAACTTGATGTGATTAAACTGAAATTTTGCCGACTAAGTGTAAAGTTTCTCCATAAAATTTAAAAAGTAACTGGAAGTAAAGAAACTCTGGAACAGAAATGTACTTTTAGTCCGTAACCCGGGGATGAATCTAAAATTCCCTTTCACGAACATTTTAAACAGTAAAAATTTCCGAGAGCAAGTATAGAAGAATGAAGTTTTGTTAAATTTAAAAATTTCCACCCTGTCTCTCAAATTTTCTGACTGTTTACTTTGATTTTTATCGCTCTTTTCCTTCTCAAATTAAATAACCCTTCACGAAAAGTTTACTCCATCCACCCATCCCCTTAATAAACTTTTACAGCTTACCCGTGCCGTTAGAACCAAAAAAAGAAAAAGAAAAAAGGAAAACGCGAGTCATTCCGGCACGGCTGAATAATTTTTCCCGCAATCTGCCTACAAGATATCGCGAATCCGCGGCTCCCCTAACGAGGCGAGCATCCGCAGCTTCCGGGCTCTCGGGGCGAGGCGGCAAAATGTTCCCGGCGCATTACTTTTTACCACTGCGCGCGGGGTGCGCTCCGCCGAAAAAAAGGCGCCGAGCGCGAAACCGCGAGGAGAGCTCGTTATTATATTTTTTTTGCTGAGCCCCCGCACGTCCCCATAAAACGCAGCTCGCACGGCATACGGAAAAGCTCGGCTGGCAATATTCGCGGATATAAATATACCGCGGCTCCGTGACAATGCCCTCGACGCTCTTTATGACTGCCGATAGTCGCACGGCAGGCCGTGTCGATTCTCCAGCGCCGGGGGGAGGAAAAAAAATCCCCGCGACGTTGACGAGACCGAAAGGAGGGAAATTCTCCGCGCTGAAGCGGCGAAATAATATAATAACGGGCGGCTAGTACCGCCGCGTTAAACGTGCGGGAACTGCGAAACAAGCGGCTCTCCGGTGAATTATTATAATTTTTTCCGCGGCGCGGATTGTCACCCCCCTTTCTCTCGTACTCGTGCGCGCCCGCGCGACTATTTCATTCGAAAATCAATCGAGCCGGAACGTGACCGTAATCCCTTATCGGCGACGACTGCGGGAGTCGCCCTTTACGTATATAAGGGCGACGTTTTCGGAATATCATCCGGGATTCCGGGCGCGGCGCGAGGCTCCGTCTCATTTGCTCGGCCTGCCAAATGAATAAACGTAAAACACGGATTCGATATTGAGCCGGCGGGCCACGTATTTGGTAAGGGGATGGCGAATAATTCGGCTCGCATTTTTCGAGCCTCGCTTACGAATCGGCCGAGATGCCCGCCGTAAACCAGGATGGTTTATAATAATTTTCGGCGATGTCCGCGTTCAGCGGCAAATCGTGTTTGAGAATTAACGAAATAATTTATCGAGTGGCGAGCTTTGAACATGAGCTGCCTCGTGCGTTATTTGGTAATAAATGATGCATGCTAAACGCAGACGCCACTCGTATTTGCGCAGTAAAAATTGATTATTGCAATAATATTATTTTTTAACGCAAATCGACCGAGCAGGGCGCATGAATCTTTTTCCCCTGCACAATAGTCAATCGAAAGCTCCGAGGAAACTAATCTAACTTTGAACAATCTCATTTCGTGTCGTTATCATTTCTTCGACACGTTGAGTACAGTCACAGTAATAATCTGCCAGAGGCACAGGAAAATAAATAGTCACGAGATTGATTTTAAAATTGAAAAAGCCTTTCCCCCGCTGACTCGGCCGGGCGCGCCCTCCCCCTCGGCAACAAAGAAACGATTACTCGATTATTTTTCTGGCAGGAAATTAATTCTCCACCGTTCCTCGGGTGATTCGATAACGATCCAAGTTCGGCGAGCGAGCGGCCGTGCGGTCGGAACTTTTCATCTCTCGTCTGATATTATTGCCTCTCGGCTCTCGCCGGCCAAGTTTGCTCGGAGTTTTTCTTGCGACGGGGGTCGGCTTCGGCGAAACAACCGGCCGGAGTATTCCCGGCTAAGGGAAAGCGAAGGTCAAATTAGCCGAGATCCTTGGAAATTATGACACCAGTCTCCGAGAGGCTGGTGCAAGATGATGCGAGATATTGTCGGATGCGACATTGCTACCGCGCACGCGATGAAGAACCTTTTCTTGATACTCTCTAATCCCCTAGAACGTGGCCAACAGTTGGTAATCGAATCCTGGTTGTTTGGACGTAAGCTGATTTTAAGCATTGGGTCACACTGTTTGGTCGTAAGCTGATTTTAAGAATTGGGTCGCACTTGTGAGGACAGCATGGGCTTAGGGCACGGGTACTTTTATGACGCTCTGTAAATTTTACCTGAGTTCGGTATTTTTTCTTTTGTATTTGCTATAAACTTCAGAGTCAGAAAGGCCGTGGTTACCGTGGCACTGATGACCTGTGTAACGGCGGTATGCAATGCTAAATCGTAAATTAATGTTTCGAGCGAAGAGGATTTTACCGTTCTTTGTAATGTACCCGTATAGACTTGCCCAAATTTCCTACCTAAATGCTTAGTACCTAAAAGCCCTCTCTACTCCACACCGCATTTGCCCAGGGTTATGCCTGTGGGACGGGGAAAACCCCATGGGCAAACCCGGTAGGATAATAAATGCCATTTAGGAAAAACCCGTCCCGGTGTGTTCCGTGTATTGAGATGGCACAAAATTGATGCCCAAATCACATTACGTAGGCTTGTGGGTACCGGATTCGTCCAGTTCACACCTCCCGCTCACTTTGTTGAGTGTGGAGCAACACCTAAGCGATCAACAAGGCCGCCTCGTTGGAGCGGTCACCCATCCAAGTAGTAACCGCTACCAAGTTAGCTTAACCTTCCTCCTGATCGCCCGAGGTGTGGCCCCGCCACCCCGCCAAAGCGTCGGTTTGCGATTTACTTTAATATAAAATTAAATTGTAAAGCTCTACTTGTTTCTTGATGAAAAAGTATCAAGAGGCGCGGTAGCGCCTCGTGGCAAGTTCTCTATTTTCGTGTAACAAAAAAAATTATTCTTATGCTCCCACATTCCAGAGTACTGAAATGATAATTTATCGCAAAATTAAAAAAAAAACGAAACTTGCCTGGGGAGTAAATTGATTTAATTTTTCTCTTACCTACATAATAACTGGAGAATCGCGCGAACGATTTTGCTGGTTTTATCAGCATCGTATCGCGGAGGCATTCGGCATAAATTGGACCCGCCGAGGTACGACAGTGTTTAGTTAAAAGTTCGACATCGCTGGTGAGGGGCTTTTATTCAGTTTGAAACTCCGCTGGGCCGGCTCCGAGTGCCGCGGTGATGCCGTGCGTTTATTCGAGAATAAAATTGTTCGCTAAACGTCATTGCCAAACATTTGAGTTTACTTTTCCCCCGGCTTATCTTGATTTCCAGGCCAATCTTATAACGAGATTTCGCGTCCACTGAGAGAATTAGTGCGAAATTTATAGTCAACATCGTGCGTTTGTTCCGATTAGGCTGCGATTACACACGGTAAATAGCGGTTCAACTTTTAACCGTAAATTAAACAAACCGGGTAGCGTACTTTATCGCTAAAAGAATTTAGAGTAAGCAACGAAATAAAAAGGGACGAAATATTTTGCGTAATTTAATGCGCAGAGCAACGTGTACGCTATACTCACAAATGTTGCTTTTGCTTTTGTGCCGATGGGAAAGTCAGCTTTATTACGTGCACATAAGTTTAATCTATAATCGTTTAAGCTTGCGTATGAAAAGAAAAAAACAATTTTCAAATGGATTTCTTTTATTAAGAAATATAAAGTTCATATTTTATTTAATTATATAAAAGGGCAATGTTTAACACTACGCATTGTGTAAATAATATCATTTTGACTGAACTATAATCCAAGAAAAGGCAATAAAGTGAAAGAAACAGCTATTTTTTTATCTGCAATCTCTGATTACGCTTACCATAAGTTACCTTGAAAAAAATCTCCGAATCATTTTCCCATCTCCTCCAATTAAAGGCAATCTGCGATCGATAGCGAATGAGTTGTCGCCCCCGTAAAGTGCAGGGAGGGTTCGGGCACGGTAGAGGCAACGTAAAGATACCGCGCGACGGATGTACCTCTATCCATAGTAATGCGAATGTAATTCGTCGAAGGACCGAAGGGACAGGGAGGCGTGGGCGCGTCGTTCGAATTCGAGGGCCATATCTGGAATGATGTAATCGGGCGCAAAAGACGGCGGGATATGGGTTCTGTAATATCCTGCACCGTTAAATTTCGCCGTTAAGCGAAGGGCTGCGCGCGAACTATCCTCGTTTGGAGGGCCGCTGGGGCGGGATGGCCGAGTGACGCCCGGGCCTCGAAATGGCCGAGGTGGGCCACGGAAAGTCAATGGTCGCAAGCGGCCGCATCTGCGATGTGAATATCAATTAGATGTAATTGATGTCCGGCCGGCGTGATGGGCCAACCCGGGGTCCCGCAGAGCGACGACGACGACGATTGATCGGCTCGGGCGCCGACGTGCGAGACGCGTCGCCGACTCCCCGTCGTGTGCCGACGGCAAAAATTATGCGACCTCAGAGCTCTAATAGCCCTTATACCCCGCCGGCTAATTTGACCTCCCGGTCCGTTCGAGAGCCCGGGGTATTTGCGTGATTTGCCGAGGGGGCGAAGAGCTTTCTGCCGTGTACGAGCTTTTCCTTTTACAGCATTCGACGATTGCTTTTTAATTGTTGCAATTAGGCTGGGGAATTTTTATGACTTATTGCCTTTCCTCTCGTGCGCGGATGTTTTTTTTTGCTCGAAGCCGTCTTGAATTTGTAATAGCGACTTAAATATGCGAAATTGCAGCGTGGCTCATGAGATGCAATTAATTTTTCAGGTGCATTGTGGCATTCAAACGTGGATTGCAAATTGGACGTAATTGCAGTTCTATTTGACTTTTTGATTGATTAATGCTGCTTTCGTGTGTTGTAAGCTTTTTGTGCAGATGTTTTCGCTCGTATTTTTAGCATCAGCTTTGCATTTCTTTCATTTAATTGTTATTGTATTATATTGTTATTGTATAAAATAATTACAAGTAAATTATTATGGTTTTTAATTACAGGACTCGTAAAACATCAACATGTTAAAATCATTAATATTTATACGTAAAACGAGAAATAAAATGCTTTCGAGCAAATTTTAATTATGATTATTGACGAAATGCTCCCAATATAATATGATTTATGTAATGAGAAGCTCTCATTTCATCGGCAATAAACAATGAAAGAAAAATTTGAACAAACACCGCATGTACTCAATCAAGCATCTGCAGGAGTCATTTTGAAAAAAAGCGCGCGAATAACGAGACGATCAGAATGAATTTGACGGGGGATCATCGTGACATCGATGGGATTGTTGCATTATATATATAGAAGCGTGGGCTGGTTGGTGGCCGGCGCGGCGCCTAATGCGCGGCCGCGTTGACGATGATGATTGATCGGCGCGGGGAACACGCGACTTGACGATGGAAGCGCGCACTCGTGAATTATCGCCTCTGATTTGTCGCTCGTCCGCGCGTTGTTTATTATCCCCGGAAACGTATTCATCTTTTACGCTCGGTCGGTCGATCGCGCGCGCGTAATTGCCGCGCCGCGGTAACGTCCTGCCTTTCTGCACTTCCGAATTCGGCCTGAAAAAAGCAGCGATAAAGTTGCGCGTGCGAGTTTTGCTTTCGTTTCGATTAATTTCTTATTTTTTTTCTCCGGGTACCGGCGCCGTAATTACGCGATTGCCACGCTGCGTTTTTACTCCAATTATTGCTCGCAGATCAATTTGCAATGCAAATTTCAATTGTTCGATGAAATAATAGCGGCAATTCGTCGTGGATTTGATTACGTTTAGTAGGTTGCGCTCTCGAAATGTAACGCAAACACATTTATGCTACGCTATTGCGACGGCAGTAAAGGAAATTACAGATTTTATTTAAATTATTTCAAGCCCGCGCTCATGGCATAATGTAAACGATAGGTTTGAATTCGAAATTTCGAAGAACATGAACGCGTGCGTGCACAAGGATTTTCCGCATTGTCGATTCGATCGGCCCTGGAATTACGAGCCCACTCGTCGGATCCATAAATATCGGAACGGTGCAGCGATATTTAGGTAAAGAGACGCCGACATATATGAGGGCAGCCAACTAAACCTGCCTAAATTTCTGTTGATCTAACTACAATAAAGACGCACAATGGTGGGAGATCGAGCCGCGAGGACGCGTTCGTATAGGGATGGGAGATCGACCACACGCGACGCAAATACGCGCACCGCGTGAATTTGCCGAAATATCAATCTACTTTATAATCGATGTCGAGAGGTCTCGACGTATTTGCGGTGCGGTTATATGCCCCTCCCTCTGTCTCTCTCGCGGCTTTCTTCCGCGAGCACCTCCCATTGCGTGTAACACGCGCATATGACGAGTGCACACTCGTAATCTCGCGATGGGCGCACAAACGCTCGCCTGTTGAACAAACGTAGGGGTCAACTTTCAGGCTGCTCTTTGAGTATTTTGCAATATTGCGCTACCCTTTACCTATACGAGCGCGAATGACCCTCTCCCGCCTTTGGATGCGCGACTACGCATTTATGCGCGTCCATTCGTAATTTACGCTCTAAAACAGGGCTATCCCTTTTTGCGGGGCTGGTCCGAAGCGCCACGACAAAGTGCCTTACTGTCGCATCAATCATTTACACGGCATATTTTCTCTCCGTTTATCGGACGAGAATTACGACTAAAAGCTTTTTTTAATTGGCAAATGCTCGCGTTGATTCAATACAGTTTTGATGTAATTTTTACCGCACTCGTACTACGAACGCTTTCTTTCTTTCGACAGCATAAATCTTACTTTTTCGAAGTTGATCTTTTTTAAAATTCATACTATAACATCATAGTTATTGCTATAATTCATACTATAACATCATGGTTATTGTAACGTAGAGTGCGATTTACAAAAATGGGACATTTATATAATGCTAATTAGTTTTTAATAGAATATTAATTAGATAATAATTCGTTAAATAATTTTTAAACGATTATGTTGAATATAATGGCACTTTTCAAATTCTGCTTCTAGTTATTAGAAAATAAAAAAGTGATGGTGTAAGCGCCATTTTAAGAGGAGAGGCGCGAGATAGTCGATGGAAAAAGAGGCGGGCACTTTTCAGACAAAATGTCAACTCGTACTTTTTGGAATGTTCAGTGATCGGGTCGTAGCTACGGACTTGGAATTTAAATGGACATTTATAACTTTTAAACTTCAATAGCTCATAATTTCTATTAACTGTATAGGATAGGATCGATATTCTGGAATCAAAGTACTACGATAAATTCATTAATCTCATTACGAACGAACTCATCAGGGTAATGTTATAAAAGTTATTAATAGTAATCGTAAATAATTCCGGAGAATTTTTTCCTATTTATGATCTGGATTATAAGCATTAATTTTTCACATCCGCTTACGGTAATAAAATTAATCCTCTGCGTAGGAGGATTATTTGTTCGATTATCTGAACGGTAATAATTTACGACCTACGTGCAAGCAAGAATTTAGTGAATTTCTTGTAAATAATAAAAGAATCTGCACGATGTAAACAGCGAAATGAGTAGCACAAGGGGAGAGATTCATAAATAAATAAATTTTGTTTGAAAAGAACGGAATGAAGAGATCCCTGCCTTTATGGATAGTCGAAGAATAAATAAATAAAGCAATAAAGCTTGTCTCATCGATGCATGTACCTGCAAAATGCCGCGGATCTGTCCTGACTTGGTCTCTACGATCCTGGAAGCATATCTCAGCGGCGGCTGCTGCTGCTGGCCGGCGGACTGGGGCGCGGCCGGGGCGGCGAGCTCGAGCAGGCCCAGAGCGAGCAGCAGGGGGGCGGCGAGTAGCCGGCTCCTGCGCTCCCAGGGCGGGGGCCGCCGACATCGTGTGGCCATCACAGCAACGCCAGCGTCCGCGAGCCAGCGACAACAGCATGCCGCGGAAGCGTGCGCTCTGCCGTCCTTCCCGCAGCCCCCTCGCCTTGCCCCCCCTCCGCCCCCCGCCGTGGGAATCCGCGATCGATCCTCCGCGGCACCTCAACTGGCCATCGTTCCTCTTTCGCGCCGCCCGCGCCTCCGTCTATTGTCCCTCGCCGCACCCGCTGATTACCGAATCCGCGCGCGAACGACAATGTAATATCCTCCACACTGCCGGCTGACTGCCTCCGAGCGCGTAAGAGCACCGCGGCGATGAGCAGGGCCACCTGAAACACAAAGCAACAGGGTTACATCGCTTTTCTCTCTCGTTTAATCAAATATTCATTCTCAGATACGGGTATTGCGAATGTCATATGATAAAATGCATTGTTTTCTTTAAAATAATACTAAATTAATTTATCTAAAAGACGTCATTGTTCAAATCTTTTCCTCGACGAAATTTTTTAGTCGCATAATCTTGCATTATTGATTAAAAACTTATTTTTGTTAAGCACCATACGCTGGAATTCGTATGCATTATTCAGGCAATTCTCTAAAACCAAGCATAATTTAATTTAATTAGCAACTGGCGCAACGTGTACATCGTGAATCAAACGCTCGACCTGTTAATAACGAGTGAGCAGAAGTTCAATCAAGTATAGAATTACATTAATTAAAACACCTATATTCAAAAGAAGTCCGTTAAAAAAGAATAACGGCACAGTATTGCCAGGGAGCAGTCGCTGTTCCATGCACAATCCGTTACGCAGGATTTTAATTTAAATGCACTTTGCGACCGAGCTAATAAATTTTTAACGGACTATAAGAAGCAAGTGTATTTTTATTCAATGGGGAAAACAGGGAGGCTTCTATGCTTTATAATCTCAGTGTTGAGTCATCGGAATGGCCACGTATGGTTTATCAAAACGTCATACTCCCCCCTCATGTCCGTCGAGAGACAGCAAATTTTACACTGGTTGTTGGTAACTTTGCTCCACGAGTACAAATTTCATTTAAAAAAAAAATTATTAATAGCAAAAAATGGTAAACAGCTTTCTCGCAGTATAATTGGTTATTAATTGGCCTCGTTTTTTGGCCATTAGGATCTAGGTTGTATAGGTTGATATAGACTACAGGATAGTGACATGACGAGTGGCCTCGGATTTTTGGGATTAGGCCTGTGGTGAATAGGTAACATATAGGTGATAGGGCGGCTTGGCGGTATGCCATTTATCCGAGATTGCAACTTTTGCAAGGTTGCACCTGACGATACTGCGAGAAAGTTGTACCACCCGTTTATATGTAGGAATCGTCGTCCTTATATACTCCATGAAGTTATTTTCAACCACTTGCGAGAGGGATTTTTATACTTCAACTTAGTAAACGCCTTCATTTCGTGCATTCGTGAATACGTATTATCATTAAAATTGTCAGCATATTTAAAATTATTTTTTTATGTTAACTTTAAAATATGAATTTTTAAATTATTGTTATGTAGATGTAATTAATGTAATATTATTAAATAATAAAGATCTATTGAAACTGCTGGTTGAAATGGAAAAAATAAACATTGAGGAATAAATAAATACATATACAATAAATTAAAGTAGAATTATTTACTTTTCCTTCGATTATTATCATTTTGTTGAATTGCGTAATGTAATGCATAATATTCCGAATTTTGTAACAATCCCATTTTCGGTAAGTAAAGTAATGAATTAAATGTGTAACATTGCCGTCCATTTTTCGCCTCCCTATAAACTGATATTATAAAATTAAATAGTTTATAAAGATCACTTATGTTTAAAATGTTTAGCAACTATCCACATAGAGTAGGGGAAAGAGGGAGCAGGGGTGCGGATTGACAGAAAGAGAGAGGGTGGTGAGAGAGGGTGGGGGAGACGAAAAGTGTATGTGAAAGGGAAAGGGACAGTCTGATAGGAGTGGGGGGGTAGGAGTGGCAGAATGTTGCCAATTCTGTTTCTGCAGTAATACGGCCCCTGAATGCGATTGGTCCTCCGGTCTCAAGTGTTGGGCCCATCCTCCCTGGGACCGGTCGGCTTGGGGTATAAAAAGGGCCGAATTTATCCCATTTCGTCAGTTAGCCTTCAGAGCTTTGGAAAACAATTCAACCTTTCGCAACCTTAACCTTAACAACCTTTCGCTATGACGCCTCTCGATTTTTCGACTCCTCTGCCGGATAAATCGCCGCTAGATTGCAGTTTCGATAGCACATCTAGTGAGGAAAGTGATCAGGAAAGTGATCAGCAGGAGGATGAGCAGCAGGATGTTGAGCAGCAGGATGTTGAGCAGCAGGAGGTTGAGCAGCAGGAGATGGATGAACTGTCGGAACTAAGCTCGGAACCGAGCTTCGAACTGAGCAGTTACACGTTATCAGATGATGACAGCAGTATCCACGAAGAGGAGGAGAACGAGTCAATGGATGAGAGCGAAGAAAAGATGGACTGCAACGGAAACGGTAAATGATTGTCCTTTTTTATTTTATCTATTATTTATTTTTTTTGCTATGAAAATTCAAAAGGTGGACATTGAAAATGTTGCCTGAATGCAAATAGTAATATCTTTGCTTGTAACTGTTCGGTTCAAAGGTATAGCATTGATTTTGAAAGCGAATTTCAATTGGTATAATTTATACCATGAATATATTTTAATAATTAATTTTGAGAATCGTAGATTAAAAATTATTAGAATTCATTAATTTATGGTATAATTTATATAAATATTTCTTTCAGATAGGAACGTAGATTGCAGAGAGAATGATTGTACTGGCAACGCCAGCGGCAGCGTCGCACCTGCGCCTCCGAGATTCGGAAACGTTCTATTGTCGGATGCATTTACGAAATTTATTGAGGACGAACTAGCAAGAGTTACAGAAGAAATGGAAGAGAGCGATTCTGAAGACCGTTAATTATCTTAATGTACATAATATTATATTATTATTTTATAGTTAGTTTCTTAAAAGTATTTGTAAAGTATTTGTACTTTTTTCTTAAAAGCATTTGTAAAGTATTTGTAAAGGCCGTATAATAAGGTAAATAAAAATTATTTATGTAAATAAAAAAACCGCTGCCAATTCATTGTCAAGTAGCTTCCTCAAACTTTATTTTATGCTTATTTTTATTATAAATTTAAAATTAAATTAATTTGTAGCTCTTATAAATTTTGAATCAATTTCCATTTACAATTTTTAATTCCTCTATTGAAGTATATAAAATATCATTCGATATCTATACCCAGTTTATCGAATTTCTAGACGATTAATATGTTATGCTGATTAATAATGTTTTCGCACGCCGTAAAATCACCAGAGTTCTTACGACGTAATGGAAGTACCGGGGAAGCGCCTTAACGTGATATAATTAAACTAGCTGATATAATGAAACATAAAAAAGGATTTTATAATGATCTTATAGTGGATCATAAAAACTTTCTCAAACATTCCTCTTTTATGTGTCCTCTATTTTTCGCCCGTTCAACTTTGTAATTAGTTTCATTCCGTGCACCGATCGTACTTTTTAATTTAATATTTATTTTTTTTTTACTTCCCACGGCAACTTCTCCCGGAGCCCCTCCGCGATTCTCATTCTCTCTACTCGCACATACTTTGCCGGGCGTTCTCATTACTCTGTTTTTCCCCGCCACTATACGTCTCTCTCGGTCTTTCCCGGCTCCACTTTATCAGTCCGCCTTCCATCTTACTCAGGGTGCCCGCCCCTTAACTTTCTTCCGATGCCGCCCCGCTTAGTTTTTCTCGCAAGTTCGCGCGGGAGTTGGAACTGTCGCGGCGGACTCGCGCCGCATAAACTTCCCTCTCGTTGGTAATTCCTTCGCTCGTCGGGCGAGCGAGCGCGGCGGCCCCCGTAAGATATGATAATGCCGCGAGCGTGATTTACCGCCCCCCGCGAGCGATATAATTGTTATAAATTCCGGGGACGCACGCCTGCTGCAGCGACGCAGCTTATTCTCGTTTGACGAAAATTCAATTTCGGACTGGGGACTGCCGTCGGGGCTTCTATTCGGCTTCCTCCGCAAATGTCGCTTGTACGCTGGAATTTTGGGCCGCGAGGTCGCCCAACTTTCTAATAAGACGGCGAAAGGGTAGCGCGCAGGCGGGATTGGTGTTCCGAATGTTTTCTACCTTTTCAGCTTATGACATTTTTCAGATTTTTTTTAGTTAAATACTTGTTTTATTTTATTACGGAATTAATTTTTTTTTTCATTTTACCGAACGTGTGTATAAGCGAACTTTACATTTTATCGTTTAGTTATATTCTCGAATATTGCAAGTAATGTACGAGCTCGAATGTATTGGCTTTTCATAAAATTTTATAACATGGCTTTTGCTCAACGTGTAAAAGTATTTTTTTAGTATTTTCTATTTAATTTTGCCAATTATTTATTTGTTAAATGTAAAAAATGCTTGTAACGACAAAAGCGCGTAAAATGTATCAAAATTAGTAATGAATATGTAAAAAAAACAGAAAATAAAAATGCATTTACGTAAAAAAAACCAGAAAATAAAAATGCATTTACGTAAAAAAAACCAGAAAATAAAAATGCATTTACATAAAAACAAAACCGTACTGATTTTAAATATTCTGGATGTATTTTTATAGAGGCACGAGTTTATAAAGTTACAAACTGCAGCAAATCTTGCAGAGAAAAGCTCTGTTGGCGCTTGATGGCGCCATTAGAAAACTATTACGAGTAGACAGGGGTTTTCATAGTTGGCATACGTAATTCGAGGGGCGAGGGAACTCACGGCGAGACGTCGCATTATTCGATTGACTCGGGCTTCGGGGGCTGAAGGATTTCAGCCATGAAGAGCAAAGAGCCCGCCGGGGGCGCGGAACGAGCCGAGGCAACGATTGGAACAATCCAGCGTGCGCAGCGGATCCGCCGGATGGAACGTCATCCGCACGGATGAGGTAGCGGCTGCGGAGATTGTCGAACACGCGCCCCGGCCGAAGACAGCGGCGCGCGACGTGCGCCCTTCCACCACCGCCGATATCGCCGGCCCCACGGGACCCGCGGCGGCGAAACTTCATTCGATGCATACACGCGCGCCGAATGGCCGATGTAACGATCGGCCCGAATTTCCCCCGTCAGAATTTTGTAACGGCGGAAATTAGCGGGCCGCGTTTATTATACAGCGCGTCAGGGCAAAAATTAACGCGTGCGATGCCGAAATTTACATGTAAATTTACAATGAGGTTTATCGTTGCGGGCTTCGGTTTTTCGGAAAATTTTGCAATGCCTTTTTTATGTTCGCTAATTTTCGTGTTTTATTGCGCGAATATTTTATAAGAGTGAAAAATTTACTGCGGAAAAAAATCACAATGTGGGCTGTATGTCGGCTCAACCGTAGGGAATTTTTTAACCCGCGCGGTTCTCCAGTTTTGTGCATTTGCACATAGCACTTTTTTAAAGGAGAATAATTTTATATTTTATGTAACGCTTCTTTTCTTCCGCTGCTTTTTATTTCACTTTAACGGAAAAAAGAGCAGCGTTATATTACGAGGGACGCAGCCGTGCGTTCGCAGCCGAGCATATAAGAGCAACACTTACATTCGGCGCTTAGAGAGGAGCGGTCAAATTGAATCGCGAAAACACAGAGAATTATGAGGGCAAACCGCATCAAAGTTAAATTCGCAATTAGCGCTAAAAAGCGTCATCAATTATGAAAGAAAAAGAGGAGAGGCGGCCACCGGGGGGCACGCGTTAAACGTCAAGATTAATTAGCCCCGGTCCGACAAATATTATGCCAAGCGTCGTTATTGGCGCTCCCCCGTGAATTATAGAGCAAAAGTACCACGAGACTTTGTGAGGGCGGAAGACATGGCGTCCGGGCATATTCGAGCCTCGAGTGCATCGGGGGGTCGTCGGGGGAAGAGTGGGGCACGCGGCCCGCTACGTTGGGAGCCGGGACTGGCACCGCCGATAATTGAGTCCGGAATTAAATTAGCGCGAGTCGCGAGTTCGCTTCCGCTGTCTTTCTGGCCCCTCCGACCCCCCACCCCTTTCCACCTGTGATGTGCAGCCACGAGCATCAGCGTCTCTCTCTTTGCAAAGTTCAGCCCGCGCGCAAAAAAAAGGGCGCGGGGCCAACTTTGCCGTCTTTGAACTCGCGCCTTCGCCTCGGATTTTACTCTTTCTCGTTTCTCCTCGTTTTTCCCTACCTCGCGCGGGACTGGCAGGTTGCGGAAAATTTAATAGTTACGCGCGGGATGCGCAACTTGCAGGTATTCACCTCGAAAACTGTTCACGCTATATATACCCACGTGCTGCCTCGTCTTTTTTATTTTCGGTCAGGGATGTTACTTCTTTTTGCACGCGACGCATTCCACCGACTGTTCCAGCACAAGTTGACGCCGCAATTCCAGGGTAAACGCGATTAAAATTTTTCTCTCGCAGCGAGCGGCCATCGGCTTTTCGGTTTGCATAATGAAGCGAATCCGTTGTCAGGAAATTTTTGCCCTTCCGCGTGTACGCGATGATGAAGGAATAATGAACATTCGGAATTACATTTTCAGCCCCGCGCATTTCGGGCGTTTTATATATCAATAGCTCGAATTTACGCTTGCAATGACACTGTATTCCCTGCCGCTAAATGACATTAATACGCGATCGCTTTGTTACAGACCACTCGAGAGTAAATAATAGCCTCTTTTTTCGGGGGTGGGGGATAGGAAGAGCTAAATTTTTGCGCGTTATTTACGGGGCGCAAACGAACGAGCATCGGGCACGGCAATCGAATGAAATCCTGAACGTTATCCAATTACGGCGCATTGACGCGCGCCTCGCGGTGCGCATTGTCCACCTTTTATTACAAACAGTCGCGAGACTGCGACGAGCAGTATCGGCTCGGCGCGCGTGTTCCGTCACAATGAAATGATATAAAAAAGTAAATCGCCAGGGCGTGTAGCCATTCGTTTGTTGCGAAATCCATTCAATGCTAAATGCTATTCGCCTTGTAAAACCGTTCACGGGCCCAATTAATATTTTATGTCCACGTTTAAAGAAAGTCAATTGAAAAAGTATGTGGATAAAAGGGCTTAAAACTTTGGATCTTAGACTCGTGAAAAGAAATAAGACAATTTCATTTTTGTTTATTTCTTAATATGAAGAATGCGCTTTTATTTTTTGTAAGTTTATATTATATAGAATATTTAATTATTACATTAAATTATTAATTGTTATTTTTCTCATTATTTATTTACATTGCTTTTTGCGTGACTGCAGGAATCTTGCCGATTTAATTTATTATCACTTTTTAATATTGATTTAATTTTTTGAATTAAAAGCGAGTAAAGCAGGTACTAATCACTTTGCGACTAAAATAAAGAAAATTGCAAATTAAAAATTTAAATCCTGGCAAAATTCGAACAACCCTTTTGCCATTCAAGTTTTAAAAATGCGCCACTCGGACTTCTGTTTCTTCAGTGCGGGAGCAAAAAAAAATTAGTAGTAGTACTCGAAAACAAAAAAAAAGTCGAAGCGTCGACGCAGACTTTAATTGAGGGAAGGTGAAAGAGCAGAAGCTATAGGCGCAGCGACTCGGCGATTTGAAAGTTGGCCGCCGGTTCCTGGGTCGATAAGTCTCGAGGCGTCGGGGCCGCGCAGGCGCGCGAGGCCTCGGCGAGCGAACTCTCGGCGCGGCTCTCGCCCGACTTCAGACCGTCGGCGCACTCGGTGCCGTCTACACCTCGTCGTCGTCGCTGCTGCCGCTGCTGCCGCTGCTGCTGTGGCAATCTGGCAGTCCCGTCGCGTTGACCCTCGCATGGCCCTGCGGCGGACACTCGTCGCCTGAATTTTCACCTCCTAACGAAATCAGGTGAGTCGGAGTTGTCTAATAGAATGGGGTGCTTTGCGGGGAGGTTACGCCCGAATGTTCGCTGAGTGGCGTGGGTGTACGGGGAACTTAGGGTCACGAGACTTGGGAAAGTTTCGCCCTGCTCCGACATAGTGTCCGCATTAGGTTTTCTAGTTTGTTTAGTGATAAATCGAGTTCGACTAGGTGTTTGAAGGATACGGAGTATTCGAGGCTTTCGACACTAATAATCGAACTTAACCTATAAACATAAGTGATTGATGATTATTGATGTTTGTTTGAAAAATGTTTTATGCTTTTTGTTGAAGGTAAAAAGCAGTCAAGATGTCAACTTCTGCTATTTTTATTTTGGATGTGAAGGGCAAGGTCCTCATTTCCAGGAATTATCGTGGAGATATTGAGGCAGGAGTCATCGAAAAGTTTATGCCACTTGTTATGGAAAGAGAAGAGGAAGGCAATTTGACACCTATTATTCAAACTCCAGAATGTACTTACGCTTATATTAAATACAACAATTTGTATATTGTTTCTATTACTAAGAAAAATGCAAATATATCATTGGTATTTGTATTCCTTCACAAAGTAGTTCATGTCATGCAAGAGTATTTTAAAGAATTGGAAGAAGAGAGTATCAGAGATAATTTTGTTGTAATTTATGAACTTCTTGATGAGCTGCTGGATTTTGGATATCCACAAACTACAGACAGCAAAATATTGCAAGAATATATTACTCAAGAGGGGCACAAATTAGAAATTCAGCCTCGAATTCCAATGGCTGTAACAAATGCAGTATCTTGGAGATCAGAAGGTATTAAGTATAGGAAGAATGAAGTTTTCTTAGATGTAATCGAATCAGTAAATTTATTGGCCAATGCAAATGGCAATGTTTTGAGTTCTGAAATTGTTGGAGCTATCAAAATGAGAGTTTACTTGTCTGGTATGCCAGAGCTTCGATTAGGTTTAAACGACAAGGTTCTTTTCGAATCTACTGGTCGAGGTAAATCCAAGTCTGTTGAACTCGAGGATGTTAAATTCCACCAGTGTGTGAGGCTTTCTAGATTTGAAAATGATAGAACTATATCCTTTATTCCTCCAGATGGAGAGTTTGAATTGATGTCGTATCGCTTAAATACTCATGTAAAACCTTTAATTTGGATTGAATCAGTTATAGAAAGACATGCTCACAGTAGGGTAGAGTATATGATAAAAGCAAGGTCTCAATTTAAGCGTCGATCAACAGCTAACAATGTAGAAATTGTAATACCAGTGCCAAATGATGCAGATTCTCCAAAGTTCAAAACTACGATTGGAAGTGTTAAATACTCTCCAGAGCAGAGTGCTATAACTTGGTCAATCAAATCATTCCCTGGTGGCAAGGAGTATCTAATGAGGGCACATTTTGGCTTACCTTCAGTAGTTGGTGAAGACATTGAAGGCAAGCCTCCTATTCAAGTAAAGTTTGAAATTCCTTATTTTACTACATCTGGTATTCAAGTAAGATATTTGAAGATCATAGAGAAGAGTGGATATCAAGCATTGCCATGGGTCAGATATATAACACAAAATGGTGATTATCAATTGAGGACAAATTGAAAAAGATAAAGTTCATGAGATTTATTTCATGGAACCTTCAGTCTTAGAAGAGATTCTATCCTAGTAAGGTGATATTTTACCAGAAAGTCTTTTAACGTATGTAACATCTAATGATGCGATGATGGAACATTGGACTTACGCAAGTGATAACTTTTTAATTTATATAAAAGAGTATTGTAAAATTGATTTTTTGTGCAAGGGTCTTATTTTTATTTGTATTTTTAATATATTTGGCTTGTATTAAAATGAAATCTGTACAGATTAATTACAAGAATCAACACATATTAATTATTGTTATTTTTGAAAAATAAAAGTGGAATGACGTTAAAGTCGCTGGCGGATAAATCGACTAAGTTTCTCATTTTGTACATAAAAATAAAAATGGCATTCCGTGAATAAAAATTCAATGTCGAGCTTTCATTATGTTGCGCTCGCTATAGTATTAAAGTCAAGGAGCGAATAGTTTTGCGCTAAGCGATTATATTGTTATTATTGATATGACTGGCCTTTAAATCTGTAAATGTATTCAAAAAAGAAAATAAATTTTGATTAAAACATAATTCTCTGACTCATTTTTCTTACAATAAACCTATATTGACCTATATAAACTTTATGTCATATTACTTTAAACTCTTCAGATTTTTATTGGTCATAATCTACTTTTCCTTTTTCTCTAGAGAACAACTATTTTATATTTTCTGTTTTACTTATAAATAAATTAATCTTGAAAAAGTTCTTTACAGAAGTTATAAAAATACTGCTTTTATTATTAGTAATGTATGTATTTTCTCAATATTCTTCCAGAAAACTTGTTTTATAAAAATAACATTGTAATGATCAAATTTTGGATCTAAACATACCGCTCAATGTTTGTTTAAGTAACAAAGTCTTGAAAGCTTAATCTCCCGCGTCTCGGCATTCAGTATATCTAAAGCGATCAAACAAAATCAAAATCGCGATATGGCGCGACTGCCGAGATGGATCGACGATAGAAGATGAAAAAAAAAAACAGGATCGGCCCGCTAGCGCCTCATGTAAATCAGGAGCACGCGGGACGCGGCTCTTCGGGGATCATCGTGCCTAATTCCCGGCGGATTTATCTCGACGATGGAAAAAGCAAATTTACCGGGGCGCCAGAAGCGGATCCCCTCTCGGCGCGGAAGCGCCGAGGAGAAATCCGAGTCGATCGCGGAAGCCGCCGGTGAGGGTCGCCCCGAGTAATGGGATGCATCGGTGACGCTGCGCTCTCTTACCCAGGATTTTTCTCTCCCCCCGTCCGGCGGATCCCTTTGTTTGCAGAATGTATAGGACCGCTTTTCGTCCGATAATGCTCGCGGCTGATTACTAGTCGAGCGTCAATTATCCCGCGGAGATGGGCTTCTTTTAATTCGATTTCGCTCTCGGTGAGCGGCCGCTTTCAGCGGGATTTGTTGATATTGAAATTCGATGGCTTTCGTTTCATTCAATGACAATGCGTCATTTAAGCGTAAACTCATCCCGCATTAATCGGATGTTCAATTTTAAACTCGGCATTTTTAATTTTATGACTCTGGGTTCTGCTTTAGTTTATGTATAATACGCGAAGATTACCTTCGAGGATTAAGCTCGTATTTTAACGTGCATCGCATTTATTATGCCCGAGTGAACATTTCGCTGAAAATAAAGCCGAGCTAAATATCCATGGCTCGTTGGGAAAATTCGTTTTCTTTTTTCCCTGAAAACTGCGCAAAAAATTTCAGGAGCATATAGCTAATATGCCTTGAAAAAATCCGTTAATTATTGTGCTTAGCATGAAATAAAAAGCTGCCCCACTGTTCTGAAATTGGACAACTCTTCAATCGCGCAAAAGAGCGCGTAAAGAATAGTGAAATCGTCAAAGGTAAACGCGGCGAGTACACAGCGGATATTAAAAACACGCCGGGGTACGCCAAACCATTTTTATTAAAAAACGAGAAGTACATTGCAATCATAATACTGCGCCGCGGGGAGATCGTTAATTAAGTTTCTATTTTTGTTCGGGGAGATCCATCGGGCCGAGTCCCGAAAGCGATACCATCGCTGCGATAACTAGTGCAGAAACTTTGCTCCGGCTAATTTTCGCCGGATTATAATAGTCGGAGCGCGAGGAGCCGGTCGGCGCCGGCGGAAAAAAGGCGCGCGGGCGGGGAAGGCCGCGCTCTCTGTTTTCGGCCTCGAAATTGCGCTTTGAGCTCGTCACTCGAGCGCGTCGTATAAATCAAAGGAAATAATGGCCGACGCAAGCGATCGATACACATCGGAGAGCCCGAGCCATCGCGGATGTATGTAGAGAGGCGTCGAGGGGGCTGGTGGGAGCGGGGTTTGACAAATGAGCCGACGTGAAATCCGCGCTAGGCCGCGTCTCCGTGAAAACATTTTAATGACAATGGCGAGCGCGCATCCGCGGCCGCTTTTCACCGGGAGTCGTGTACCTGTGTTGCGCGTCCGCGTTCTTAAAAAAAAGTGTATAAAAAAAGCGAGGCAACAGAGTCGATAAATCAAACGACGAATTTTCTCTGTTTTCTTTGCGCGACTCTTTTCATAATTTGCGCGCGGAAAAGAGGGCGGAGATAAATTAAGGATGATACGCGGCTTCGCGAGAAATGGAGGAGGTAACGATGAAAAGATTTCCTTCGCGGGGCTGGGCTTTAATGAAATTTGGATTTTATCTGATTTTGACGCGGGGACCCGATGCTATTCATTCTCGCGCTGATCTCGTTTTTAAAGTTTATCGAATTGCGCCGCGCGGATTTAGCAAGCGAGCTTTTTACGGCAGCCGGTGTATATGCATACGGAGAAATTTCTCGCGGCGGAAATGGAAGAGCGGTTGAAGGGCATTAATTTCAAATTTTTCCCAATACGCTGTGAAAAATGGGTTCATTAAAAAGTCGTATCCAGTTTATTGCCCGGGCTCTTTATTTACGATATCAAAAATTTCGATCGTTTCGCTACATTAAAGTACTTCGAATAAATATTTATCGACCATTCGTTCATCGCTATGAAATTAAACCATTAGCGCGGTTGCAACAACGCGGAGGCCCGGCTTTATTATCAAAAAATCTCAATTCCGGAAAAGCGAGTTCCAACTCCGCTCGAGAGCCCTGATGTACTCCTCTATTAACGAAATTTTAATTAAAACTTTGTAAAAATTAAGAAAAAGTGTTTAATTAGAGGCGGGCCGGCCGAAGATTTTCTCCATTTCACCCGGCGAAAAAAGGAGAGAGGCGCGAGGCGCGCCGAGGGGGGAGTCTCGAAAAACTTGGCGGTGTACTCGGCGGGTGCTGCAGTTGAGAACTGCCGAGGGAAAAAAGGTCCGTCCGGAAAAAGCCAAGCTCTGCAGTCGACGATCGCGGCGGTCTTTTACGTCCTTTTTATAATCCAGCGCGAATTCCTGCGGGGCGGAGGGGCGGGAAACCTTAGCGACAGCCGTCGCGGAATTGAATAATCCCGGGCGCTGAATAATTCGCGGTCCCGCGCGAATTTCACGGCTCGCGATCAATCACGCGCGATCGCGCCTCCTTTCTTGCTCTTCGACTTGGCGGAATAGTCGCGTATTTAGGGCGGCAGCCGCCGCGGATTAATGGCCCCAGCGGAGCTCGTATTCACCTCGCGAAAAGTTTAAATTTCCGAGGTTCGCCATCACGGATTCTCAAGATTTCGCGGTGAAAGGGGCGCGTCGATTTACGCTGCCGGCGTGTATTTTTAATGGAAAATAGACCGGGCGGCCTGGCAATGGAAAAATGAAAGGGAGAACTGCACCGGCGGGCTATATGCAATTACAATTTAGTTTCATCAGTATGCCGCTGCATAGGGCGGGACATATTTAAATGAAATTTTATGATACGTACGACTTAATCATAGAATTGTAAATTCATGCAAATTTTAAATTAAAACCGGCTAGATGCGAGCGGCTCGCTTTTTTTTCTGGAATATCTAAAATAAATGCAAATTCTCGCTGCGGCCACGCGGAGGTCGAGCTATCGATGGCGCGCGCTTTTTTTTCCACTGCCGTGGTGCAGCTGAACTGCACCTCTGAAAAAGAGCAGCATGCACTCGCCGTGATATTTTTGAATTAATGCGGACTCCCGCAACGAACGATTACCGCGCCAAAAATTAATATAAGTCACGCTTGAGTCAACGGGGCGAACTATAAATCCGTCCCTTTCATCCCTTAAAAAACGGCAGCCACGTCGCAGTATATAACTCAGTCTCGCGTGTAAAAACGGAGCAGGCGCAGATCCCATAATTCGATCGGGAAATAATCCGATGCAGCTCCGGCAGCCCGGCACGCGATTCCATCGCAGCCGCTATTTTATTTTTTGGCGAGAAGTTCTTTTTTTGCACGGGCGTCGCGGCGTTTCCCAGTACGCTTATCTTTGCCTTAATTAAAATGCCGAGCGAGGTGATAGCTGTCTTCTGTACCTACATAGTTTCGATGGAGCATTTGCAAAATGTTGCGGGACTATAGTAGTGACGATCGATCCGTCGCTCTTTGACAACAGTTTGAATAATAAATGTTGATCGAATTATTTAGTACTTGATAAAGTTTTAATATCGTTGTTTAATTCCTCGTGCAACATATCCGTACATTAATTATTGAATCAGTAATGTGTACAAGTACAATGAAGAATTACAATTAAAATTTAATTAAATTATCATTTGAAGAACCTACATCAAATTAATAAACAAGTATGAAATCAAAAGTTAAACAGCAGGAGAAGATAAATTTCGAAGTAACTTATTTATGTAAATGGAATATTTTTTAACAAAAATGTCTGTGCTTGTTCAGCAATTGTAGAGTAAAATGGCTAACACAGTAAAAATTTGGCAGAGAATTTTTCATTATTTTTTTAAGGTTTATTCATTTTGATCCTCAATTACCATAGTGTAGTATACACGATATCTTTACTTCAAAATTTTTGTTTTTTTACGCGACCGTAAATGCATCAATACCTCATAAAAAAAGTTTCAGAGTATGACAAAGCAGCGATAAGTTAATATAGCTTTCATATAAAACACAAAGCTTTTTCCTGTAGAAAGCAAACACTAAGCAATACCGTAAATTTAATACTACATTATTTCTGTGAATTAAAAAAAAAAAAAATCAAAATGAATTCGTTTATTAGAAATAGAAGTGTAACGATACCAAAGGAGTGGTCAAGTAGAAATACGTAAACCTCGAACCGAGACTGCGAAATCAAGGCAGCTACGTCCAATCGGTCGCATGTGTGATCGAAAAAAATTCACAGGGCGGGCGTGTACGCGGTGGACGCGAAAGGCCCCGATAAGTCGGCGGATCAATGCTCGGCGCTCGGCAGATCGACTGGGCTCCTCGGCCCAGAGCCGGGGGATGACGTCATCGGGCGTCATGGGCGCATCTCGCGCACGCCAGCCGCGAAAGTGGATTACGCGGCGGCGTCAAAGGGGCGAATGCGCCGCTTTACGTTTGGATTACCGGCGGTGTTCGAACCGCGATCCTCGCTTTCGTGCGATTGCTGTAAAATAAATTTTTAAGTTCTTGCGAAAACTGCTTGTAATTAATTGGCCAGCACGTAAACTAGCATTAATGAAAAGAAAAAAACTCCACGACATTCGTGAGTGAATGTCGATACATATTCTACAAACTCAATTAAATAATAATACAAAAAAATTCTTTTTTAATAAAGAAAATTTTCGATTCACGTTCTTTAACAATTACATAATTTTTTCCAAATTCATTGTAAAATAAGTTTGATTTTTAAGATGAGTGTAGAATACACTATCATAATCTGATAAATTTTCATTACTTTTTTAATATTTCATATTGGCGAACACCCTCTTTAAGACGTGTGACTCCAGTTGGCGAAGGCTGGACGAAGAGAGGAGAAGGAACCCCTGAGAAGCGAAATTCTTGAATAGTGAATTCAGCGTGAAGTCGGCACCTCCTCGAGTTAAACTGAACGTTGCATTTCCTGGTTAAATGTTGCTTTATGCTGGCTTCGAGGGGAGAAAAGTCCAACTCTACCGTACATAAATTTTCAAAAGCAATTATTTCTTTTTATTTTTGAGAAAGGAGTCCTTTGAGGCGTTCGTTAGCACGCGGAATAAGGAGAGGTGAGCGAGTAAATTTAATTTTTGTTCAACTGCATTTTTTTGCGAGAGTGATTTCAATTAGAGCGGTAATGCGAAATTTAATAGAGTCGAGAGAACATTTTTATTTTGACACAAAGATATGAAGTGCTTGATAATATTCCGTTGTTTTGAACTCTCCTTGGGAATGTACGTTTTTTGCTGAAATTTGTATGTACCCCCTCCTTCCGTTGCACAAAATTGAAATGAACTCATTTAGTATTCGTTTGGCGAGGGGGACCTCTGCGAAAAAGAAAAAGCGAATACGCTAAGTGAATTAGGTTAAAAAGAATCGGGAAAACACGGTATTTAAAATTGAACGTACGTACTTTAAATTTAAATTAATTAGGAAAAACTGTTTACGGGAAATCCCTTTTCTCGTAATTGGTTCCATGCTGCTGATCGCTTATTCGCTAACGAGGTAAACGGACGCTAACGGGTCTGCCGAGCAAATCAATTCCTGAATAAACCTTGCCGAAAAAAAGAGATTCGGACGAGAAGAAATAACAGCGCAAACAATTAAGGGGGGATAAAGGAGTAGGCGCGTCCGAGGACCGAATTAGATGTGCTCATTGCGGCGCGAACCGGCTTTGTCATCCGACAATAAAGGAAAAAACGAGGGGCACGTCGGGGGAGGGGGGTCGAGGAGGGAAGCGGACGACGAGTGTACGCTGCGGAAACTGCGGCAGATGGAAACGACTCCGATCGCCGAGTTTCCTGGCAAAGTCTGTCGCGTACTTTGCCAATATTGGTTACAAATGCGCGCGCGCTCGCCATCCCCGCGAGCCGACCGTGCGAGACTCGTCGTAACTTCTTCCCTTCGCCCACCTCCATCCCGCCTCCTCTTTCTCGCGTTAACAGAGCGGTTTTTCATTATTTCTCTATGCCGCGGAACGACGTGAGCCACTTTTTTATTTGCTCGCTTTTTCCCGAGCTCGTGTACACAACCGATAGGATCTAATTTGATTTCGATCGTTTAGAAGCCCGGCCGAGTTAAAAAGCCATAGCGAATAGCGCCGCGGTATCGCTCGCGTAAAATTAATATTGGACGGTCCTAGAATTTAAATATTTAACGATTGAGCATGTCGTGATTATACAACATTGGTATTTTAATGTTAAACGGCGCATAAATTATTTTCGCCGGGAGTAGGGCGATATTAAAATTATAATGCAACTTTAATGAATAATTTTGGCCGCGAGGGGATTCGTTTCAGCGGCAGCCCCGTCCATCCTGAGAATTTCGTCCGCTCGGCAGTCGATGCGTTCAAATTGAAACGCGCATAATTAATTCATAATTACAGTAGGTCCCGAGCCGTTGATTAACACTATATCAGTTGCGCACAAGCAGCCCCTCCCCCTCCAGAGCTACGGCATCGACGTATTATTATTAAAATCCCAGAAGCGGATCCCCGCAAGCGGCGAGATTACGCTTAACGCCGACAACTTGGCCAACACGCCCGGCTGCGAGAATAAACAAAAATTAACGCGGACGAGCGGCTGCGCAGCTGACTCTCGCGCGCGCGCCGATGCGGCCGTCCATCTCCGCCGGAGGGCGGGCTCGCGTGCATCTCGCCCAGCAGCGCGGGCGAAAGTTTCCTCATTCCGGGACAAGTCAGTTTTAATACTCGCTTAAGAAAGTCGCGGCAGGTCTCGCACGGGGCGAGCGAGGAGGGTGCGGGGACGAAATAAACGTCGCCTTGCGCCAGGTCGTTTGTTCGTCACGTCAGCAGAAGCTCGCGGCTTCTCCTGCGTTCTCATCGCTAACGCTCGCCCGCTCTCTGCGTCTTCCCTCGCGTCCCACGGGCGCTATTCGTTCTGGCGAAATGGCGCACGCACTTTCAGCGCAGTTTCCGTAGACT
>JAXIUT010000037.1:23146349-23165116 GCA_035586675.1 Eurytoma californica | reverse complement strand
GTCGTGCCATTTGTTGCCCACTCGCGCGCCGTCTTGTTTGCTCGGGCGGAAGCGGGCGACGCGCCGAGCGAGTGGGCGGCCCACCTACGCGCGGGCTGTGTTTGTACCTCTTATGCGGAGATGCCGCCGGGGATATCGACGCGGACTTTGTCGGAGAAATCCTTCGGGGTTTATCGGCGCGCGGATATTTTACGCGGGGGCCACTAAGTGAAAGCCCGAACGACCCCTCCAGGAGAGGGGACGAGGGCGACTTTACTCAACGACTTGGATGAATCGCATAAAAAAAAAAGAGCTGGAGAGAAAAGATCGACTGTAGCCCTGCGGTCGTGGAAACCGCGTTACAGCGCCGGGGCAAACGAGGTCGGAGCCTTTATTTTTGGAGCGTTCGATTGATCGAGTATGGAATTTTTCACTGTACCGGCAGCGCGTTCCGGGGGGTTCCCGCGCGCTCACCCCGACTACAGTCGCGTAAGTATCCAATTTAGAAGCGAAGCAGGTACGCGGAGTGAAAAGCAAATTTCAGTCATGCGAGAAAGGAGCGAGGCGGGCGCTGTCTATTCTTAGACTTTGCTGCGCTTCTCCGGCCGCTGTATAGTGCAAGGAGAAGCGGCCTGCTGACCAAGAGTGCGCCTGCACGCCCCGACTGGCGGTGGCAAGTTCAAAGAACGTGAGCAACCCGAGCTGCTGCACAGCGAGCGGAGGAGCGGCCCACGTCACCCGAGAGCCGCTCCGGTTCCTACTGTTATCCCAACTATTTTGCTCTCGAATGTACTCGCAATGTAATTAGGCTTACAAACATCGAACTCTCCGTCGTTATATAGTTGCGTATTAAAGGAAAACCAGTAAAAAACGTTTTAACTCTGAAATTTCTCACTAGAAAATCAATAAACGTGGGCAAGCTCTTCGTTAATTTTTTTCTGGTAAATAAAGGTTCAACAATGCTCGCGTACGCTCTTGCAATAACGACGTCCGAATTGAGAGAGAATCTAGAAAAAGAATTCTAAAAATGGAATCTCGACAGTAAAAGTATATAAACTCGGTTGGTGTAACGGGCAGTAAAAAGGGCGAAATGCATTCCGCGCGACGCATCGATATTACGCGAAGCGAGTCAGAGCAATAAAAAGGCAAAGTGAAATTCACTCGATCAAATCATAAAGCAGCCCGGCGCGGATCTGCGCATAATCTCGTCGGCGGGGGCTCCGTCGTCGCCGTCACGGCGCAGTGGCCCCCGCTGGAAGCATCTCGAGTTGCATGTAAAATTTATGGAGTCCCCTTCCGGCGAGCCATCGCCGCGAGAGCCACAGAGGCGCGCGCGGTTCGACTTCGCCTCGGCATTGTGGCCCAGGTGCTCGATGCGCTAAGGAACGAGGGGAGGGCGGGCTTTGTGCATAACTAAGCTTGTTTGCGCGGCATCTCGGGAGCACCGACAATCGCCCTTACGAGCGACGATTCGGCTGCCGGGACGCGACGCGCTCTACGGGGAGGCGGAAGGCGCAGGTACGCCGGGCGCATCGCTCACCTGAACGGGTCCGCCTACGGCGCATTTATCTTTCAGCCGTGCGAGTTGATGCATTGCTCGCGGGCCCGAACGGCGTTCTTTATTTATGGATCAGGTTCGCGAGCGCGAATAATGTAATGCGCAGCGACGCGGCGAGAGGGCGAGGAGATTTCGACGTTACGCAATGCTTTATCCCTGTCACTTTGCATACCGCTCTCGGCGCGTTCACTATTTTTCTTCGAGACTTGCGCAACGTTTGCGCGGATTGCTTGAAAGATTTTTTATAAGCGCCCGAGTCCGGGTGTCATCAATTTTATGCTTGGTTTGCGCAACTCAATAGATCTGTATCAAATGAATTGAAATTGCTATTATTATAATTCAATGACTTTTCAAAATCTTTGGACAGTGAATCGATGTAGAATACTGAAATGAACAATTTAAATTTAATCTACGATTGAAATCCAACGTGCAGAAATAACGTTTCACTTTTTTACGATTCCGAACTTTATATAAAAGATAGGAAAGATTATGCAGATTTAGGTCAAAATTAATTTTTGAAACTCACACAGCCAATATAACATTAAATGATTTATCGGCCTTTTTGCGCTCATTTATCGAAAATCCTAAGAGAGCCTTGTAAAAAAGGAAAAAGAGACTTATGTTCTCTAGTTATAATACCGCGATTAATTCAAGCGTAAAGGATGAAAAACGAAGTACCACAGTGTACATATTTCCGCATCAATTATATTACTCGTAAAAAGAAAAGCGAAGGTAGCCAAGACTCGCTGCAAAAGACGAGAGATGAAATATGAGGGCGCGGCGGAGCCTGGCGAGGGAGGAGTCGGATGAAAAAGCGCGCGAGCTCGTCTCGCGGTGAAGATTCGCGCGAAATTAGAAGATGAATGTCGGGGCCAGATAATTTGACGCTTGCATTACGGCCGGCTCCTTCGAATGTTCGCCCGCTCGCGATTACGCGCTATTAAGCCTTCGCGCGAGCGAGCCACCGGGGAAATCAGGACCCGGGCTCGCCCGCCTCCGCGTGTTCCCCTTCGCTCCCTCCTCTCCCGAGGGTCGAAAAAAGAGAAGCCAAGGGCGAGCACAAAGAGACCCCGGCCCTTGCCGGGATGAAATAATTTTCGCGGCCCGCGTCATTTGCAACGCCGCCGCTCGCGTCAATCTCTTTCAGCTTTCAAACTCGCAGGGCGCGGCCTCCGTCGTTTTGATAAATTTCTCCATTTCCTCGGGTTTACATCCGCCGCCGTCGGAGCTTCCGCCATTTTTCCGCGAAACTTCGTGCGGTCGGGGGGGGGGGGGGAGACTTTGCGATTGTTGCCCTTTATTAGATAGTAATTAACGGGCGCGAGACTGTGTGTTCGCGCACCGGAAAGTCGATCAGACTTGTTTGCTTTGAGCACACGTATTTCAAAATGCTTGCAGCGCCGTTCCAGAGAAACTTTATCCACAATGCCCGGGGCTGAAAAATTGATTCGAAAAACAAGCAGCGTTGCTCCAGTTTTTGCTCACTTTTTAATGGCTTGTTGGGGAATCAGATAACGGTGAGCTATGAGAATAAAAATAAGTATCTTAAAAAAATTTCTTTTCGAAGAAAATTGAAAAGTCCTCTATTGTTATAATCTTCGATAAAAAATTTCATTATCTGCTGAAAAGTTGGAAAATCTAATTGCCGGATTTCTCTCGTGTAATGGTATTTTGAAGAAAAAGTTGTAACTTCGAAAGTCGATATCGAATCCTTTCAAGATTTAAGTGCTATAACTTCGCGGCCAAATGAATGGCGAACTGCGGGCAAATCGCCGCTCTCGAAAACGAGGGAAAAGAAAAAATGATCAGCTTTAAAAAATCTCATCTGGAAATAATGTTTCGCGCCGCAATCGCAAAATCTCTAGCGCCCTCTCAACGCGTTACCCTCGGATTTTCTCTCATCCGTACAGACGTCTCTAATTTGCTCGATTCCCCGTCCGTCTCTAATTCACTCGGAGGTCGAAGCCGGCGGACCAAAGAATTACCGTTGACGTTCACCGCCGGCAGCGGCGGTGACCGAGGAACAGAGGAGCCGCGATCGAAGGAGAACCGCAGGCGCGCGCGCACAGGCCCGGCGGGGGAGGAGAAGACGGCGGGCACAGGCGGCCACTGTACAGGGGACCGATGTAGCGCCGGGCATCGGACATTATTTGGCCGGAGAATCCTATTTGCCAGGCAATCGGCCGCGCCATCGGTGTACACGGAGGGCGGACTCCTTGCGCCGCCCGTGTAATCCCGGCAGAGCGGAGCGCCGGGGCTTCCTCCAAGGGACCGCGCGCGCGTGACTCGCCCGGCCGCCGACTGCTTACACTTTCCGCATGCGCCATACATTCGAGATATACCCACGCGAGCAAGCTAATCACGGGAACACCCTACGTGCCCTTTCTGCGACTGCGGCGGGCGTGTACGCCGTCCGCCCCCTCTAACTGCCGCCTGAGCGCGAACTGACTTAATTCCAACGCGCATTGCCTGTGTAATGCACGCATGAAATGGGCTACGCGATCTATTTCAGATACCCGAATGAAGGCCAGATTCTCTTTCGGATACGCGCTTATTATTTGTTTTATGCCTCAAATTAATTCAGCGACGTGTATCCATTTTTTTAAATTAATTTTTCATCCACTGTTTTGCTAAATGATTATTTAAAGACTAATTTATAGCACGCCGTGCGGAAAACGCCCGTTTACCGCACGCTAACCTCAATTTGCATGTGATAAATTGGCGTTTTCGCACATTGTACTATAAAATATCGTACGATACAAGTGCGATAATTGATTTTCGGACTCGTGTGATTATCACCCTCGCTTTGCTCGGGCGCTAAACTCACACGAGTCCAAAAATCACTTTTATCGCACTTGTATCGTAATATACTATTTCTCTCTTTGTAAATTTCTGTGCAGAGCAATGTTAATGCACAAACTTCATGTAGAATTATACGTCTGGAATCTCGAATAATTTGCGCGGCTCTCTGCTGTCCCGCCCGGTGAAAAATTCATTGGAAAACCAGCGTCGATTTTTAATTCGCCAGTTTAGCGGAGGCGAGGCATTATAGCTTTAAATGTTTAAACGGGCGCACTGAGATCGTCCCATATTCGCCCGGTAGCGGTGAGTGCGCGTCGATGCGCCTGCAGCAGGGCATTCGCATGCGCCTCTCGTCCGGCGATGCGTGAATGCACTCGGACCGCATTTGTACCTATATGCCGGCTCCGCTCCGCTCGTCCTAGTAAGCGCTGCATAAATGTAATTTTCGCGTTAGCCCCGGTACTTGGCCGCCGGAGGACTAGCTCGCAGCGCAAAAAAGAGCCATCCGCTCTCCGGTTAATACCCCGCCGTAACTCAACTGGCTTTGAATCCACACGCCGACTCGGCGCTCCTTCCTCTCTCTGTCTCTCTCCCTTTCTCTCTTCGCTCTCTATACGACTTTTTTTTAGCGCACATTCGCGGACCGGTCCACGAATTTATCGCTTGCCGTGGATTTTTTGTTTCGCCCGCGTAGGCGGCACCGGCACTTTAATCCGCGTGTACCGAGGGTCGCGCGCAACACGCGCAGGTATTTATCGGCCGGGTTTTCCGCGCGGGGGGAGCTTTAACGGCGCGGCTCGGTTATGATTTAAGAATGGGAGCGTCGCGCACGGCCGTTTTCTCTCGTTAATACGCCCGCCGAACAAAAAGATCGCGCCAGGATTGTTCTGTGCAGGGACGCTCGAACGAGGTATTTCGTTGTTAGCCGGAGCGCCGAAATAAATTCGGACGCGCGGCTCTGTCGCAACGCAGTCGGAACGTAAAAATACACGCTGGATTTTCTGAGCTATACACTTTTTACCGAGTCTCCGCGCTCAGCCGTATAGAACGCACCCTTTTATTTCCATAATGTATTCCATTAAATCGAATCGCGCATTTTCCGCAAAATTAGTTTATTCTTTTTATTCGATCGAATTGATAATTAGAGAAAATACCATTCGATAATTCAGAATATACAACTGATTGAATATTATTGATAAAGGACATCATTAAAATTGACGGTTAGCTTAAGCTACTTTAATTAATAGATAATACCGGCGCATGATGTGATCCATCATGCAGCAAAATTTGATCACTGTAATCAATTGATTACCGCAGTTATTATTAAATTTTGTATTCGTTCATCCAGATGTTCCAACAATTTATTTTTCAAAAATAACTGCGAATAACCCCAAGAAAAAAAGTTTTCGCACACTCGAGACGTCACGGCGATCTCATCGAGAAAATCCGACGGCTGCGCCTTTATCGGCGCTCGTCCCTTCGAGCCTCGTCGACTGAAATCCCCGGGAGCGTAAAACGCGCGTGCATTTTAAGGCTGGAAAATCCGGCATCGCTGATGTAACGGCCCCCCGGGCCTGCACCTCCTCGCAACGGCGCGCTATCCGCTACCTCCCCCTCGCACCGGCTAACTTGTATCCTTGGCGGGCCTTAGCTGCCACCGGGGGGTTTTGCGTGCGCGCAAGCATATTTACAGGCTGCGGTTTCGGCGAGCTTCGAACCATTTCGTTCGGCCTCGTTGGCTCGCCCGCCCGCCCGCCGCCGTCCAGGTGAGTTAAGTAAAGCCGCGCGCCGGCGGTGCGGCGACCGCGCTGCGCTTCTATTAAAGCAAAGCGCCCGAGAGAAAAAGGCTGCCCGGAAAAATAAAGATTGCGTTAAGTAATGGACGCCGCAGCGGCACGTCTACCCCGGGAGCGGGCTTGCGCGTAATTTCACGTGAAATTTCGGAAAATATCCTGCGGGAGGTGAATCTGCCTGCTTCTTTTCTCTCCCGGTCTCTATAGCCGGCTGTTCCTCGCGCTCAGCCATTATTTCACGCTGATAAGGCACTTTGCGAAGTGAATTTGTAATTAATAAATCACGGCTAATCTCAAACAACTAATTAGTTTAATTAAAATTGCAGACATTTCATTTACATTTTTTTGCTGCCTGTGCAAGGGGAATTTAATTTTGTTAAGCACTTCGTTAAGAAAATTCCCTTTGTATTCTCGACGCGACTAATGAAATAAAAATTTCCGTGCACACTGGCAACTTGCAGTGCTTGTCAGAGGTTTTGGATTAAATTCCCCAGAAACAACTATCGAAATAGAAACTTAAAACATTAGGAATATTTAAAATTCTGAAAAGCGTAATTAAAAGACATCCAGTAAATTACTCCAATTACAGTAACTCAAGACTGTAATGAAAAGTAGCAAATGAGACTCCGATTCCAAAGTCGTGAATTAATTAATCGAAAGCCTCATTGTTGTCGTGTTTACTTCATCGCGAGCCGGCCGGGAAGAGCATTAAATTGCCGTCGCAAATAAATCGGCGAGCGGATCGAAGTAAGGCGGTTGTAAAAAAAGGGAGCGCGGATCTTCGGCCGAAGAGGGGCGGGGCGTGTTTTACCGTTCCCCGGCGGAGAAGCGCGAGCCGTAATGGCCGGGTCGTAAAAAATGCGTCGAGCGCCCGCGTCATTTACACCGACTACTTTAAGCTCGTTTGCTGCAACGCCCGGGCAAAGACGGGCGCGCATTTCTAAATCGCGCATGAAACGAGCGTAAAAAGATCCGCGTCGTCCCGCTCTTTACGCATGCCCATTATTTTTATCCGATGGAGGATGAATAATGTCACGGCTGCGGCGTCGCTTTCTTTTTTTCTGCCCCCACGCGTATCCCCCGGCGCTTTTTCTCCACGCGCGCGCGCCCCGGAAGGAGAAATTCCCCGGTGTCTGCGGGACTTTTACGCTGCACTTTTCGAGCTCCCACGGCCTTGTCTCGCTCTCTCTTATTTGTTTACCTCCGAGGCTCGGACGAAAATAAGATAAAACGGGCGGCGCGCGGCTCAAACGCGTCGCAGCTTCCATTCTCCCCCGTTCTTTCCTCTCCTTTTTTCCAGCCGCTACTTTCTCCTTCGCGGACGCCGCCTTTGGCTCCGGCCTTTGTCGACTTCATTATCTCCCGCCCCCTTCGACTCGCCGGGGAGCGAAACTAACGCAGTTTAACGCAAAATGCGCCGTTTGGTAATTCTCGCCGGCGAGCGATGGGAATCTCGGACGGGCGAAGGAGGGCTGCGGCGCGGCGGGTTCCGCCTCTCCGAGGAGCCGCGGTTAACGGGCTCCCCGCGCGCTTGCAATATGCACACCCCATTCGGCCCTTTTTAATTTTAATAATGGCCCCGCGCACCGCCGAGTCGCTGATGCATTATGCGCGCTCTAATTCATTATTGCAGCTACGCCGCGGAAATTCGAAGACCCGGCTGCAGCAGTTAACTGTTGTTTCGAGTTGCGAGGTGCGCCGGCTCTCAAACTTCTCGCGTGAAAATCTTGAGGAAGACGAATGATTGTTTAATTCGAGCGAGCAGGCGAGTGCAATTTTTTAGCGCGCGAGAAAAGGGAAGCCGAGGAGAGCGAAGCTTTAATTTTTAAAAGGCCGCTCTCGTAGACTCGGAATTGCACGAGCCATTTCTCTGATAATCGTCGTGAATAAAACATCCCTCCGACGGCGCAGACGTATTAATCTCGCGTCGGAATTAAGGACACCCTTAACAACGCCGTACCGTTTCGAGAATCAGCCTCCCCGAGGCACTTACGAGCTGTATAAAAAAGCCACAAATCCAGCTGGCTGGGGATGCCGCGGCGAGGCGTCTCGAGGGCCAACGGGATATCCTCGACCTCATGAAAAATACACAACAATTACGCGGAGCCGGGGCACAAGTGTCTCTCGAGCCACCTCGAGAAAAATCGCCCACGAGAGGAGCAAAGTTCGAACTAAGGTCAGCCGCAAGGTGTACGTGTACGAGCATGACCGTGGGTGTATATATATTATCGGTGGGTGGTAATGCACGCGGGACGCCGAAGCCGGCCGCCGCCGTGTAGGCGCGGTCAATAAATCGCCGCCGCGAAATGGCCAAGCTCCCTCCCCGCGGTCCTCCCGATCAAGCCGGCGCGCCGCGCTCTCAAATGCGATTGCCATTCAGAACGGCGCGGCTGCATCGCCAAAGTGGCGCGTGGACGCTCGGCGAGGGCAAAAGTTGGAAGTCAACCTCGAGAGTGTCGATGGCTGTAACCGAGTTAGGGCGAGCGCGCGCGTGCCCCAAGAGTTTCGCTGCGCCGCTCCGAGGTATTTGCAACGAGCGACCCGCCGCGAGCTTTTTCAGCCATCACCTTTGTAACGCCACGGCCTTTCATTCGATTTGGCCGGCGCTGTTTTTACGAACTTTACTGGGCCGCGCTCGTTAGCCGGCGACTATAACTATACCTGGTTTGTTCAGCCTTTTTTTTAATACCGGACGATTGTGCGATTCGAAGGTTTATAAATAAAAAAAGTTTTTTAATCAAAAAGTTTTTCATGGTTTGTTGATGTTTCTTTCAGCAACAGCTTACTATTTATTATCGATGTATATGCGCTACTTGTGGGTAAGTTGAAGTAACTGCATAAGTGCTTAGGCAAAGTCAGGCAGTACGTATGGAGTAATTTTTAATGATTATCAGTAAATCTTGATTCACGGGCTTAAGCAGCGCTAGAATCTTCCCCGACTTTTCGCTGACAAAATTTAACGCCTCACCTAATAACAGCTAACCCCTCGAATTTACGAGGGGAGCATTCGGCCCGAGGCTCGGGCGGAACAATGCAGCCTCGCAATCATCCGCCGTCCGTGGGGGAGAATCGCGCGCGCGCCCTCGTAAATAGAGCGACAATACCGCGTAAAAAAGTCGGGTCGTCCAAAAAAGACGGTAAACAAAGGCCGATACGACAATAAAGGCCTGTCCCCTCCCCCCTGCCCCTCAGCGAGCCTCTCATTCGGGCCGGGGCGCGGGTGACATAAATCGCGGACGGCTCGTGGAGTAGCGGGGCCGGGGCGCGTAAATTAGAAGAAAGTCGCGCGGACGCGCTCGTCCGCTTCAGGAGCAGCCGCGCGGCCAGTAAAGCCCCGCCAGTCTCGCGCACTCGAGGGGGTAAATACCCTCGGCAGTTGCCGGGCGAGTCCGTGTGCGGTGCCGCGGGTGGGGGGGCCGACCGCAGCAGTCTGGAGAACGAGTTTGTCTTTGGTATTACGCGAGCGCGAGCCATAAATCCCAAGCTCACCGCCGTTAATATCGGCCGGCAGTTTGCACGGGGCCGTCGTCCGGTCGGCGCGCGTCTTCCGAGAGGCGGATCGGCTCCTTTTTCCGCGGCGGCGAGCCGCTGACCGACTCGCCCTCCCGGGGGACGCGTCTCCGCGCGCGAGCACGTCCAGCAGGGCCCGACCGCGTTGACGACCAAAGCCGAGCGCGATTAATTCGGACGGCGCCGACTCACGCCCGAGCGCCCTCGGCTGCGTATTGAAAATTAACCCTGTCTGTTCGCGACTGCGCCACTGCTCTCGCGGGACGCGATTTCATGCTTTAGGGATGAACCGGGGATTGCTCTTTTTCTCCTTTAACGCTGGAGCGAGTAGAAGAGCTTTAAATTAAGTGTCAAGGAGTGTCCGACCAAATCGGGAGTTAACTACTTGTCGCGTGTAAGTGCTGTAATACGGGTCGATTTTTCAAATCGCGGAGTTGGAAGAACTTTATTCTCGATTAGTCTAAAAGAATAAAAGGATTTTCATTTGGACGCTCGTTACAAATTGATTGAACTGTAAAAATTTAGTTCACTTAAATCAGACAATGGAGGAGCTTCCATCGCAAAAAAAGTGCTTTTACCGCGTGCGAAAAGTTCATGGGTATTTTAAAGCGCATTATCCGAGTGTCGTTTTCTGGAAAAAGGAAATTTATTATCCCGGGATGGCAGGTACATTCGCGCGCAATATTTCGTAGCGTAGAGGCCCAGCGGAAGATAAGAGCCGGTGGAAGGAGATAAACAGCCAGATAAATCAGTGTATTATGCACGGTATCAAGTAGGAACAATTAAGAAAGTTATTTGCGAGATACTTAAGGAGTTATGGAGTAATTCATAAAGTCCGTAAGCTTGACGTAAGCGAGAAGAGTGAGATAGAGCCGAAGAGGCTGAGGTGGGTTGGCGAAGGGGGAGGGAAGTTTAATTATGCCATAAAGTCGCATCTCTCAAACTACTCTCGTTCGCCGGCGAGTTGAAATACTTAAGGGGTAAAGTATTGCCCCGAAAGTAAATTCATCAAATAATATTATTCTTTTTGGATTTTACGACTGGGGGTATATATATGTATCCATTACGCCAGGGAAATTGCAATTTTCCTTTGTGAAAGACGCGGCTTTTATCAAAGGCATTTCTAAACGGGGTTACGATCGCTCGAAAATTCGCGAGGTCCCGAGAGCACTTCAATCTACTTAAGAAAACTCTCCGCGGCGGTCTTTATTCGATTCTGTCAAACTTAATCAAAGATCTTTAATTATAGCAACCTTGAAAGGAGATCCCGAACTTGTCCAGCAAAAACCTTGCTAATCCTTTGGAAACTTTTCTCAATGGGATTCGCTTAGGCTTTTCATTGAAAACTATTAATATCGTCAACAAACCTGGCAATGTGCATCTATAATTCAAAACAGTTATCGATCATCGGCTCACCTGAAACATAAATTAATGAATAAATATAATTAAATGTGTAACCTCTCGGTAAGCTTCATTGGTATTTAATTGCTAGGAAATTTAACATTTTCATTGAATTACTGGTAGAGCGCAGTCGTCATTTACATTGAATATAATATATAATATCACCATTTTAATTTATATATTACATTCTAATTAATAATCGTACCTTCTTGATTATTGCTGCTTTGAGGGGAGTAATAATTGTATCACGATAAGTATGAAAAATAATATGAAAAATAATATGAATTATAATAACAATGATAATTCATACAAAATTTCATATCAAATTATAATATTTCGCAATGAAATAAATTGTAATAGCAGCACACGTTTCTTAAAAATACCGAAAAGAATTATTATTTTCTTTTAAACATACATGATTAAATTTTACATTTGGTATGAGCGTCAAATTATACTGGAACTTGAACTTTTTTCATCATTGCTTTTGCAGGTCATAAAAAAAAAACAAAAAAAAATAGAAGAGCCTTTAAAGCGGTCAGTGCACAATCTGAAGCGCCGCATGCAGAAGTTCGGACACGACGCCGAAGCGGCTCACCATGAATACATGAATCTCCGAGTCGAAGATAATGCAGCTTTTAGCAATATCCAGTAAACCAGCTACGAGTAGAAATTGAAGCAAGTCTCGGCCGCGCAAAATGCATAAAGACGTCGGCGCTTTGGCAGCTCAAGGGTCGAGGAGGGAGCGAGGGGCTGCCGGACTACGCCCCGCGAGAGCGCTAAGCGTTGTATATTGTATATAAGCGTCTTTATTGCCCGTTGTACAGAGGATACACGCGCGAGCCTTAGCGGACCCTTCCCCTCGGGATTTAGACCCACCCGCTGCCCTCGTACTCCTTTATCCGCGCGCCCGTGCCCTCCCATCCCCGTGCTTCCCTTTTCCTCGCGCTTCACTTCTTTTAACTGCGCGTCGAGTGGGAGGGACGCGCGTACATCCAACTCGGAGCCGTTTTTTATCTCGTTATGCGGGGATTAAAACAAATCCGGCACGCTCGCGTAATCCTCGGCGGAAGGTCATCGTTTAATGAGATTGAAATCCCTTTGCCGCTTGAGTTAGCGTACCCCTCGGGGCAACCCGCGATGGAAGTAGTCGCGTGCGATCCGACGGAGACGATCGGCCACGCGGAGCGGAAAAAAGCAGGTCAGCCGGGAGGGCCCGCGCTTCTTGACTCGCAGCGCGAAAAGCCGCGCGGCGATTAGCGGATGGGGATCCCGGGCGCTTGTCGCCCGCGGGTAGAAGGTCGGCCACGCTTGAGGAAAAAATGCGAGCGGGAGAGTAGGGCGAGAAGGAGAGCAGGCCGGAATTAACGAGGGGGTCATTTTACCCGGCCACTTCGGCGTAATAAACTGGGTTTTCGGGAAATTTGAGCCGAAGCGATTGTTCGAGTAATTGCGGCGAACTTAGCCGCCGACTTCCGGCCGGTAGTGTGTGTGGGGGGGGGGGGGGGGGAATGCGACCCGCACTCCAAGCGCGACTCGAGCAGAAAAGCGAGTGTGTAACGCTTGAAAAATGACCAGCAACGACCCCAGCGAGGATAAAAGGATACAACGTTGATCATGTTTTGGCTTTTTCTTCTTTTATTTAGCCTCGTATTAACTGTGGTCGTTGCTATTAGGTTGTTAAATGAGAATTAAATGAACTTCTTGGTGATTTTTTTTTCTTTTAAATCCGTTTTTCGTTTAATCGGAGAATAAAATTTTGAGGTATCATTCTAATAGAATTTTTCACTAGCAGTCATAATTGCAAGCTTTTTAGAATTTTTTTTTAACTTCACTGTGAAAGAGGATTAAGGTTTTACAGATTTCCTTCTTTTATTTGTGAAATACTTGAAAGAAGAGAGTCCCATTACACATTTTTTTACTTCAGAACAAAGTATTAATATTCTAAGGCTTATAAGATAATTTGGGATCCTATCTTTTTTAAACTACAACAGATCCTTTTCTAAAAAAAGGATACCCATTCAATATTAATTATTGTCCTTGTGAAGTAATATATTTTTTAAAACAAATACATTACTAAACAACGGTGCAGAAATACAAAAGTAGTGCCAGTTTTCTCCAAAACGTATTCGAATTCCATAAGTTGTACTTAAGTAGTAAAGATACTTTTTAGTCAGACTCGCGCACTTGACGCAAAGAACCACGTGGCGTTTATTCGATCGACGCCGACGGCAACATCGTATCTCCTGTATCGCTTCGAAAAACCGATGAGTCAATTATAGGCACTTTTAAAAAGTATTTTGGACGCATCTCAGATATAAAATTCAATATAAAGAAAGAAAAATTATTAGCGAATCAAAGCTTTATGAAAAAGCAAAATATTTAAATAAATCATATAAAATATGGTAAAATTTGTACGATATAAAGGATGCCGTAAATAATGATAGGTATTGCAGGTTATCGGAAAAATAAAAAATCATCCAATTAAATTAAAAAGCAGCCTTTGTACAGGATTTTTCGACCTCGAAATTCAAAAGGAACAAAAGCCTCCTTTATGATTTATAAATCCGGCCTTTATTTGCTACGAGGACAAAGTAACTTTGTCGAAAGCGCTGATTTTTGCGTAACATGAAAAACACACATCAAGGATCAAGAACCTTTATATTTTAACTTCAACAATCTCGATAAATTCGTGTTCACGCTTGCCGCGTGGTCGCCCGTGAGCAGCTGTACGGAAGAGGAAAGGGGAAAAAACGGGAGGAGAAGAGATGCACTGGTTATGCAAATTCGTAACCCGCAGGGCGTGTGCAAGCGGAATATTTTTCCGGCAAATTAGTCGCGGCGACTACGCACAGCATTAGAGCGAACTAAACGCGTAATTCTGGCAAATCGAGTTCCCCTCCTCCGAGACCCGCCGCTGGAGGGTAGCGGAGAACGTATAGTCCCCAGTGCGGTGGGCGGAAGGAGCGGGATAATTGGGAAAATCTTGTCTTGTACACGCAATCCGGGACTTTCTTAAGAGATTTTCATTGACACAAAATTCTGCTTTAATTGTTTTCACCTTCTCTTAGAAGGGAGTTTTAGCTAATGTGGGTATGTGTCACCGCATGAAGTGTAATCGTGATGAAAATAAAATTTTCAGATATTTCGATACAATTTGTTTTGAACATTTTTAAGAGAAAATGAGTATGAGTATAATTCTTCACAAGGTCAGGAAATGTAAATTCTTGAAAATTTAAATAGAAATAACTAGGATTTCGTAAATAAATATTTGAGCAAGTTAAGAGTATTTGAGCAAATTATTTTAGCAATCTATTATTAGTAGAGGTTTTGTTAATCAGATTTGATTGTCAACCTAATCACCTTGGAATAACGAGAATAGTTGATCTAATTGAATTAGGTGGCACAGATTTCCCGAGAATTAGAGTTTGTGATCACTTTAGAATTAACTTTGTTGGTTACTTGAATGAGACAATGTATCAATTATAACAAAATGAAATTCAAATAGTTAGAGATTAATCTAAAATATTCAGAACTAATTTCGATCGCGTATTTGGAATATTATTTCAAGATAAGAGACTGTGTTCTTAAGAAATAATTGTATGACAGTGCCTATGTTTTCTAAGACAAGTTGGATTCAAAATATTGTAGTAGTAAGAATTAGTATGACTTGCAAAATATTGGGTTAACAATTAATTAGAAAAAAAACAGATAAATAATGGAGAAAAACATACTCGGCATTTCAATAAAATCCACGAGCCATAAGCTAAAATCGCAATGGTAAAGAGAGACATCAGTCTTATCGAAGCGGATCGAAAATAAGAAGAAAAAAAAAGTTTAATCCCCGAGCGATAGTCGGCTATTTGTCTAGAGTTGAAATTGCACTTGGATGGCGGAGCCAGAATGTGGCGCTCCGGGAGGACGGTCGGATGGAACTTTGCGTTCGCGGATTTTCGCTCGATTCAAAACGACGCCGGATGCTTTGCACATTCGTCGAACAAAACGAGAATTAGACGTTCTCTTTGCACAGAGGTGGTGGCGCTGCCGAGGGGCAGGAGGAGGAGGAAGGAGAAGTAGGGCTCGCGAGGTGTAATTACACACGGACAATTGGAAATTCCGGCGAGAGAGCCGCGATTACATCTGATAGGATGCCAGACGACTTTGCGGCTAATAGGACTGGCAGTTAATACTCCAAAATCCGCGGCATTCACCGCACTCCGCGGACTTTGTCCCGCGCGCCTCCTTCTTCTCCGCCGGCAACTTCTACCCCTCGTTACGCCCGTCAATTGGGCCACATTTTCTCTCTCCCCGTTCATATAAGTTCCTTTCTTTATACAGCGGATAGATCGCTAGAACCTCGCTTTCTTTCTCCATCTGTTTTACGACCCAATTGCCGAACAATAAAACCGAACTTTTCCTAATTGCAATCGTTGTAAAATGCAATAAATCTCTTATTTCACGATAAGCTTACACTGTTGCTAAGCTTATTACGCTTTGTAAAAAGTACTTTAAAATCATTTATTTTAGCGGGAGTTTCATTGAAAAGAGGCTACTATTGCGAAACAATGTCAGCGCTTTAATGTGGAGGGACTTTGCTAATTTAACAGAGCGGTAATCCTCTTAAAACCGGGAAATTGAAAAGAAACTAAAATTCAACCCCATTACTCGCTCTCGAAGATCGAAAAGTAAAACCCCCTATCTCGCAGGGACTACAAAAGGAGAAGTTGCGCTTTTGAAGACTCGCGCTCACGTATACACGTGTATCCTTTTGAAGTCTGGCACGAACAGTGCTCCCCGCACGGGATCCTTTCCGAGCATCGACGCTTTAGTTAAGCATTGTACTTCGGCAAAGAGTTTGCTCTCCTTTCCGCGCTCCATCCATTTTCAAGAGCGAGCTCGGAAAACCCTTTCTCCTCTCCCCCGGCGTCGCAGCTGCCGATGTAAAGAGCCGGCCGGACCGTCCGGAAAAACAAATCGCCGCCCGGGAAAACACGCGCTCCGCCGCGGAAAAACAAGCAGATAAGGGCGCCGAAAAATATTGTCTCTCGGACCTCGAGTACGCCGGCGTCGCCCGAGCCGATCCTCAACCCCTTCCTCGGGCGCGAACCCGCGAAGCTCCGTCTCGGCCGGGCGGCTAAAGCGGCGCACGTAACGCGCTGCTAAATCGGCGCTTCTCCCCGGCTGCTAGCATCCCAGGACGCGCCGCTTAAATTCCGCGCTGAAATCCTCCTTCGTACGGCGCGCACGGAAGCGCACGGAAGAGAGACGACGGCGGAGGAGGAAGTCTCGTGGTAAGCGAAATCGCGGCCTTGCACGCGACTCGAGTCCTTCGTCAGGGAAATTCGGAAGCTTTTACGGCTCCATTTTCTGCTCCTCGAGCCGCTGCCGGCGCCACCGCTCCCGGTACTCCCTCCCTTCCCCACCTCGGGCGCGCCTCGTTTTTTCCTCCGGTATGCCGGTATCCCCTCAGGAGGGCGAGCGTGCGCGCGATGTGGGTGTAGCCGCTGCTATTGCGAGTATACCGTCAGCGAATTCCCGAAACGCGGCCGTGAAGAAAAGCCCCGAGCGAGCCCCGGCGTTTACTCGGATTTCGAATGCAGCTCTCCCTTTCTGTCTCCCCTTTCTTTCGGGGGGAGCCTGTAATTTACGCGAGCTCTTGGACGCGCCCGCGGAGAGGAGACCCGGCCGAGCATCCGGGGCGGGAGCGTAGGCTATACGTCGCCGCTGGTAAAAAGAGACGAGCGAGGAGAGCTGCCGGCCGCGCGCTTCGATGGAGCGCAAAATTTCGTGTAGAATTCCAGATCCTCTGCGCGAATCCAATTATTCGTAATAAGCCGTGGGCTTTATCGCCGTGCCCGAACAAAGTCGGCGGGGTAGCTTTGCCTATCTCGACCAACTTATTCGCTAATTTCTCATTTTCCGTCAAAACTTCAAAGTCGTTAACACTATTTTTTTATAGAATACTCCTTAGGTGTAAAATCATTTTTAAACTGAAGTGCGTTAGCGGCTCGACTTTATACGTATGATAAATTTCAACTGATTAAGACGATAGTGATACTTGCCCTTAATTGTCTTCGCAGCCAGTATTCGTTTTTTAAATAAGAAAGTCATAGTTTTACTGTAGCAGTCAGCAATATTCATTTGACACGCAAATACGAAACATGTAGTTTATACGGACAGCGGCCAGCAAAGCAATAGCGCTGACTGTGGGAAAAGAGCAAAGGGATTGCTCCGAAAACAAAGCCGGAAGGAAATTCGCAGCGCCAGCAGAGCCGGATAAGGGCTTCCCGGGCCCTTAAGTAAAATCGCGTGGGCGTGCGCGGGCAAGAACGAGTTCGCATTAGAAGCGGGTCCGGGGGTGATTGCAGTTACACCGGCGCGGGGTCGAGCGAGGGCTGCAAGGTGGCAGAAGCGGTGCCGCTATTTGATCGCGCGTGTTTACGCATAAATTGCGCCCTGCAGTCCCGGCGAATTGTTCCTCGTTGCCGTCGCCGCTGGCTCTCGGGCGGGTCCCGGGGGAGTCGGCCGGCGCCCGAGCATCGCTTCGAAACTCCTGCGGCCGCGCGTTGCTCCTCGTTTTGCATTATAAACCGGATTAATCCCGGCCGGTCGCCGCGTGTCTTTGATGGAGCGCCTTTTCCGAGGATTTTTTCGGTCCGTGGATCCCCGCACCCGCACCGGGCCGATGGTATAATTAACCGAGGGGATTTTCGCCGGTTAGGAGTTTGATGGGGAATAAGCCGGGGATTCGTTAGCGTTAGAGGTGGGTTTTCAGGCTCGGGTTATACTCGGCGATTACGCCGCGCGATGACGAGTTATTTAAAGCGCGCTGTGCTTTGCGAATAAGTCGTTGCATTCAACAAATTTCTACGGAGTTACTCAGCTTGCAACAATGGCTCGAGATTTTGCGAGTCGTAGTAACATTTGCGCAATTTAAAATTTACATTCAGTATAATTCGTATTTTGTTGGTTTAATAACTGTAGAGAGAATTAAATATTGAATTCCAAACTGTAGACTGGTTAGTTGCTTCACCGCTACTTATTCGAACAATGCTATGATAATCCGACAAATGGGTATTGTAGGTCAGCGGGTAGAGAGTTGCGTGCGCTTTGTTAGGTTTCAGCGTAATTACAAATCACGTGTAAATCATTTTCGCATGTGAAATAATAATCAATGCGGTCTACATTTCGTTTCCAACAATGAATTTGGGACTCGTGAGTTTCTTATAAATTTTAACCAGGATGTTTTTAAGCTTTTTAGACGCGTTCTTAAAAAAGTTGCTTAACAATTTTATTTAGTATTGCTATGAAAAATGAAGTAGACACCTGCACGCGAGGTCTAACCGCGAAGGAATTAGCGATTTTGCCGCGCAATCGTTCTAACGACTTCCTCAACGAAAGATCAATCCATGGGAAGTATCGGGGCGGCGCACGCGAGCGCACCGCTCGACTGTCGCTTAGATAACGAAATGAGCCTGGGAGGAAGCTCCCTCCCGCCTCCCCCACCTCGTGACAATGCACTTCCGCGCGTGTGCGCAAAGTCGGCTGCTGCAGTAATTTATCTCGTATCAGGAGCCTGATTTGAATTACAAATTGGTCAAGATTACGGGCGCCGCTCTCGCGGCATTGCCGCGTGTCCCGCGAGAGTGGGAGAGGCGTCCGCGTGTCCGCGCAAAATTATATGCGCGGCCGGCATACTTCGCGCGCCGATCGCCGACCGCGCGCGC
>JAXIUT010000037.1:23109095-23133714 GCA_035586675.1 Eurytoma californica | reverse complement strand
TTATTATGTTCTATCGGAAATTCCGGGTGCAGAAACCGAATAGGTTATTAGGTTTTATTGGTGCCTTTCAATTGGGAAGCATTTCATAGTTACCTAATTAACTGTGATATTCAACTTTATTATTGACACATCATCAATTTCATTGGCCTGGCTCTTTAATTTCAAGGCGCACAAAGCATACCGTAGCGACCACGCTCGGCACTTATTTTACAGTAGAGTTCGTCAACAATGTAAAATATGTTTCATGCTTGCGAGTGCCGCAGGGTGTGCCTGCAAAAGTGACTCGAACTACGACCTCCAATATATTAATAAGGCATCGATGTAAATAAACATGTCACCCCATTAAATATGTTTCATTTGCTCTGAAATATATTTATTAACAAGTCTCATTGAAAATAAAGCTTTTTAAAAGAATATCATTTTTACATTGCTGTATATATATGTTGTAATATAATAAATAAAATTAATGCTCGATCAATCAAATTTACGGGCAATATTCTAGTGCTCAAATTTTGAGTAATTGAATTTTTTGCTCGCAAATGGGAGATATCGTTATCTGGAATTTGTGGAAGGGGTTGAACATTGTAAAATATAATTGAATGTAAATATTTGAACTTTGAACGGAGAAAATTTATCAATTTATTTTATGTGTGCAGAAGAGATTTTAACCAGGGCATCATGGGGTATGTAGTCAACAAATTTTAAAACTTTTACATATAAACGAAAGTACAAGTACGTGCTTGCATTCCTTTCACAATTCAGAATAAAATGCGCTGTTGAAAAAGTTAGAGAGAACTAATGAAATAAACCTACAGAAATATAATTACGCAACAGAATTATGGAATACGTCTCATTTCTGTTACTAAAAGCGCGCATGATATTCTTTTGTCAAGCAAATGTCGCTTTTCCATTTCGTTTTTCAAAATTCAAATTACAACGTCAAAATAAAAACTTCATGTTATTAAAATATTTCATAAAATACAGAATTACGTAGAATCCGCTAGTCATTTGCTTCCCTCGTTCGTATCCTGCACTTTACGAGCGTAAAAAATTCTGAATTTCTGACTCTCAGGCGGAAGCTTAATCAATAAGCCGTTCGGCCGAGATCTTTGAAAGCGACGTCGCATCTGTCGCAGCGGCCGTAACGCTCGCACAAAACGTCCTCTTGCTGCGGCTCTCGGTTAATTACAGCCGGGGCACCGTCTCGGCTGTTTCGCCGGGACTTCGAGCGAGGGAGAGGGGGCGCATCTCAAGACGACCGCAGCGAGTAATTATAATTATCTAACGCGCGGGCGCGCAAAGCGACACCGACTCAATCAGTAGGGCGCCGCCCGGCGTTGATGGACCGCCGAGCTAAGCGCGCGCGCGGGGGGCACGCGGCCGTGGGGCGCATTGCGCAAACTTTCGCGGGGCTCCGTGAGCGAGCAAGTTTCGTTAAGCTCGCGGCTGGGCCGCTCAACCGCCCGGCCCAACTTAGCGGCGACTCATTATCGGGTTAGACCAAACTTTACCTCCCCCCTCGCGCCCCCCCCCCCCCTGTAACTTGGTTTGCTTAGGACGCCTGGCTGGGGAGTGGGTCCACCCTCTCTGGCCATCCCAGATTAATTCCGCAGCACGATGTGCCCGCGTCGCGCCGGCTTTTATCGCGCTCGCGTCAAGCCTCCGCCCGGCTTTCTAAAAATGCCGATGGGGTCGCGTGCAATTTCGCCCGCCTCGCGGCAATCGAGGACGCGCGCGCTTAATGATTGCGCCGGATTGAGGGGCGAGGGAATTAATTAATCGAAAGCTGATTATTCAGCGGGGAAAATGAAAGCATAAATTGCCAATGTGTGCGAACCGTGCGCCGATAAATAATGCACGAGAGTCAATTAAAAATTCACTTTGCCTCCGGCAGAGCAGGGTCCGCTATGCGCCGAACTTTTAAAACGATCGGAGTTTATTATATATATCGCGTATTAATTAATAATTGTCCGAATTGAAAGCGAGATGAAGTTGAGCGCGAAGCATTACGGTAATGCTATGGGTATTGTCGTTGAGTCAATATTTATCGCTACCTTCTCGCTATTAATACCCTTTTGTTTTTTTCTTCTTACCCGGAGGAGGAGTCCAGGTTTTTGTACTTGAACCTACTTGTGCGCTTTGTACGTATATTATATAGAAAGCACACAATTAGGTTCAACCGCGGTGGCCGGGATTTCTCGAGTACTGCTGTGAATAACAAACTTTTTTTCAAGATTAACGATGGAACAGTTTTCTGGCCGATCGCTTAATGTCAAAATTGTGAAACCAACAAAAGACAAACAATGAAAAGTGATATAAAGCAAACAAACTGGCGCAGGCTACAAAGATACCTCATAAATGGAAATCGAAATTGAAACTTCTGTTTTCCATTATCAAGCGAGCCCTGAAGTCACGTTTAAATCGCGCATTATGAAATTGCATTTTGTTCGCGTTACGTTAACCGCTCCTTGTGTATTTTTACTCCAATTCATCTTCCACTATCGTAAAGTAAATCATTATTTCATCCGGTGTGTTTTATGTGCAAAGTAGGATAGTAATGTACGCTCCGTTGACGATGTATCAATTATGAAAGGCAATCAGCAGAAGGTTTCCTTCGGCGCGAACATTTTTTAATCAGCGTATTTTTATAGCCGAGTGACGCTCCACGCTCAATAATACAGTGCGGGTGTTTTACGGTTAATCGAGGAGCGGCGGTTCCTCGTATATTAAACAGCGCTGAAGTCACACATAAAAAGTTCTCTTCTTTTTATACACGAGTAACTTTATTTTAATATTGCAAATATCGGGTAATTTTTATGTACATGGGTTTTATGGTAACTCGCCAGTGCGTAAAATTGCACATTCAACGTTTACAGCTTTAAATTAAATTGGAAGACGTAATAAAGTTCAATCGAAATGGGTTTCTGATCCGTAGCATGTAATTTGATTAAAAAAAGGCAAAAACAAAATTTACAAAGTGGAAAATAATTTATAAATTATTTTTTTCTGTTGTAATACTAGTGAGGCTTGGAAATTCCCGTGCAAGTAATGAGATGTATACCAAGTTTAGCGAGATACTTACGGCTGACTAGACTCTGTGTACATCTACTTAGATATGTAAATGCTGTGTCTATATTATCTTGTGAACTTTGACTGCTTTTTTTTAATCTTTCCGTATCACAGAGGGGGTTGAAAAGTTTTTAAAATTCACATTTTTCATGCTTTATATGAATATGCAAATTGAAGGAGATTACATTTAAAAAATTTGCACCTTAAGGGAATGCACGTTGTCGAATTTTTTATCGCCTCGATAGACTACAAATTTAATTAAAAATGTCAGGCAGCGAAAAAAGAAAACAAAATCCTGGTGCTAGTTTTTATTTTTACTTGCCAATTACAAATATAAAAGCTTAGCTCTTAACTGTAAATTATTTGAATGTCTACATAACATTTAAATAAAACTCCCGTGTGCGAAATTAATTTCACAGTACCGTTAGCTCGCCCAAGTAGCAACAACCAGCAGAGCGTGGAATTCCCATCTAAGAAAGCAGCTTCCACGCGTTGCCCGGTAAATTCGACCACGAAGGTTGAGCGGCTCGTTTGCGTCGCTCTTGGCCCGCGCTTACACACGGCCGTACTCGCGGGTATTGGCCGGGCCAATTAGCATTATGCATTATTACGTCCGGATGAGTCGCGGACAGTGACGCATCGCCCGGGAGACTCGGCCGCGATAATTTATCCGGGGGGTTATTTATGAACCGCTTCAGCGATTCCTCATCTCCCTTCCACCGGCATTAGCGAGCGATGTTGCGTGACGTATCCCTAATAGGGCTGCGTTCGCGATACTTCAAAATAGCGCGTCGATCGTCATTTACAAGTCAAAGGGTGGCGAGGCGGAGAGGGGACGATCCGGGGGGAGCGCGCGGAAAGACGAAGCGCCGAGCTCGCTCGTCTTATGCAAATGCGGCCGAGCCGTGGACGCGTCCGAGCGCGTGTGCATGGCCCAGCGCGACGGGCCGCCGAGAGATATTCAAATACGCCGCTGATGCGACGTTGAAGATCGAATTTGCATGTGGCTCGGGCGGCCCGATCGACTATTAAAAAGCACCGCGGGACGTGTGGCCGCGGGCGCTTCGCGACGTATGTGCTATTAGCGAAAGGATGCGCTCGCGCGCACCTTGCAACCGAGTTCTTTTGCCGGCGTTGCATATATGCACGAGGCGACGGCGCATATTCACCCTCGAGCTCGCGGCTTAATGCGGCCAATTTTATTTTCCAATGTACTCTACGTGTCTGACGACGGTAAACTGCTTTTGTACATTGAGTGCCGCGTGTAGCAGTGGCTGCGTGCAGGTGATTCAATGCTCGTGTGGACAAGAGTAATCCATTATCGCGCATTTTGCTCTGCATAATGCGTTGTCATGGCGAGCTGTTTTATGACTTTTGCTATCGGAATGCTACAATTTTACCGACCAATCGTCCGTTATTCACTTAATTTAGTGCTGTTGAAAATTGGATGCTCTTTTAAAGCGATAATAAACTAAATTTATGGCCGGGCTTAATGTTTCGTCAAAATGTTCAAGTTCAAAATGCTTTTTACTTGAGTGAGTGACGAGTGAATTCAATAATACGTCTAACTAATGTATTGCAATCGTTTCACACAATTCAAAAAATTGAGATCACTAGTGTATCCCCTACCCGTCCCATTTTTTATATTTTCCTACAGCAGTTTCCTTATATTCAGTCCTTTTTTCTAAATCCTACTTATCCACACCGCATTTACCCTTGTAGAACGGCAAAAATAATCCATTTAAAATCTCAGTCATTTCTTAGACTTGCGGTCACCAAATTTGTTAGTCTCGCACGCTGCTCGCTTTGTTGAGTGTTCAAACAGCACGTAAGCGATTATCAAAGCCGCATTACCTGAGGGGTCACTGATCTACGATAATAACCCTGCCAAGTGCTTATACTTATCTCCGATGATCGTTCGAGGTGTTTTTCCGTCAGCTAAAGCTTCTGTGATTTATTAGGCAATAGTAAAACTTGATCTACCTAATTGTTTTTTTTAAACTGCCATCCATAAATAAAGTTTTAAATTTAGTGTATGATTTATTTTGGAAATATTGGAAAAACTGCTAGCTAAAAGCTAGAATTAATTTAAATGATTGTGCAATCTTTTAGATGAGTGCTTTTGTAGGTTAAACCCATTAACAGAGTTTGCGGTAACTGGGCAGTAATGTACCGGTCAGTGGATCCCATTCAGGTCTAGGAAATTTATCGCGAAATAGCTAAACACGGTAAAATGATCGCTAATTCGGAGCAATTTGTAATAGACAATAAAACTCTTCAGGCAGAATTAGCGGCAGATGCCGGGGCACGGGCTCCGGGGCCAATGGCCCTGAAATATCACGGAGCATCGGTCCGAGTCGCGTCAGAGCAATCCGATAATTACGGCTGGAATTACAGGCGCGCGGCGCGCCGGCCACGGACAGATCGAGCTAACTGCTGCGTCCGATCGCCGGCGCTGCGCATAAAAGAGATCGCGCCTAATGGTCGCCGCGTCGGTTATGACAAGACACGGGCAACTGTACCGGGCGCTGCCTTCACTTGCACCAGCGCTCGGCTCGCGTTAATCTGCCGCGGGCCGCGCGCTTGTTAGCCGACATTGTGCCCGTGCGTGCGGGGGCTCGCGCGCAAGCCCCGCGCTGAAGGATTGGCCAGGTGTGCCGCGGACGTACACCGACGCTGACCCGTTATCGCGCCGTGACACGCTCCTCTCACGCACTCGCCGATCGATTATCTTCGGCCGCGGCGCCGCCGCCGTCGCGCCCCTGCCCGCACGGCCGGGCTGCAGCGACGGATTTTTTACGCCTCGGCGGGCTTCCTTCGCGCCGATGTATGCGCGCTCGAGCGTCCCTTCCCGGCGGCGCCTTCCTTTTGCCCCGAGGGCCGGGACGCGGTGAACTGGCGAAAATGCGCTTGGCGTCATTTTTAAGCGAGATAGCCACCGTTTATTTATTGAAAATAAAGGGACCAAAATGCACCGGCGCTTTTGTTGCTTTCAATTCAAACTCAATATCTGGTTGGTATGATTAAGTTTTCCGATAAATAAAATACTGCACAAACATGAAAAGTTTGCTTTTGAAAATTTCGATAAAGTGGTAAAATTGTTGGAAAAATAATCCGCAGAGTTCTGTCTTTTTTATTTTAATTTAAATTTGTTTGAAATCTGCACAGTTGATTTTATTTTATTTAAAAAAACACATTCAAACGATGTACAATTTCTGTAAAATCTCACTAAAAACAACGAGCGTTTATTAGAGCAATGAGATAGCATCGATTCCTGCGCATGAGCGAGACGAAATAAAGCTTCGGCGGGCAGAAGTGTCGCGACTGCCTGGAGCTGCGGCGGTCGCGCGGAATCGGGATCGCGCACGGGGTGATAAACTGGGACGGAAGTTCGTCGCGCGTATACACACGGTCGGCGAGCGGGGCAGGAGGGGGGCGGTGCGGCGATTTCGCGGGATTGTTAACACGGGAGTGCGGAGAGCGACGGGCTTATCGCGCGAGTCCCGTCAGCCGGACCGTAAGGACGAGACAATTCCCGCAACGGCCTCGTTTCCCCCGTTCGATCGCTAGCGCCAATCTCTGCGTACTCAGCCGTTGCTCATCGCCCCTGCGTATACGCGACTCCGGCGAACAAAGCGGCTTATCTCGCGGGTGTTCCGCGCGCCCGCGCAGGCAAAAATCGCGGCTGCGAGAAATTTTACCGTCGCCGGACTCCATTCACGCCGTAATTGATCTCGGCTGATCAACCGCTACTACGGAAAGATGCTTTTCTACGAGGGTGAGTGAATCTCTTGTTTTCAAGATTTTTTTGTATTTACGAGGTGTTTTCATTTTATCAATTTGACATTTTCTGAAGATTTATGTACCAAAGTAAAATCGAAACAGCTGGCTAATAATATATTTGCAATCGATAAAAGATAAAATTTCGAAGATAAATCTTGAATTGTTTCAGAAATCGGAAATTTTTCATTGTCAAAGTGCCGTAAAAGAGTGCAGAATTATTTGCTTCGACGTCTAATCCCTCGTAAAACGCGTGAAATGGAAACGCAGGAAAAAGATCAGCTTTATCGATCGATCGATCGTTACCTTGGTCCACGACAGGTCTGCCGACTCACGGCAATAAAGAGCTAAAAATCGTAAATTTCCCCCCTGCTGCAGCGAGCGTGTTGCACTGCAACTCGTGGAATCGATGGCGCCGCCGATAAGGCGTCGCACGTTCGCGAAATCCAGCATTGCATCTCAAGGCACTTTTGAATTCTCGGTCCGCTTTCGAGTGGCGAAGGCACCGCATTAAAAATGTTTCCTCCGCGAAAGTTCCGAGTCTGCGCAAGGACGTAAATTTCGTCCAATTAGTTTTTAAGCGAAACATCCGCTACGCTCCCGTACATTCGACTGTTTACAAGAATTTCATCTTGTTTTACCATTCCGAGAATTCAAGCTCGAGATAATTTATTTAAAACAATTTCGAGCTGAAGAAACTTTTGCCGCATCGCAGCGTTTCCCCTTTATTCAGCCTCGGCAGCGTCGCAGCGGGCATCCCTTCAAAACTCGAGACGTTCTTTGTTTACGTCGGGCGTAGGTACATCGCCGCAGCGATGCGCACACAACATCCCTCGACGTCTGAATGATGAAACATCGAAGAAAATAGATTACAAAATACGGGCCGGGCGTGCGTCCGACAGCAGCCGGATATTTTCCACTTGGCGCTGCTCTCCCCTCCCCTCTTCCTTCCTTCTCCCGACCTGCCGCTTCAGTAGTTACGGACGCGCAGCGGCGCGGCGCGGCCCCGGAATTCTCAATATGATCCCCGCAACCGGCGTCTGGCGCAAACCCGTCACGCGAAATCTTATTGAAAGGACAAAATATGAGAGGGCGCGTCGTCTCCACCGAGTACAAACCAGCGGTCCTTCCCCCTGGAGCCTCGGATTTTTGCATGGCGAGGCGGATTTAGCGCCCAAAAATATTGCGGCATTAGCGAGGCGATAAAGCGCGCGGCGCCATTAAACAACCGTAAATTATCGAGTCCCGCGTGAATAAAGTATCAGCCCATTAGGTCGCAGATTTCGCATTGGCCCCCTTCGTCGGGGATTAAAGGGAGGAATTCACCTTGCATGAACAACTGCTTTACCAGAAGTCTGTTCGTCTCGAGAGTTTCTATACATTTTTCCTCAAAGGTGCGTTCGGGTCGAATTGTAAATACGTAAACAGAATTTGTTTTCTGTTTGGCAAAGAATCCTCAAGTGCATAATTACTTCGGCTGCGCCGTTTTTCGCAAATTAAAAACAAATTTCAAAGTACGTAGTTTGTCATTAAAATTAATAAACAAGAAGTTTTCCGTACAGCTCGACATTTTGCCGGTCATTTAACGTCATTTTAGTTTCCGCGAGTACCTGACAAGTTTAAAAGGATTGGGCGAATTCCAGGAGTCAAGTTCAACTTATAAGTTTTCGTTAAGCTGTATTAGCAAGTGTCCAGACGAACTACTTTCAGAGCAAGACATAATTGCTAATCTCGAGTTACGAGGTACAAAGGCTTTTCCAAGCTTTTTCTCTTCTCCGTTTACTTTTCTGCTGTTATTACTCACTTAGCTCCTTCAAATCTCTCTCGACGTTGTAATTTACGAAAATTTCTTAAATTTCACAACTCCCGAGAAAGTTATTCCGATAAAGTTGTTTAACGAAAATTTTTGAACAATAAATAATGAGTAAATTAAAATAGTTTTATAGTAAATTTAAATACTTAGAAATTTCAAAATCTCCTTTACAGCTTAGTAAAATAAACATATTTCTTGTAAGGAATTACGTTATAAAATTCAGTGGTAAATTCTATTTCTTATTCGCAATAATCGCCGAGCCCAACAACAATGAGGAAAAGTGAAAGCATAATCCGACGGCAATTCGTTTCGAACGACTCGCATCCATTTGCCACGGAGGGACAATAGTGAGTTATTACGACATTATTCAAGAAGGCGAGCAATATATAACGTGCGGCATTTTTTGCGAGCGCCTCCCCAGCTGACAATGAGTCGGGGAACGCGAAGGAAGGAATAAGAGTGCAAGGTAGGAAGAGAGAGAGAGATAGATAGATAGAGAGCGGGGCACTTTCCGTCTCTCCTTATTCCGAATGATCTATCCGGTCTTGGTCGCGCGCCCGGCATCGATAAATGACGCAATGCAGCGCCGAGACAATAGCGGCCCGATGCATCAGAGGCAGACGGCGCTTACCTATTGAAAAGATTCGCTTCTTCGAGAATCTTCGTCGCACAATGGGCGCATATAATCCCTCGAACGGTCGCACCCTCGCGATCCCGTTTCGCCGCTTGTTAACGTCGCGGCTTTGTTTGTCCCAGTAGTCGTAATTGGACGAGCGAGATTCGCGAATCGCGCTCGGCTTTTGGCCTCGATTCGCTCGATACCTCGCTTTTGTGACGCGAGCGCTTCTTTGACGCGCGCTTTCGCCTCCTCAGATTTGCACTTTACTTTCGTGCCATCGGCCGAATCCAATTTCATAGGGTACCCTGCCCGGCCCCCGAATTGAGTTTGCACTTTGTTTCTGGCCCGCGCACTCGGCGCGCAATTTGCGACGCTTGTACAAATTTAAATTCGCTTTGCGCGGCCAAGGCGCGGCCCGATGCGTGCCAAATCTAGCATCGACGCCGCGGAAGATCCTGAATATTTATGGAAGACGGATGAAACATTTTTCCGCGCTCGATTGTTGTTTCGCATCACGCAAGCGGGGACTTTATAGACGGATAGCAAGCGCGGTGTATGGGGGGAGCAAAACGCTCGTGACGTACGAGCTCGCGCATTTTGTGTATTATTCAGACACGGGTCACGGACAGGATCGGCCGCGTTTGCTTGCGGCCGCGGCGGAACGGCACTTTATGCGCGCCGGCCCTTAATAAAAACTTGAACAAAGTCAAACAGGCAGCGCGCTGCCGGAGTGGACGTCCGTTTTTTACCGCGTCCGTTTAATATTCAAGCAGGTTCGCGTAAATAGGATAATTTGGAACAGATTCGGCAAAGCCAGTCTCGAGAGTTGTTCTTTACTGCGTCAACTGTTTTGCAAGTCGCTTCGTAATTCGTAACGCAGCCATGGCTGATTTTTTTAAAGGATTATAAACAACCGTTTATCATTAAAATCAGCTATACGGAATTTTTTAAATCCAAAATTAATATGAAAATATGAAAAAATGAAATATGAAGATCAGGGAGAAAACCGATTGAACGTCCTATGAGCAATTTGTCAGGGTTTACAGAGTCGTAAAAGCTAGCGATAAGAGGCTAAGGAGATCGAAATATCGCGCATTCTGGAAATCCCCTTACGGCCAGCGCAACAAATGGAGCAACCGCGCATCGCTCTTTGATTTCCACTTGGCGCTTCGAGATCAGAAGAAATAATCTGATCGCACACGAGCGGCCCAAGCGCCTAGGCTGTATCTTAATATGCGCCCTATCGCGCGCGGAGAATTGAAGGCCGGCGTTTATATACATGCGCCGAAGGGCGGACACGTGCTGGTCGCGAGGAATCTCCGAAATAGCCCGGGGGATCGGGGTCGACCTAAACTCTCCGATTGTTCGGAGGGTTACGGGGATTATATCAGCGAGGCCTGCGACCGAACACCCCAAGGAATTCGCGCGATCTCCTTTCGCTCTCCCCTCTGCGGCCCGGGATACACTTTCCGTAAATCATATGATAATTTGAATTTACGATGGGACTGTCACTGCTACTCGCCGTCGGTGGCCCAACTCACTTTCCAAGTGGCGAGTTCATTTACACCGATCGTACAACTTTTCCCATGTACATTTTTTCTTCATTCACTTATATACGGAGAGGGGGGGCATTCTTCAACAGTTTTACTCTGCATAATTGACGCGGCACACCGCAATTTTCGTTTGGGCCGAAACCTGTCCCCAAGCACCCAATTAATGTTTCAATCGGTCGCTAAATCCCCCTTGCTTTAGCGCTTTGCTCTTCTTTCGGCCTTTTTTTACTTCCCTATAAATCCACGCGCGTCTTGGAAAAAGACATACAATATTTCTTCTCGCATGTATTATTCCTTTTACTCCTACCAATGTTCAAAGCTTTAAGGCGGGGAGCACATAAAAACCAATTAGCCCGTCTAAATTATAGAGAATCAAAACGGTGGGAACATCGGTATGGAGCTGGATTTTGCTTGGCTGGCCGCTGGTCGCACCTTCAATTCCGGCGCTTATTTATCTTTCATAAACACGCCTCCTCCGGCGGTGCCTTCGCATACTTCTCCGGCGGAGCCGCCAATCCATACTGCTGCCCGACGCGTGCCCCGCGCACTGCTCGCTCGTGCGCGCATATCTCGGGCACAGAGAGCCGCCTATCTCGCCGACGTGGAAATATGAACGAACCCGTGCATCGGCTAAATCGGAAACATCGCGCCGCCGAGCGAGAATAAATGGTCGCGCGCCTGAAATTTCCACTCTCCACCGGTCAACCCTCTTCTTTTTTTCGATCTCCATCGGCGCGCGAAATGACAAATCGCCGCGAGGTCGCTGAAAGGAGGCCGGGCAGCCTCTCCGCGCGCTGCTCTCAAGTAATTAGCGGCTAACGAAGTTTTCTCCCTCTTTCGGGCGTCTGCGGTCCGCGGCGCGGTAATTCGATTTATTCGTCTCCTACTCGATTCGCCCCGGCCCATTCTCTCGCCGCCTGCACGTGCGCGAGCGCGCAAGTACGCGATTACCCTCGATCGGAAAGTACGCCGGCGAGGAGCAATTAAGAAAATAGGCCAGCGGCGAACTGCGCCGACCGGGGAAAGGAGCAGTGGCACGGATTTTACGCCGCCGGCTCCGCTCGATATCGAAAATATTACTGCGTGTCCGCAGCGCGCTAGCCACTTCGCCGGGAAAACAGCGAAGACTCTCTGCGAATTTACCGCCTCGCGATATAAAGCGACGCCTTTTTATTTTCTTCTCCCGCAGAGTTTACATCTTCGGAGGAGGAAGGGGACGATCGCAGATTTATCCATTCACCGAATGAATCGTGCAACATCCGCCGGGGTACGAAAAGGCCGAGCATAAAAGGAGGCGAGCGTATCGATTCGATTGTACGGGGCGAAGAAAGCGCCGGGGCACATCGGTCGGAAATCATTAGCCGGGCTCTCCAGTCATATATACACAGCATCACGTGCCACGACGGCTCGCGAGCCTCGGCACGCAAACTCGATTTCTCAGGGCCAACTCCAATCGAACGGGGCTTTACAAGATTTTCTGTTATGCGATAATCTCGGTAATACATCGTCCGAAAAGCATTTCCGGAATTGGCACCGATCCCACCGTCCCTCCGCTCCCACCCTACATGCCGCTCTCCGCCACCTCCTGTCGTTGACTCTCGGGGTCGTAAGAGCGCCACTCGAATTATCCCCTCCTCTCGACCTTCCCACGCCGCTCGCGCCATTGTCACCCCGGTCGCCGCGCGACCTTTGGAAAGTTGCGAGTCGCTCGAACGAACGAAAGGGAAAAAGTGCCTCAAAGTCGGCCCGCGCAGGGCTTCGCTCCCTCGTCGACGGGACCTCCGCGGACTCGATTAACGAAGGGGTGGCCAGCTCCTCTTTCTCTCGCGCCGAGCGAATTGCATATGCGATGAGATTCGGCAGTGGGTGGCTTTTCTCCCGGCGGCAAGCCGAAAATGCAGGGCGACGCGGCCGCCGCGAGTCCGAAGTTAGACGGCGGCGAGCGGCAAACTTGTGCCGGCGGAAATGCAGATGGCCGATCCGTAAGTGAAATAGAGCTGGGCGCTCGCGCGCGCCTCAATCATGACGCCCACGGAAGTTGGCCGCCGCCGCCGCGGCGCACCCCGGGGAATCCCCGTAACTGCTCCCGGCATTCCCATGTCGGCCGCTATATCGAAGGGCCGAGCGCCGGGAAGCGGAGCGGAGACGTCGGGGCCGCCGCGAGAGACAAAGCGAGCGTGCATGCCTCCGAGAACAAGACGCATGGACTTCATTACATTCTCCCTGCATACGTCTGTATGGGTATGGGTATAATGCGGAGCGAGTTCTCCCCGCCCACTTTCCCTCTTACCTTTCGCCCTGGCGCACCCGCGGAACCGCGTCTCAAGTATTTGCCCTGGAGTTTGCGTACATGGCTTACCGCTTCATCAGTGCGTCACCGTTCTTACGGGAAATCCAAGCAAACGTTCCATGATGACGCAGAGATTGCGTATTTATTTTAGCTATTCCGAAAAGCCCGAAAGTCGAGAGGGATTGTCGCTTTATTTAAAATGGCTTTGGAGCGTCGCATTTTTGCGAAATATTTTACTTATATTGCTGTTCTTCTGTACTTAATTAAAATTTTCCGGAAATATTTGAGTTTCGGTGGAATTTCACGAATATTAAATTACCAGAACAATGTCCGAAATTTTTTTGAAAATGTTAAATAATAATTAATTAAAACAAATTTCAAAGTTTCCGAGTAAAGTAAGTTTAATTAATGTACACCGTATATTAATAATTTAGATTACATATTCGTAGTCCCACTTATAAGTTAAAATTTTGTATGCTTTTGCAATCTGTAAGTTACAAAATTAATTAATGCATAATTTAAAATTTAAATAGAAAAATAGTTTACAATAAAGAATAATATTACAGATTAAATAATTAAGATTCCAAATTTCAATATTACAATAAATAGACATAAGCAAACTATTTGAAATATATTTATTTATTTATTTATTTATTTATTTATTTACTTAAACATTAAAAAAATTAATTTTAAGTGGATCTATTTTTATCCTATTAAATTTATCGTCTAAAAACATTTTAAGCAGAAGAATGTTAATCGACGTAAACAATTTTGTTTCTTCATACATGTCCTATTTTGCCCTTGTATACGATATATGCAATAGTCAAATCGATTATCTCTTAACTCGCAAACACTAGTAGGCGACCCAAAACAAATATGAATAACATGAATAACAGAAAAATGAAGCCTATGAATAACGCAACTAGATAGAGTACGTGAAAATAACATACAGTAGTCCAATCCAGATACGATCAGACTTGGTCTACTTGAAACCGGTCGAGCGATAAATCCCGCGCATTTTTATCATTCATTTGGACGCGTCATACGTGCGGCAGAAATCGAGCGAGCGAGCTTGGCGCGGCCGGTCTTTTCATTATTTTCGCCGTGCACGTCCGCAAGTGGCCATGTGGCAAGTACACAGGTCGGGCGCAGCGGCAGTCATTTGCGAGTCGTTAATACAGCCGTGACGATACGCGCGCCGAGCGGAGAGGATTCAAGGGGGGGGCGGCCCGAGTGCCCTGGGCGCGCGACGCGTTAAATCCCGTGCTCCTGACCGCGCTTTCCTCTAATTAATCATTGTCAACCGCTATTCGTTTCCTGTCCCCGCCCCGGCCACTAAATCCGGCGCAGCCGCCGACCTCCGCTGCGAATGGACTGCGAGCTCGGAACGGCGCGTTGAAGCGGCTCCCTTTCAGCGCCTTTCTTACTTACGAGCCTCGCTCGCCCCCACTATCCGCCGGCACGTACGTCTGCGCCGCGCCGGAGTTAAACGGCGCACCGTTTCTTGTTTCGCCGTTGCCCCTCCTCCACCGTTTTCTTTTGCTTAAATTTTCATTTAGTTTAATGGAAGAATAAGTTTGCAATTGTAATTGGATCCTTTAATTTTACAAGAGATAGGAATTCAGAGTGAAATGGCCGTGACGTACAAAAGTAAGATGCGGAAAAGTTCCGGTGTGAGATGGTTAGGGGTGAATTCGTTAAAAATTCTTGTTCTTCCTTTACTGCGCTGTCACGTCATCCTTCATTTGCACATCTATTTCCGTATTCGTAAAAATTCATAAGCCAGACAGGAGACGCAATTTCTCTTAACATAAAATTTTCTTACACTGCATGTAAATTTGAAAAATTGCCACGAGGTCGTAGGGAGAGGAAAATCGTGAGGCACGATAATTGCAGCAGATTATAGCGCTTACGTTGCTAGCCCGTATCGTAAATAAATGAAATAGATCCTCGCTACGAGGGCAAAGTTGCCTTTTGATAACGCGAAAGTAAACTTCGGCGGAGAATTCAAAATTCGACTGGAATAACAAGCGAAAACGAGGAAAAAGCCGAATTGCACGTCCGTGCGGCACTTACTCCGCGATGCAGGCTGCTCGCATATCTCTGTCGCGCGCGCGCGCGGAGGGCTCCGCAAAACTTTGCCACCGGGGCTCTCACCCAAAATTTATACATTCGCGCCTAACCGATTCCTTCCTCTCTCCCTCCACACACTCCCTCCTCTGTTCGTCCTTCCCTTTTTCCACCTTGCGCCGTTATACTCGCAGGGTCGACGCGGCGCACGTTTTTAAGCGGCCGGCTATTTATCACCGACAGGGGAGGGGAGATTGCCGCAGCGTCCCTGATAAATTTCCGCTAACGAAATTTACCGCGCGCTAAAACCCCCGATATAAAATTAAGCTTACACGCACGATATTTATCGCGCTCTTAACGAAAGCGAATCAGTCGCGAGCTATACCGGCCGTGCTTAACCCGACAGAGCGTTATTTTCATTAAGATTTTCAATTTCCTCTTTTTTATTCTCCTTTTTACGCGAAGACTGGCTTTTCCATGATTTACGTTGTTTCCTTTTTTTCTAGATTACTTTATGCTTTGACGTGTTTTTGTGAGCCCCGGATGAAACACCTTCACGCGTTTTATTCTTGCCGTAGTGAGATTCTCGGAAACGATAAATTATTACCTTTTGTACAATGCTCGATGGTTTATCTTTTTAATTAACATTTGTCAAAATAAAACGTGATAAATAAAAATTATTTTCGTAACGCATTGTTTTATTTCATTCTCGAATAAATCACTGATTAAATGACAATGTCTGATGTGAGAATTGCCGACTTTAAATCAAAATATAAATGATAAATATTTTAAAATATATATCAACGTTATACTTTTACCAGTAGTAATTACACCGAAATATTTCCGTACTAAAAACAAGTACGCTTGCAAATCTATTTAAACGAAACTATATTAAAAAACGTGGAATATGAACTATTTTCAATTTAATTTAAAATAGCATGCAGATCAGTTTTTATTTTCTCTAAAAAAATATTTTTCACGTTATTCTAGGAAATTCAAGAACATATTGCGATGCAGCTTCATCACCTCAAAAATCGTTAGCGCAAATTTCCACCTCGTAAACATGGGCGATCCTTTAAAGCAGATTCTTAAAGAAAATTCTAAAAGGAGGGGGTTTCTCCTGTGTATTTGCTCGGCTTACTCTCGTTTCGAAACACACGCATACCCATTAGACTGGCTGCCGGATTTAGACGGTCGACGCTGCATCTCACGGATTAGATTACGCGCGGTCCATGTGCTGTAGCGATGTCGTATTTACACTTGAGCCGACGCATCTTCGCTCTCGTCATATCCGCAACATTTTTATGCGAGACCGTAGATGATGTACCCTAGTGTCAACGATACCCAGCGAGATTATTTAAAGACAACTTTTACCCGTTTTAAAGCAAAAAATAAATTTTTTTAACACAAAGTACATTCAAATTACATTCAACATCATAAATATTGATAACGTCTTATGAATGAAAACTTACTAAATTATAAATCAACCATAAATATCTAGATCTTTATTTAAGTGAAGATAAATTTATTTGGAAATCCTTTGCTTAATGGAATAAAGCTTTTAAAAAGCAATTTTCTAAGAAAACACTAGAAAAAGACTCGACTATCTCCGACAGAAAATTCAGAATAATTTATTCTAATAATGGTTTTTCATATCTCGTTTACTGCAATATTCAGCACTAATAATCAATATTTGAATCTAAACAGTGCAGGCTATCGACTTATCAAATTTAAAATAGGAACTATACGGACACTTGACTCGCAGCCACCTGTTCCTGAAGAGGCGTCAAGCGATTTCGGAGCAATTATCCCGGCAATCTCGAATGGCGTCATTGGCGTCGTCGAATCTCGCGTAAACGCACGCAGTCGGAAAGTAAGGGCGGGATCAAAGCGGCCCCGCTCTCATCTGACAATGGCAGACAGACGCAGCGCCGGCCACTTGATCTCATCGACGGTCTTTCGCGTACGTGGCCGCGCGGCATCGCCTCGTCCACTCGGGCCACTTGTCCCCCTCGCTGGGTCTCGTCCCCCGCTGATCGATGGACGCTCCACCGGCTTTTTGTCCGGCGATACAGCGAAGCCCCAGGATGCGAGAAAAACACTGTTTGCTCGGTCAATAGTTTTTGCGGGAATTATTGGATTCCCCGCCCTCCGACTAGCTTTGTCATCGGCCGCTGCCCGGAAACACTGCTCCTCTCGCGTCGGACTCGAGTGGAGCTGGTTTGCATTTTGATGGATCCGAATGCGAATTGGACCGTTGCGCCGTCAAATTTCGGTAATATAACCTGCGACGCGGCCTCCCCTTTGAAGAGGCGCATTAATTTCAATCGACGGATTCGTTATTTACGATTAAAAGACGCGCTGCCGCCTCATTTTTCGTGTTTTCACGATCGATTTGGCAGATTCGTTATTTGGCATCTATTGAATATTCGATCAAATTTACTTTTGCATATTTCATGGTATGCAGATTTAGCCAAATATACGGGATACGTAATGCTATGCTGGGCGTTGCCTAAAATTCATTTTTTTTTATGCGATAAAAATACTCTTACTTTCAATCCTTGGAAGTCATTAAACTACTAGTACTTTGCAACAATGTTTTTATACCCTCTAACTTTTGTAGTATTAAGTTTTATATTGTCTTGCGTTTACTTATTGTATTTATTTATTTATTTATTTTATTTATTTCTGTCCAAGCCTCCGCATTTATTGTATTGCACTTCTGTATCTCCTGCTAGCCAGGACTATAATGGACCAGTGGTCCTTAGTTCTAAAAAATAATAATAATAATAATAATAATAATAATAATAATTAAACCTTTACATTGCAGTTTCTTTTTTAATTTCAATGCAATTTTATTATAACTGCATAAAATAAATTCTTAAGCTACCACACATATTTTTCGTTACGCGCTGGTATCAGGTAAATAAAATTGCGTTGTGCGGAGCATCGATGTTATCTGGATGCCAAAGCCCTATAACTTTCGACTCAGAATTTGTCGAAGCCATGCTGAAAATTCCTGAAGCGTGCGTATGTGTGCAGGAGGCAAGTCACATTCGTGATCGTGTAAAAAAGAGAATTTCACCAGAGGAACTCGCGGTACGCAAAGATCCAGGCCAATTCCTCTGTACATATAATTTCACGATGTGCCTTGCACATACTTCCACACATTTCTTATCAATCGTACTAAAAGATTTAGGAAAATATTAGATAATTTAGAGTACATGTTCTTTTAATAAGCCCCTTTTATACTGCAACTATATATTAGAAAAACTTATTTGCTTCATATAAAAGTTGTGTACTCATTCTTGTTTATTAATTGCATTATTCTAAAATAATGCAATTAATTTTGTTGCAATCGCTCTAAAATTTAGGCACGAGCGCAATAAAAAAGTTGGAGCCAAAAAAAAGAGAAACATAAGAATCCCACCGGCCTTGGGCACGCAATTTGATCGCTCGGCGCTTTGAACAAACGCGAGGTAGCTCGGCTCTAAGATACCGCAGGGCCGGGGTTACTCGGGGCGCGAGTTGCGAGTTCGGAAAATTAATCGTGTTTACCCTGCCTCGACAAGTTTGCCGCGCGCGCCCGCCGCAGTCTGCGCCACGACTTTTCCCCGGCGCGCCCGCGCGCGAGAGCTCGTATATACACTTGCCGGCGCATACTTCGCGGGCGTCCCGGGAGCGGACAAAACCCACCCTATTCCCTTCGCCGTATGATGCGCGTCCCGAACTAGTTTCTTACGAGCGACTATGAGCGAAGCAGCCAGCAATGCGATCAACCGGGGAACCGGGGCATCCAAGAGGCGCGAGTTTCGCGCAGTAAGCTCGCTTTTTCAAAGGGAGCTCCTGCATGCCGAGCGAAATGTTTTACTCGCGTAACGCGCCGGAAGTAAATGCGCTGCAATTATGATGCTCTGTGCTTTTAGTTCAACCCTTCGCTGGAGATATTTCGTCAAGTAATACGCGAGTATTTCAAATTTTCTACTAACTTGTTGCTTGATTCTTTAAATACTTCTGTTTATCAAACGAAAAGTTACTTGTAATGTTTGTATTTATTTCTATTTATGTCTGTTTAAAAAAAAAGTAAATTTAAAATATAAATATATTTACAATTAAATTGCGGGAATGAGAAATTATATGGCCAGATTTTTTAAAATTAAACTACAAATCAGGTTTCAGTTTATCAACTCTTTACATGAGTTTCGTAAACTAGAGAATATTCATACCATCAAAGGCTAAAATAAATGAGGTGAAAAAAAATTCGATTTACTTTCGTCTTAAGTAAAGTATAAACATGCAGTCGTTGCAAGCCGTAAATTTGAGGAAAATTGCTAAGCAAGCGCAAAGTACGAAGCGGTGCAAAAGGTACAAGCTCGCGAGGGGATAGAGGATGTAAACGATAACTTAACGAACGGAGCTGCAGTCGCAGATGAGGCCATTTCACGGGGAAGAGGTGGGCGCCCGGTCAAAGGCAGCGCACGCCGTGCCAGAGGGAAGGCGCAGATTTACGCGGGCCCGCGAGGCTGAAATATCGCGAGCCCGGGGTGGAGGCGAACGCGAGAACGCGAGGCGAGCCGGCCAGATAGCTGAGTCGCCGAATCGGGCGCCCATACGCATCGACCTCGAGGGCGGAAGCAATAAAAGGACCGTTATACGCGTTGCCGAGTCGCGCGCGATTCACGACGAGCCCCGGCGTGGAGATGCCTGCTATGTTAAAGTAGACCGATTCTGCCAACTGGGTGAAAGAATCTCGCCTTTTTATATTCCAAAAAAAAAAAAACACGATTCGAAAGCTGTGTTTGAACGGCACTTTTAATCAAATCGCGATTTAATAAAAAATTATGTCGAGAAGCGAGCGGGACAAAGAGAGGAAAATGGGTAATGGCATTATACTTGCGCAAGGGAGGACAAACATGGGGCAATGTAAAAAGTTTGCTGAAAAATAACGGGGCTGCAAGGCTAAGAATGAAAGTGCGCAAAAATGACTGCTAAAGTCGATTTTTTGCCGGAAGTTTCGAGCAAATATTAAACTTGCAGATGACATCTGCGAAAATCACAACCTCACCGTGAGGAGAGAAATTCATTAAAAATCTCGGATATGCGACGCTTTAAAAGTGCCATTAGGCGAGTATATATAATCAAAAGCGAGCAAAAGGAAAAAAAGGAGGTGGGCGAGCGAGGGAAAATAAGAAGATTGAAAGGAGTCGGCGGGCGGTGAAAGCTTTGGGTTTGTGGAAAAGGAGATGAGATCAAAGATGGGATAGTTACTTAACGCGCAGCGCAGCGGCGCTGATGGGCGCGGCGATAACAAGAAAAGGGATGGGGGTGGGAGGTACGCCGGGTGGAGGGAAAAAAGGGGAAAAGGGGTGAGTTATCGGGGTAGAGGGCGTCGATGTCTTCGATCTGGAGTCAAAGTGCACGCTCGCGGAGATATAACGTCTCACTTTACCCCGGTTGGACGGTGCAATTAATTAAAAAGCCGGGAGCGCTGATTAACACTTTTCTCTAGCTGTCGAGAACAAACCCTTTCCCCTCTCATTAAAATACTCCAGCGCGAAGTGCAGGAGCCAAATCGATTTGGATGCACTTCGCGGACGGAATGGAACAACCTCCTCGTTTACCTCGCTCAAATAATAATTGACTAAAAGCCGCTGGACGCGAATCGAGTCCCCTTCCCCCGTTTTTCGCGAGGAAAGAAGGTGCGGTCCGTAGGAACATTTTTGTTTTTCAGGGAGTTAATATTCATTTATCCGCATGATGGGTAGGGGTAAATAAATTGAGGAATCACCTAAGTGAAAGAATGCAAAGCAATTTGCGTCCTCGTTGTCGTGCGAGCGGCCACGGGGTATAATTTATTTTTCCCTTGCCACACGCACCCGCGGAGCTGAAAACATAGAATGACAGTGCACTTTCAGCGTGCCCATCCCCTTAAGGAGAATTGAAATTTAATAATTTACAAGTCGCGCCCCAGCCAGACAACAGTGGGACAGCGTAAATAGGGAAAAATTTCACGCGCGCAAGTTTTATCGCTCATCTTGGGCAATAACCGCGTATATTGAATATCGTTATGAAAACTAAGTTGCCTGCGGAATGCTCGTTTAATAAAGTTTAAGAATTCTCTAACATTATTATAAAAAGATCATGAGATATTTTATTTGCACATACATTCACGTCGCAAGTTATTATTTTGTCGAGATATTTTTATATTTTGAAAAACAGTGAACCTCCGGTAATTATTGTTAGTTCGAATTTGAAATGCGTGTTCACTCATTAATAGGATAACTCGGTTTCCGCGCTTCATTGATTACAGCCCTCTCCGCATATTCCACAGAACGCGATATTTGAATCGCGACCGCGTAGGCACACAAAACTGAAGCAAACCTGTATAATTAGGCTTATCAGACCAATTTAGCGGTATCGATTTTCGGATTATTCTGAAACATTCAGTCTCTCCCCGACACTGGCCGTCTCTTTTTTTTCCTTCGCGGGGAGGTCGTTCAACAGGCTCAGTCCTTTGCCGAGCCGAAGCACTTTGCCGAGATTTCCCTTCAGAAATAACCGACGGCAATCGACGAAAAGGAGGCAGGAAAAAAGCGTGAGCCATCGAGATTACGTAAAAGGCAATCGAGGGATCATAAAGAGGAATTAAAGAATAAAGGCGGCCGTAGGGCTGCCAAGTCACGGGCGTTTAAATCAACCTCGCTTTGGCTTCCCCGCTCCATCCTTTATCCATTCGGCTCTCTATAGGCGCGCCTTTCCACGGGGCCGGGCCGTCGCCGGGAAGCCGAACGGGAAAATACAAAGTTTTATCGCTCGAGCCGCTGAATAAAGAAGGTATTGAATGAGGGGCGCGCGCGCCGGGCCGAAGGCCACGGGGCCGAGCGGGAGTTCCGCGCGAGAAATTTCATTCGAACGAAATGAGCCGAACGTCCTGGGCCGCCGCCGAACTTTCCGAGTGCGCGCCCATTGTGCGAGTATCGAAAACGTGTCTCCCGAGGCTCGCATCGCCGGCGACCGACGACACCGCAGCGTAACTCGTTTGGAGGACGCTTTTTACCCCGGCAGCGCGGAACAAAGGTGCAAAGACCCGACAGGTCTCTGCAATTGTAAAAAGAACGAAAACTTGCGACGGAAAACGAGAAGCGAATTTCACGCAAGCTTCGAGATATTTTACCTGTCTGGCGGCAGTCCTTCAAACTTGTTTAACGTTTGCCCCGTTACATCTGCTACATTTGACATGTACGTGCACAAACTTACAGCTAGTTTTAATCTTGCAAAAAAATATACGTTTGAAATATCGTACCACAGAAAAGTACAACTTCTTTCGAATTGCAAGCTTCAAATAACTGGAAAGGATATCCTGTAATACTGACGTTTATTTAAATTTATTACGCGATTCTTGAAATTTTAACAGAGATTTGAAATACGTGGACCATAATTAATCTTGACTAACCAATCAATTCTTCAAAGTCACTAACCGTTTCTGTCAATTAATCCGACTTTGCGGTATCGCTGCGTTTTAAGAAAAAAATGACCGATTTGCAAGCGACTAAGTAGTAGATAAAAAGAAAAGCTGAACAATTACAGGCACGTTTCAGTTAGCGAGGCAGCTCGTGCATCTTATTTCCCCAGCCAATACATTTCTCGTGAACTCGTTAAAACGCCGGGCGGCATCCGCGGCTGCACGTCCGCGGCGCTCGACGTCGACACCGCGCGCTCTCGCATCTCCGCTCTTGCGCGCGCCACCTGACAAATGCCGCGCCATTAGCCGCTCCCGCGGCGTTTAGTTTACAGTTTGCGGGACAGCGCGCGCCCGCTATGCGGAACGAGCCCGTGCGCCCGGAGAAAAATGCGCCCGATAAATAAACGGGCCGACAATTAAGCGCCGCCGGAGGAGAGATTAATTTTAACGAGCGCGAGAAAGACTGGCCCCCCGACGATTCGAATCAATGGAGGGCTTTTGTTTTTTGCCGCTCGATGCCGACAAAAAAAAGAACAGAGCCGGTCCTCGCACTTAGTTTACCTGCGCGCCGCTTCGCCTTTCGGCTTCCAATTTATTTTCGCCGGTATCTGCCGCGCCATTATTTCATTCCTCTTTTCGGCGAAACTCCTGCGCTGGCCGCTGTTTTTGCGACTTTTCATTCTTGCTTTGTTCCCCCTTCTCCAGTTGCGAGCTTTTACAGCGAGGAAACCTCGCGTCTGCAACAATGCCACTGTTATGCTCCGTAACAAACTGTTATATTACGAAAGGAAGAAAAGTAAAGGTCGATGCAATTTATTTCTAAAATAAAACGTACACTGAACACTGCCAAGGGGGCATTCGTAAGCCGAGCGAGAAAAAAGGGGGCCACGAATACGTCTTCGCAGACGCGAAGTCTTCAGTGCACGGCAATCCGCATAAGTAGATGAAACATTTTACGGCGCGCGACCGTGTGCATGCACTCGGGGCTCGCGGGTGGCGATGCTTTTTTACGGCCGAGCACAATTCCGCCGTCGAGAGGGGGCGAGCAGGGGGGCGGCGAGAGTCATCCGGCGAGGAGGCCAAGAGGAGAGCGAGAGGGAGCCGGCACGAAGTAGGCCGCGAACGAGAGAGAAGGCGTGGAGAAACAAACATAATAAGATACGTGGAGAAGTGTAAGGGCGCTGGAGCGTCCGAGCGAGGGCGAATGGAGTGCTCTTAGCAAATTGGAGCGCTCTGGGCTTTTCTATTACCGGCCGGCCGAGCGGGGGCCCCGCGCCCCCGCCCACCGTCTTGGCTTAACTCGCGGTCTATCGATGATCGACGAACATCCGACTCTTCGCTCTCTAATTGCTCGGTAATGGCGAATCTCGATCATTAGCGGCTTTTCTCCGGGATTTTTTAGCCGGATCAGGCCGTCGCTCATTGTCAGACCTTGCGCTTTTTGTTTCAGAACGGAGCTTTCTACTTTCGTGCAGGAATGTAGTATTTCAAATTTTATAAATGGAGGAGAAGCTACCCAGAGAGAAAAATTTCTCCTGGGCTTTATCTTCAGATATTCTGTGATGTATTTTACTTAAATAAAAAAATGTGGTTACGCGATATCTTATCAACTAAATTATTATTTTCTCTACTGAAAAACTACAGGTTTATTAAGAGTATAAAAAACTTCATCGAAAGTACAAAGCTCGCAAAATTAATGCATCGAGATTTCCCCCAGCCGTATTGCAAAGTGGGTGTCTGCAGATGCCAAAGCGCAATTTTCTTTCGGTTAAAAAAATCTAAATTAAAAAAAGTAACTCTACCGAGGTATTTACATATAATCCGAATAAAGTGAAGAAATCGAGCAGCTGAAGGGGCCAGCCGTAAAGCAGGCGCAAGATGTAAGGTCGAACCTTTGGCACTTTCTCCCCGACGGCGGAAAGCTAGCAGCCGCGCGCGATGAAGAAGCGCTACCCCGGAGCCA
>JAXIUT010000037.1:23072779-23102574 GCA_035586675.1 Eurytoma californica | reverse complement strand
CGAAAAAATGAATCCCGGCGGGCCGCGACGCCCCGGCATAACGAGTGCTCCAAAACGATTTTTGACACAACGCGCGCTTGCGGCCTCCTCAAATGTCGTTAGCGACGACGCGACAGGAAAATCTGACGCGCTAACGAGGCGGCCATTTTTTTCGCTCCGACGATGAAAATTTTTGTACGTCCCCGAACTTTTTTATTCATTCGCTCGCATTCGTGCCGCGTGGAAATCATACACGTGCGTAAACGAGCGAACACGCACAAATTTCGTTCGTTGCACGCGGTGACTCGCCTCCGCGCTGACGTCCGATCGATTCACTTTTTCATTTTATTTACGACGAGTGACCTGTTTCTGGATGATTTATATTACTGATTCTTCCTGGACATCGGTTATTCTTTATTTTACGTCGCTACTTTGATAATGAGTAAAAAGTGAATTCACTAAAAAGCGAATTTGTTAAAATGAAATTTTTAAATTGATATCGTGTTTTAAATTTCAGGAATTAATTTTATTGATAGAGTAGAAGCGGTCGTTGATAACAATTATAAGTTTCCTCTCCGACTTTATCGGCTATTCGGCTTGCGCTTTGATTCCCGCGCTCCCAGCAGTGGATTTTGGCTCTAACCAATAGAGGGCGAGGGTCGCAGTGTTTCCTGTTTCTTTTCATCCGCGGTACACGTCAGGTACGTTGTGCGAGACGAGCGACGGTACGATTTTTATTTAAAAAATCATTTATTTACGCAATTTTTCGCAAAAATATTGTCAAAATACGTAAAAGTGATCTCTGTTGCATAGTTCTGTTGTGCTTTTGTCTTACATTTTTTGTTTTTTCACATTGATTCTTATGGATTACAAACCGGACCTCTCATGTGTCTTTCTCATACACTTCAGTAGAATTGTATTAAAACAGTGAAAAATAAAAAAATATAGTGTTGCAATTGTTCTTCTGTTTGATTGTTATTGCCTGTTGCATAATTTATAGTTGCGAGTAAATTTTCAACAGTTAAAATTTGTTTTTTTAAGCAAAGTGTTGAGTGTCTGCAACTCTAACCTGTTTTGTATACATAACCTTAATACTCTGCACTGTGTGTGCATATACTTTCTCAATAATATGAGACACTAAAATCGAACAATATCTTTATTACTTTGAACAGAAGTGCAAAACAAATAAAGCAATTATCAATTTTTCAGGAACCGAAATGGCGGACAAAGGTGAAGTTAAGGAAAAGCCAAAGGCTGTCAAGAAGCCTAAAGAAAAGCCAACAGAACCTGTCCCCTTAAAGAAGAGGCCTTTTAAGAGGCATGGCCGTCTCTACGCCAAGGCTATTTTCACTGGTTACAAGCGAGGTCTTCGTAACCAACACGAACACACAGCCCTTCTGAAAATTGAAGGAGCCAGGGCAAAGGGAGATTCCGACTTCTATGTTGGAAAGCGATGCGTTTATGTATACAAGGTATGTTTAAAGTATACAAAATTACTTCTTTTAATCTAATAATGCACAGATTATAAGTTAACTGTTAGAATTTCCTTTTATTAACTTTTGTAAAAGTAAATAATATTGTATATTTGTATATTTTGTTTTATCAATATCATTTGTCAATGTATACATTTATGCATTTAGCCTTCAAAATGCACAATTATTTTTGTAAAAATCTTGTATACTAATTTTTAAATAATTTATTTAGGCCAAGAATAAGACTCCAGTTCCCGGCAAAACTACAAAGAAGACGAAAGTCAGGGCTATCTGGGGAAAAGTAACTCGTCCCCATGGTACTAGCGGATCAGTACGAGCCAAGTTCAAGAGGAATTTACCAGCTAAAGCTATGGGTCACCGCATTAGGATTGTAAGTATTTTAAAAATTTGAAACATTTAGTATGAAAAGAAAATTACTTGCATGTCAATTTTTACTAAACGATTTACATGTATTCATTTTAAATGAAACAAATAATTGAAATTAAAAAAAAGAATTTAGATATGTAATTTTATCTAATTTATTAAAATTGACTAAAATTTTATTTTATTTTTGTTGCAGATGCTGTACCCAAGCAGAGTTTAAATTTTTAATGTAAAATACTATTAATAAAAAAATCACCATTTTGGTACCAATCATTGTATTATATTTTAAACTCCCAATAATCCCATTATCCTTAATGTAATTAATGTTACTTTTTATAGTCTTTATTAAATTAGTAATTTTAAATATCTCGAATATTCCTTATAAAGTATTAAAAACTATTTTAAAAAACATGAATGCAACTTGCAAAAACTTTAAAATTGCATGAACTGTTAGAAGCAAAAAATTAAATTTATGTAAAAGTTTTTTAAACAAAGTTATCGGCTAAAGATAAAGAATGTTTTGACATTGGATTGAAAGTCGCGTATGCTGATCGATTGGCGCTGCTGGCGCTGTGTGTGTGAATGGAAGCCATTTTCTTATAATCTTGTGTTCCTATGTATTTGTGTTTACACGCACGCGTCGAAAGCTTTTCTGACATTTGCCGCGGCTAGAGACAGAAGTAGTAGAGTGCAACGATTCTGTGATCTTTGTTTAAGTAGATATCGGGTTTTAATGATTGCTTATATCATGAATTAACCGATTTTTATAAATGAATACTTATTATTTTAAGTAAACCATAGTTTCATGAGGAGTATGATAAGATAAAGTGCCAAATACTACAATGGATACAATGTTTTCCTGCTTCAGAAATTGTTTCGACAATTTCGGACTTGGCATGGCTCAGCATGAGCCAATGAAGGAGGAAAACTTTATAGGCTTGGATACAAATTATACGGGTAATTGTTAAAACCAATATGTTTTGGTTATTTTATCTTTATTTATTTTCGTATAACTTTCCTTTATAGCCAATGAGATTATTTTATTCATAAAAGAATCATTTTAAATCAATAATAATTTTAATTTTTAGGACCAGAAGTAGTTGTAGTTAAAAATGGGAGCAGAGTTTGTGGCCGTGGAGCAGTGCTGGGTAATGCTCCCCTAGTGCAAAGTAAAAGTTATTTTGAAGTTAAAATACAACAAGAAGGTATCTGGGGACTAGGCATTGCTACAAGATCTACCAATCTTGATACAACTGTTGGCGGAACAGATGTTGAAAGTTGGGCTTTAAATTCAGACGGCATAATAAGACATAACCAGCAAGAGTTGCATAAAGTTCAAAATATGGCTCAGGAAGGAGACATTATTGTGAGTGAATTTTACTTTTTGTTTCCTTTACCATTTTACTGAATTATTCAAATGATATTAGTTTAATGCAATTATATCTTGACTTTCAGGGTGTTTCATATGACCATGTGGAATTATGTTTTTATTTAAATGGTAAATCTTTGGAAGCCCCAGTTATGGGAATCAAAGGAACAACCTATCCTGTACTTTATGGTAAATACATTAATCATAGTTAATTTTTTAGATTTCTATTTATGTACAAATTATAAATATTTCATTTTTATTTTTTGCAGTTGATGATGGAGCTATTTTAGATTTTATTTTAGAAAATTTTGTTCATAGTCCTCCGATGGGCTTTGACAAAATTATGTTGGAGCAGTCGTTGCTCTAGTAAATTCATATATTTTTATTTAACAACATTCCTTCCAATCATCCATCCATATATATTTTAACAATGTGACTAACATTTTTGGTTCACATTGAAGCATAATCAATACCTGGGAACTGAGCACTTTTAATGATGGAATCATTAAAAAAAAAACTAAGTAAAATGTTGATCATGCAGATTATTTCGTAAGTTTCTTTTCCCTTGGTATTGCTCTGTGCTTGCATTTTCTAGCTATGAACAAATTTATGTATTAATTAAGTGCAAATATGAAGCCAGTGTGTGAATATTTAATAATGCAAGATTGTCTAATGCATTGTAATATAACAAATCTAATGTTGATACTGACAACTCTGTATAATATATGATCTATTTAAGGCATAATCAAAATGATTATTTTTGTTAAACAACATTCATGAAGAAGTAGGAAAAGTATTTTTAAATCAAACGCTTGAGAATTCTCAGGATTTATTAAAACGTTTACATAATTATTGAATCAGCCCTTTATCAAGCTGTCTTGTATTACAATAACTATATATTTTTTATTTTTATAATAGTATACTGAAACCTTAAATATAATTATATGTGTACACAATTTTATATACGAATTTATTTATTATTTATATCCATTAATTCAGTAATACTTAGATCTACTCGGTACATTATTTACATTTGTTTAAACAAGATATAAAAGGTTTAGACCTTTCGTTTGCTTCATTAGGCATATGTCAAGGGTTCATTGACAATCTGTCTTAAATTTGACTTTCTTAAAATACATTCCCTAATGGACAGATAATAACTACTCTAAACAAGTGCAACACCCTGTTAGAAACATAATATTTTTTTGTCTGTTTATAACAACTTTAATAATTACAACGAATTTTATTAAATTTGATCATTCAATGGAATTATAAAAGTGGGCTGCATACTCCCTCAGTCTGCCATTAGTTTTGCCAATACCATTATGTATTTAAATACTACATTTCAAATGCTGTTTATGTTTTTGAGTGAATCATAGATCCACTTATGGCACTGTCATGGTATTTTGAAACCTGCTCAAGTCATATGTGCAATAGTTTTTTTATGATCTTTTTAGTTAACATTGAATTATTATTATAATGCGACGTAAAAAACATTTTGAGTTTCTATTAGTCACACTTTACATAAATTTCTTTTTACGGTAACTTAAAAAAAATATAGATTTTACAAAATAATTTTAACAAATTAAATATAATATGATTGTATAGTAAACTTTTGAAAAGCTCACTAAAATGTAATTACATCTTTGGTCCTTAAGATTATCAATATCTTTAAAACATACTAAAACGTTTTTGACATTGAAATAATAATTATTCAGATAAACTTTAGTTTAAAATCCATTTTAATTAATTTTTACAATATTAGTAGTTTATTATTACTACTAATAATTACCACTGATTTAATTGACAGGATTTTAAACTAAAGAAACTTTGACTGATATTTAAATCACTAAAAAGGCTGAAAAACATGATTAGATAAACTAATATATACCCATTCTAGAGATAACTATAAAATTTGTTAACATTATTGATGATTTCTGATAACTTAGACTACAAAGATCGCACTTGATAAAAAATTTGATTAATAGTATTAAAAAGATATTTTCTTTTTTATCTTACAATTACATGTCGTATCCCAATTGTATGAAATAACTACTCTGGTAACCTATAGTTTTATTGCACGTACCAACGTTCATTGTTGAGTATTAATTATTATTTTATACGTTTACAACTTTCATATTTTTACTTACATAAAACTTAGGCTGTTTGGATGTCGATATTTATTTTGAAATATAATTTGTCCCTTGTACTGCAAAGAAATTACAAATGTTTGTAAAATTTGTACAGTGACAAGTAATATTTATAAAAAATATTGGATTAAAAATACTTTAAGTATTATCAAATCATTTACAAATCACTCTTGATCAAAAATTGCAACAATACATCACCATACCTTTGCTTTTAAAATCCATATTTTTACTTGTATTTTTTTAAATTTTTAAAAACCAAATAAATGATATATGATAACCATAAAATTTTTAAGAATCTGTTTAAGAAAATCGACATTAAAATGCGTCATGTTTATAATAACGCATGCTAAATTTTAAATTACACATCTGATTATTTTGATTGTATATACAAAATTAATTGATTAATTTCAATATTTTTAATGAGCAAAATGATATAAGATTGAATAATTAAAACTACTGGTAAACGTTAATGTGCACAATAATGTTCACTGTTTTGAGATCTCTGTATGGCCCTATCATCAATACACCTACATGATTGACTTTGTTCATGACTCATAGCAATTGTTGACATACACATGTAGAAGTAATATGAACATTCTTCTAATATTGTTGTGTATAAAAAATCTATAGTTTAAACACGATTTGTAATTAATAATCACATTATTGACATTAAAATTTTAATCTGGAAGAGCAAAATTAATTGAAAATTCGGCCTTGAAGATAAACTGTGTATATACATTGATATTGCGTCATTTGCTGTTTGTCTCTTAATTACTGCTTTAAATTTGCAGTTAGACCTTTGGAGATAAAGTACATTAACATAGTTCATATATATATCACAATTTTTCCACTTCTCAAGCTTTCATTTGCACTATCACACATATTATAGAATATAAATCAATGTGAAAGGTACATTTGTATTTCCAATTTAAAGTTCTTTTAAGTAATTTAGGAGGTAAGAAATAGTAATTCAAATATTCCATCTTTATCAATTTAGTATTCATCTAATGAAAGTAGGAATGAATGAATGATGGCACATCTAAGCACTAAAAAGTAATGGCAGTTGCTCAACTTTTAGAATGAAAAAAATCACCTTTAGTAAATTACTAAAAATATTTGCGATTCTTAAAAAAAAATTTCGACTTTTGTATTAAAATACTTTAACAAATTACAAAACTATATAGCGCTAATAATCATATAAAACAAAACATATGTGCGCACAAGTGGAAGAACTTTGATGAAAAATTGATTTTTCAGGTCTAAAATAATAATAGATTCGCACAAGTAATACTTTGATTACATAATCAGCTACTGTTTTTTATAAAACAGTCAAAAAATAAGTATCGAAGATCGGGCCTACATATTTCCGACTTTTCTTTGGTCTTGTCCAAAAATTTCTATAAAACGTTAATCGAAATTTCTTCTTAGCATGAAATTAGCATATGTTTGAAGTTTCTTATGAGAAGAAAAAAAAAACAGAATCAAAGATTCGTAAAAAAATTAAGTTATCTCCCTAGTTAAAACCACGCAAACAAAAAATTTTTCACTGAGCCGTGTTGCACAAATAAATAGGTAAAATTTACAATATAAAGAAAACTATAACACTTTTCATTGAAGTGTATGCTATCCCTTTCAAGATAGACAAGGGACAAAGTTTTCTTTGTGCTCTTCTTTCTGTTAGTTCTACAGAAAGTCTAGTCAATATCTGTTGTATCTTCAATCACTGAGTCCCAGTTGAATTCAGTAACACTTTGCCGTGACGGTAACTCACCCAAATGTTGGAATCGTTGAACATAATAGGGATCGCGATCTCGCAGAAATCGAAACCTTTGAAGGGCAAGATTTGTTGCATATTCGTAAAGTTCAAGATCTAATTTGTTGAGTCTTCTAACGGCGTCTAGTTGTTCTGAAGTTAGTGTAGCCATGGTTGCAGCGCTTAATGTTGCGTTGTGTTGCTCAAAAGCGACAGCAAATCTCATTCCAAAGGTTTCTTCAAAAGAATATTGTCCTACCTAATAAGGATTCCAAAATTATTCAAATATTTTTTAGATAATGATGAACACTCAGAATGAAACATTCATTGATTCATGCAGGGGCAGGAACAATGGATTTATGCAGGAGCAGATATTTGATAATACAGGGTTTAATTCAAATAATTGAAAAACTCTCTTAAAATATTATTCACTAATTAAAAGCATTTAAGAAATGCATTGTTAAAAACTTATTTTAAATAAAACTCTCTTTAGAAGAGAGCAAATAGTAGATTATGCAGATAGGAAGTAAAAGTAAAGAATGTCCCACCAAATCTCATGGAAATAGTAAAGTCAATGATGAGAATTAAACATATGATCAGAGGCATTCCTTATATTTACTCCTGTGATGCATATATGCTAAAAGTGACTAAAATATCTTCTTTAAGCACAGTGTGTAAAAAAATAATTTTGAGTCAAATACAAATAAAATCCATAAAATTACTACAAATAATAAAAAATAGTTTGTTTTTCAAAGAACTTTGATATTAAATTAGTGAATTGAAATATAAATAACATTAGGGTATGTGTGATTAAGCAGGGTAAGCTGCAGTTTAAAATAAATATACAATGGAGGGAGGAATAGGAAGAGTGAAACTCCAGAGAAACAGCACAGAGCAGCTGGGATTCAGACTAATATTTATGTTAAAGTACACATTCAAGAGCAGTCTTAAAATAACTTTATAAACTTTCTTTTGAATACATTTAAAATTTTTAAGAGATAAAAAAAAATAAAAATATAAAAATCTTATAAGTAAATTTAGAAACAAAATAAAGTCTTACCTTCTGATTTTCTGTGAGCATGAAAAATGGCATATATTTTAAATTACGTTTTGCACTAGCTAACATGAGTCGATCCCGATCCATACTATTAAGTGATGAGTTATAACATCCAACAAGGGATAGATCTGCCAACATTCTCGTTTGCCGATTACTTGCTAAATTATGAGAACAGGCCATAAACTGAAAAAAAATTATAATATTAAATTACACATACTACAAATCTTTATAAGGTTTCAATAAATAAAAAAAAAAAATTATACTCAAAATTATAAAAAATTTATAATTTTTAAAAACTAATATAAAACAGTGAATTAATATGTACCTCTTCTAAAGTTACTCCCTTCCAATTAGGACCTGAATAACATTGAGGTATGTTAGCCTGAGTACCTCCACACCAGTGACGAGCACCTCTCCATGTGGCACCTCTTTGAACATGCCTAAATTCTGAAAGATATCTTGCCACAGGATCTCGAATTATTGTTATGTAAAAATATCTTCGCTTAACATTATCTCCTTCAATTTTATTCAGTTCAGAATCAACACAACTTGTCAACTCTGTCCAATCAGCGTGCAATCCACATTTCCATCCAGTGGAATACCTTGAAAACAACCAATTTTCGTTTCGGTTTGGACGGAAGCAGGAACAACGCTTTCGTCGCCTTTGACATGCGCATGGCCTTTGCAGATCAAGATCTCGAACCAAATGTTTACCAAACAAAGTACCTCCTACAATAGTATTATATTTACTTTTTAAATAAAAATCTTACAGGTAAATATTTAAAAGTTAAATTTTAAATATAACTTTAAATACTAAAGAAAATATTTAGATATTTATAAAATAACATACTCTTTTAATAACTATTGTAATACCAAAATTTGTATTTGTAAAGTTAAAAATAGCTGGAACTAAAATAAATAAATTGAACTCACCAGTCTTTTGAATGTGCAAGAAAACCATCACATCATGGGCATTGATATCAAACTGAAAGGTATCATTTAGAAAGACATCATCATAGCCAAGACTTCCTTGGATGCTCTGCAGTTTGAAAGCAGGATGTACTGGCAAAAAATTATTCTTTTCTAATTCAAGTGAATTAGATCCTAGGCCAAGAGTATTACCTAAACACATATTAAATCCATATTCAAGTTTTCTTAGTAAAAGAAAATAGCACTTAAGATGTAAATTGGCATATTCAAGCGATCTTAATCGGGATAAAAAATATACAAAAAATGTGATTAACTTAAAATTCATTAACTTCAACAAACTTGGAATAATTTAGTTGCTCAATCTTGAGTTAAACAATTCAACATTATCATTGTCAAATAAATTATTGCAACTACTTGTATTGCTCAATTCAAGAATTGATTATCATAAATATGAATTATTGAAAGGCAGCGATCTCTGGAAAAGCTCTAGACTAACAGTTTACATAGTCTACTAAAAAAATAAATTCTCAGCACTCTTAAGTACTTGGGCTATCACAGACTAAAGCGCGGTGCGCAGCTTCGCAAGGGGCCAAAGCGCGCGCGTAAACAACGCGAAAAAAAAGATGAGCGGAAGCAGATAAAGTAAGTATAGAACTGGCAGCAGCCGAGCGGCGCTCACCCGGCTCACCCGAGAGAAGAGGCTCGGAGATTCTGGCAGATTCCTTGGGATCACGGCTGCTGAGGGCGCAGACGTGATCGGGGCAGAAGTAGCCGAGGTAGAGCATACCGGCCAGTGCCAGGACGAGGCAGACGCCTACCACGGCCCTGAGCCTGGACCGCCTGGTCGTCCTCGAGTCCGACATCGTCGTCGTCGACGGTAATTCGAACTCCGGCGCGAGCAGGAGCGACAGGTCACTGTGCTGGCTCGTCTTCTCCGTGTCCGAGATCGTCCCGTCTCGCTCGGCGGCTCGCTTGCTCATCTTCACCCATGCTCCGCTTGTACGGCGCGCGAGCTCAGGCCGCGACCGTCCACCTAACGGCCTCCGTCGAGATCGGACACCCGGGACTGGACGACGGCGACGTGCTGCGCGCTCGCGGTCCTGGCCTCCGCGCCATCGGCCATGACACTGTCTCCCGTCGTCCCGACTCCCGTCTCCCTTCGCTGTGTCTATAGTCCCTCCGTGTGTGCGCGCGCGAGCGACGACTAGTCCGTGGCCCTGTACGTGCTACACTGCTGCGCCTGTGCCGCTGCCCGCCTGTGGCCCAAGCCAGCCCCCACACGCGTCGAGTGCGCTGGCGAACTCGCGACTGAGCAGTGTACTCGAGAGCCGAGCGCGAGAAGACCGAGTACCGCGGGGAGCCTCGCTCTTTCTCTCTCTATCCTCGACTCGACGTGGCGCCCTTTTTACGCTACTGGCATGTTTTGCCAGACTTCTTACCCCTTCCGTTTCTCCCCTTCTCTAAGGCGATGCTCGGAAATGCATTTTGTGCAACTTCCAAAAATCGCCGGAAGTCGATATAGGTATAATGTGCTCCCGTAGATATATTGCTTTTCACTTTGGTACTTATATTATATGCGATATTTTAAAGAATGTTATTAAAAATTTTTTTCTAAAAAGTAAAGAGACAAAACTATTAAATAATTATGTACATTAATTTTAATCTTTATATCTTTATATAATAGATTTAGCGTTTATATAATAGATATTTTATTTTTAATGTCGTATGAGCTTAAAATAGCATAATAGTTTCGTGGATTTTATTAAACCTAATTTTTTCCCAATTACATCTATTGCTTGTTGCTTCCCAATTAAAATCTATTGCTTTCAGTATATGAAATATGATTCTTCGAAATGTTTTACAGGATATCTACAATTTTGCACAAATGCGCGAATAATTCTGGGTATGAGTTGTAATACGGAAATAGCATCAAGTCAGCAACAAAGATAATAAAAGCACGCAAAGGTCGACTGAAAATTTTATGGTACAAATAAATGAATTGTCATATACAAATACTCACAATGAAAAGGAAATATTAATCAAAAGGAAGGATTCTTTCACAATATTCTGTTCTTCTGGGAAAGGAACCATATAGTGAGCTAAATTTATGCATCTATATCTATTTTAGACAATAAAATTAATTTGAAAAGTTTAACCAAAATTAAATAATTAAAACTTTAAAATTTATCAGCAACTGTATATATATACACTTATACATTCGAGATAGAAAATGATAAATTATTTACGCACAATAATTGTTTAAGTATCCTGATAAGCACACTCTGAAAAAAGAGTTCATAAAGAGTTCTTTATGAATTTTTTAATGTCCGCGGACGTTAACAAATTCATAAAGAACTCTTTATGAACTCTCCCTGTTGAAACGACATTATAAAATACTATAAAAATAGATTTTTATAGGAATTAACGTGTGTATCTGCACCAGGAATTCCTTATATATCTTTATAAACATGTCCATAAAAAATTTCGTCCTTATAAACCCTATAGAAAATTACTTGTCTATCAAAAAAAAGTAATTTTTTATGAGATTTATAAGTACGAAATTTTTTAAGGACATGTTTATAAGGATATATAAGGCATTCCTGGTGCAGATACACACGTTAATTCCTACAAAAATTTATTTTTATCGTATTTTATAAGTTCGTTTCAACAGGGCTTTTTTCAGAGTATGCTTATCGGGGGATGTTATTTACTGTACTCTGTAGAAATAGAGTTTCATATCGGAAAATCTTAAAATTTAATAAATAAGAGATTTGCCAGATGAAAAGATAAATTTTGCAAATGTGATAAAGCGTGTAAAGGGCATTTCGACGAGTGTGAGATATGTATATATATCGCTTTCTGTCTGCGTCTCCGGTGGCCCTACAGTTTGTGCTCCCCTCCTGCTGTCATGTACTTTTGCTTATTGAGTATAGTATAGTACCTGCTGTTGTGTTTCAAGTGTGTATATATATTCTCTCCCCCTCGCATGCGTGCATATATATATATACACGCGCGGCTTTTTTAGCGCACATCCCGACGATTCCCGCGAAATCTCAGCCAAAGATGAAGACGACGCAAGAGAATTATAGATTTTGCATTGTCAGAAAAGTAGTAATTTTGATGGAGCAACGAAAAAACTTGCACCTCCGTTGGAAGAAGAACAAGAGAGAAAGAGAGAAAAGGGTAGAGAGAAAAGTGAGTCTGCACTCTGCATGTGCGCACACATTGTCGCAAGATGTGAAGCGGCGCAGAAGGAAAGGAAAATCTGGAAACCAGAGGTCGGATGTTTATGACTTGCCCGTTTTCCCCGGGGTGTGTCCCTTTCCTTCTGAGTTGAAGGACGTTTGTTGAATCATGCTGGCAGCGATAAATATACATTTCCTATTTTCATGTGCCAACATTTAAATGATGGCAAAATACAAAAATACTATAATAAATCAATGTAAAACAATTAACAAAGTATCAGTATTTAAATGTTTTGTGTTAAACAATAAAGTGTAAAAAAATTAAGACAATTTATACATATAATAAACATTATCCATACTTGCAATTATACAAAAATTATACAGCTTAATTTAACTGAAATATTAAAAGAATTTTGCAATTATATAGTTTCTTCAATATCCCATTTAGACCCATTTGAATTGAAAATGCGCTATGTATAGTACAGTCGCTGCAGCAGCTTTCAACCCTCAGTTTCAAGCGCTACTTTTGTTTCTTCTCCCCTGCTGGTATCCGCTTACAGTTTTACATTCACACAAACGTGTCGAGCTTTCTTAGACGATTCACAAGTCGCATAGGGTCATTGCACGAAGGTGCATTTCGCGCATAAAGATTTGTACGAAAATATAGTTCGTAGTGGTAGTCTCAAAATAGCCTACACGACGATTCTACATTAAAAATCTACAATCCAATTGATTACAATAACAGTAGAAAAATAATATTAAAAAGTTTTTAAACAAGTTTTATTAATGAACATAAAATGTTAATAATTTATAGGCAATATTTATTATAAAACATGTTAGTATGGTTTTGAAAATACTTTTATAAATGTACATACATTATTATAAATTAAAATTACGTAATTTTATTATTATTAACTGATATTTCTAAAGAATTAGTTAAAAATAAACTTTTTGAGTGCAATATAGGTATATACTGAACTGCGCTAGGAAATTAATGCAAAAAGGGAAACGGAAAAAGTTAAAATTTACCGCCTTTAAATTATTGTTCGAGATATATCGATTTGTATTCTTACCATTTTTAAGGTTATGTAAATTGCAAAACCAATCATCAGTATTCTCTGATCTGTCAAAGTGTCAAAGTGAAAGTTTATTGTTGTTGACTGTAAAATGTTTTATAACTATTAAATATTAAATGCTATTTTTAATGTTGTTTTTTTTAATTACTGAATTTTTGTGATCAAATTTTTATAAAAAAGTAAATTTATCGTTTTTTAACTCTTGGCTACGCTATAGTGATAATTATAAATATTGTTGGTTAAATAAAACTGATATAGACTAAAGATGAGGTAAGTTTAACTGTTTTTAAATAGTAGTCATGCAAGGTCAATATAATATGATTTTATAAACTTTAATAAATTTACAGTTCAGCGACTGGAGAGATTGTAGAAAGTAGCTCTTCTGAATTAGAGTTAAAGTAAGTTTTGTGTCTTTATTTGTCTATTGTTAAAAGCTAATCAAAACATGAAACAGTAATGTTTTATATTTTAGGATATTACCTGAAGATATTTTGGAAGCTAGAATAGCTGAATTAGAAAAAAAGATATTCGGATTGGAAGGAAAACCAGATTTGGATAAATTGCCGGAAACTAATGTTATTGACAATTTAGCAAGCATAAATACTATGTACTCATCAGCTTTATCTGGTCGAGAAAAAATTAATAACTTGATACAAAGGTTACCAGAATTGGAAAGTTACATGGAATCAGACTTTGAACCTACTGATTTACAAATAGAAGCAAAACTTGAATATATCTTAGCTATAGAACCTGAAGTTAGAGAAAACGCTAAGCTTTTAAAAACATTGAAGGAACTACAGCCAGCATTAGACTCTGATCGTTTCAATAATTTACCAGAATTGTCAGAAAAATTGAATAAACTAACAGTGACATATATAAAATTAGGTAAGGAAGCAGATCAACTGGATACACAAACAAGAGATGCAATAACTAGGTATAATGATATAATTTTGAATATTTCTAAAACATTAATTACAATGGATGCTGAAATAAGTAATTTGGAGAAAGCTGCTGAACCTAAAAAAGTGGTGGATTAGATAATTTATTGAATCTTGTAAGAATAAGAATATATTTAAACAACATTATTTTAATTAAATGTTTTTTCACTTATATGGTATTACATGTTTCATTATTTCTTAGCTTATATCGTAAAATACTTGCATTCATAATATTGACTATACACATACATTATTTAATAGTTTTAATATGGTAAATTTATAACAATCTATTTACGGAATTACTAATGCATTATATACACTCATCTTAATAATACTTTGCTCTCTGTTAATAAAAATCATTCAATGAATGAGTTTATTACAAAGATTGCTCAGTTTTGTCACAAACTTATTTTACATAATAATCTTTTATAATCTTAAATGCATCTAAAAACCAATACAGAATAAATGTATTAAATTTTTAAGTCTACTAATCTTTGTTTTATACATTATTTACATCAGTTTGCCGAAGCATAAGTACATCTTGCATACACGTGCCTTTAGTAAAACATTTTTACACTCTTTAGAGCAGAATTTCTTCACATATTCATTACTTCGTTTTTGATTTTGATTTTTTTATCAATAATAACATTAATATTTTTCGATTTTGGCACTTGTGAATTTAAATATTTCATATAATGAACAAGATAAAATGTCTTTAAAAAGAAACCTTGAAAACAATGGCAGTTATTTTCACTTTTACAAAATGAAATAACAACTTTCTTCACTAATTTTTTTACATGTATTGATAACTTAAGTTTATGATTGTAAAGCTGGCACAGAATTTCTTAACCAAGAAAGAGCTGGTGCTATGCTTGAATATATTGCAGGATGACCTCTTGAACATCTGCTATGATGACTGAGTAAACCTTGAATTTCCCACCTTCCAGTTTCACTGACACACATTAGTGGTGCTCCTTCATCATTCTGAAAATTTGAATTTTTTTTCTTACAATTATTTGTTTATTAGGAAATTTAATTTTTAATATAAAATTTTTATTTACATAGCATGGTCCTTTATCAGTATCAGTGAAACCAGCACAAATATTATGTTTTGTTATGAATCCTGCATAGTGACTTGTAGCATTGCATTCTTCTGAATCATAAGTTGGTACAGGCAAAAATTTCAAATACTGCTGCAAATCTACTTCTCCATTTACTGGGAATCCCCAACCAGCTGTCACACATAGTTGCCTTGGCTGAAAATTATGAAAAAGTATTTTATACATTCGTTCTCTTTATATTATATTAAATTAATTAAAAACCCAATTTACCTGGAATGACTGATTCGGAAGACAAACTGCACTAACATTTCTAGAAAATATTAAGGGCTCATCAAGCTCAACAAGAGCAATGTCATTGTTATACAAGAATTGATTATATTTAACTTGAGGGTAAGGCACAATGTTTTTAACTTTATGTGGTTTAAGAAGATTTCCCCCAACAAAAAGTTGCCATCCACTGCTTTGTCTATAGCTGAGAAGTAAAAGAAGGAATTAATCAACCAAAACAAAAAACAAAATAAAGCTTATTAAATCAATCAATTTACCTATGAATGCAAGAATAACTTGCTAAAGCATGCATAGGGCTAAGAACACTTGCGGTACAAGCCGACCCATATTTTGGTTCTTTTAGAAGAGCGACACTAGACCATTGTCCTTCACTAGCAGGAGTTCCTCCTACTAATCGAGCAGTAGGTCCGACGCTTTCGTGAGATCCACAAGTGAATTCTTGACAGGAAATTTCGACAACTTTTTCAGATTTGCAAGAATTTACTTTTTCTAAATTTATTACAAGCGATGCGTTGGGGCTAGCATTAGAAATCAACTGAAGTAAATTTGTATTTGTTCCTTGCTCAGTGTATTGCGTAGACTCTGATGCAGCAAACCCTAGTGCTCTGCAGTATTGATCACTAAATTCTTCCGACCATCCATCAGAACAAACAAATCGATAATCGCCATTCGATTGTCTAAAATACAAAAATCAATATATTTAAATTAAAAAAAGTTTGATAGTATTTCAGAGGTATAGACAGAAGAACGAACCTTATTTTCAGAGGACTACTCCGAATTGAAAATTCGTTATCTTTATTTTCTTTTTCAAAATCTAAACTAGATGTATTTTTATTTAAATTACTAAGACAATCCCATTCGTCTGATTTGTCTGGACAGTTTTCTACACCATCGCATAATTGTTCCGCAGGAATGCATCCTCCAGTTTCACATTTAAATTGTTCAATAGCACATTCGCACAATTTTTCATCCTCTTCATTCAGACATTCAGAAACGCCATTACAACGCCACGTTTGAGGTATGCACCATTTCTCGACGGGACAGAGATATTCGTCATTGTCACAACTTTCAGAGCATGAATACTCATCCGCGTGGTTTTCACAATCTGGTCGACCATCACATTGCCACAGCACTGGTATGCACCTTCCTGCAATAGAATTATTTTTTAATTAAATAATATGATTTGCTTATTTATTTCAGACGAAAAAAATAACTAAATAATACCATTAGGACACTGGAATTCATCAAAATTGCATTTCCATTGTTCGCATTCTTTTTCATCGCTACCATCGTCACAGTCTACAATACCGTTACAAACAAGATGCCGTTTTAGACATTGACCACTAGCACATTGGAAATTTCCTGGGCATCCTTCCTCTTCGCAATTGACTTCATCTGATCCATCAGAGCAGTCATTTTCTGAATCACATTTGGCAGAAAGATTGACGCAATAAGCTCCATCTCTTGAAGTTCCGTTAATACATTGGAACTGTCCACTTTTACATTTAGAAAAGAAAGCTGGCAAAAGTGGATCTTCAGGATTTAAAATTGCAACAGGAATCGCTCGATCTTCTGGATTAAAAGGTTCGCTTGTAGAGCTAATGGTACTCGTTTCATTTTGGTTTGCATTATTTACTGAATTAAAGGTACTAGTTTCTAAAACTGTATCAGATTGCAATGTTGTAATTTTGGCTTCAATTTCTACATTTTTTTCTTTATTTAAATTTAATTCTGGTAAATCCGTCATCGGTTCATTTTTAGAAGGCATTGTAATAGTCGGCTCAGTAAAACGGTTATCATCTTCATCAATTTCTTCCGAGACGGGAATAAAATTAGGATATTTAACATGTTTATCGCTTAAGTCGGTATCATTTTGCATACTGCTAAATGAACTATTAATTTTTGAGTCTGCAGTAAATGTTCCTGATATTAATTTTGGAATATTCTCATCTTCTACGGTTCTACTTGATTTTGTAAAATTCTTAGATGGTTCAATATTTTCATTGAAAGTCTCTAAACTAAGCTCTTTTTCTTTCTTAAATTTTTGCTGTTCATCAGATTTCAGAGTTGTTGAGTCACTCTTGTTTTCCAAAGGAATAACTTTCAATTGTTCTTCTGACAATTCATCAAATATATTACGCGATACCGAATTTTCAGTAGTGGTTGTAAGGAAGAATTTGTATTCAAAAGTTTGTGGTACAGTATCGTCTGAAATAGATTCGAAAACAGGTTTAACATCCTCGTCGATTGATGATTCATTCGTTTTACTATAAGTGTTATTATCTATACTGGAAGTCTCCATGATAGATGAATTTGATTCATTCATTTTTATTATTTCAGTTGACTTTAAAGTACTTTCATTTTTATAAATATCCTCATCTGCATCAGTAGAAGATTCGTCCACTCTCTTATTTATTTCGTATATTGTCGTTGACGATTCTGTATGGTGTTCTTTGCTGGCATCAGTTGTTTGTAATTCCTCTGGCAGAATTGGAATTTGTTCTGTTGTTTTTCCATCACCGTGAGACACATTCGATGAATTAATTGTTGAAATGACTTCTTTTTCAGGCTCTTGCGATGTCGCTTGAGTTTCCATTTTTTCAACATTTTCAGTTGTTAACATATCCATTTGAATTTCAACTGGTAAAATTGGCACTTGTGATGTTATATTTGGATCTTCGCTATGTTTTTCGAGCGAACTGTCTGTCGAGGATTGAGTTGAAGTCTCAGATGATTTATCGCTAGATGTATATGTTGAAGTTGAGCCTGCATAATCAGTGTTTTTACTGTCTTTAATTTTTAAAATTTTCTTTTCATTTTTTATTATATCATGCGATGAGCCTAAATCATTTTTGCCAAATCCTTTTGGATCAAATTCATCCAAAATATCATTATACTGATCCTCAGAAATTTCTTCGTGTTTTTTATTTACTTCTACAACTTCATGATCTTTGTGATTATTCGGCTCAAAATTAGGTTGTGGAGCACTGTTTATTTCAGAAACGTTTAGTATTGTATCCAGATGTTTCTCAGGATTGATACTTAAGGACATTTCACTAGTAACAGGTAATACTGTGGAAGTGTCTGATGTTATAACGTCTTTAACAGATGGTTCAAATGGATTAGGAACATCTTGTTCATCTTTATCAAGTCGTGGTGCTTTTTTAATAGAACCATTATTTAAAGTATTATTTTCTATTTTATTTTGCGATGACTCCATAGGATTTTCGCTAGATGAATCAATATGAGAGTCGCCGTTATTTAGTCCTACAACAGTAGCTGGTTCGCCTATTGTGGTGGTTGAAAATTCTGTTGAAGATTCAACATTTTGAATTTCTGGTTGCACGCTAACCTCATGTTGCGTTTCACTGAATAAATCTTTAGGAATTTCCGTACTAAATGTTAATTCTGTACTGAAATCGAATTTCTTGTCAGTAGTTTTAACATCGGTATTTTCGAGTTTAATTTTAGGTCCGTCATTTTGCTCATTTATGGATTCAACATCTGATAAATTTTTTTCGGTGATAACTTCGTTTGTATCTGGAATTTTCGATGTTATCGCCGTTTCAGTTACTACTTCGAATTCTTTGTGTTCTGGATTTATCTTTATTTCAGTTGCCGACTCCGAAAAAAATTTAGATTCTGTTGATGATTCAAGCTCTACATTCAGTTCAATAATAGATTTAGAGTCATTTCTCGATTCTGTAATTTGTTCGGATTCATTTATAGGTTCCAGAGATTTCTCTAAATTAGATTGCGGTTGGATTGCATCTTGGTTTATTACTACAGAAGTAAATGTAGTAGTTATTTCTGGTTCAATATTATCATCGGCAGTTGGTTGTGGTAAAGTTGTAGATTCTTGTTCATTATTTGATTCTACGAATGGTTTTTCTTCACTTTTCGGTTGTGCTGTTGCTTCCGTAACTAGTTTCGACTCGGTCGTTGGTACTAATTCTGTTTTAAATTCTGTTGCGGAATTCTGATCATTTTTCGGCTCAGCAGCTGCATCTACTACTGACTCTACTGATTGTGATTTACCGTCTAGTTCAGATGATGGTTTAGATTCAGCTAATGGTCCTGCCTCAGTGGCGGGCTCGAGTGCAGTAGAAAGTTCTGAATTAGCTAATGATTCAGGTTTCACTGAAGATTCAAGCCCGGTTGATGGCGCGGGTTCAGATTTAGGCTCTGAGTCGACCGATGTTTCAGGTTCAGATTGAAGTTCTGATCCGGCTGATGGCTTGGGTTCAGATTTAGGCTCTGATTCGACCGATGGTTCGGGTTCAGATTGAAGTTCTGATCCGGCTGATGGCTTGGGTTCAGATTTCGGTTCAGGCTCGGCCAATGACTCGATTTCCGATGTAGGTTCCGGCTTATCTGAGGGCTTAGATTCGGATTTCGTTTCTGACTCGGTCGTTGGTTCGGGTTCAGATTTAGGTTCTGGCTCGGTTGACAACTCGGATTCGGATTTCGGTTCTGGCTCGGCCGTTGGTTCGGGTTCTGATTTAGATTCGGGCTCAGCTGATGACTCGGATTCTGATTTAGGTTCTGGTTCAGCTGATGGCTCGGATTCTGATTTAGGTCCTGACTCGGCTGATGGTTCGGGTTCTGATTTAGGTTCTGGCTCGGCTGATGGTTCGGGTTCAGATTTAGGTTCGGGTTCGACCGATGGCTCGGGTTCTGATTTAGGTTCGGGCTCAGCTGATGACTCGGGTTGCGATTTAGGTTCTGGCTCAGCTGATGGCTCGGATTCTGATTTAGGTTCTGGCTCAGATTCTGATTTAGGCTCTGGCTCAGCTGATGGCTCGGGTTCTGACTTAGGTTCTGGCTCAGTTGATGGCTCGGATTCTAATTTAGGTTCTGGCTCAGCTGATGGCTCGGATTCTGATTTGGGTTCTGGCTCAGCTGATGGCTCGGATTCTGATTTAGGTACTGACTCGGCTGATGGTTCGGATTCTGATTTAGGTTCTGGCTCGGCTGCTGGCTCGGGTTCAGATTTAGGTTCTGGCTCGGCTGATGGTTCGGGTTCAGATTTAGGTTCAGGTTCAGTATGGGGCTCTGGTTCAGCTGATGGCTCTGGTTCTGATTTAGGTTCGGATTCGACTGATGGTTCGGGTTCGGATTTAGGTTCGGATTCGACTGTTGGTTCGGGTTCGGATTTAGGTTCGGATTTGAATGATGGTTCGGGTTCGGATTTAGGTTCGGATTCAACTGATGGTTCAGGTTCAGATTTAGGTTCAGCTGGTGATTCCTGATTAGAATGACTTTCTGGCTCAGCTGATGGCTCAGGTTCTGACTTAGGTTCTGATTCGGCTGATGGTTCGGGTTCTGATTTAGGTTCTGGCTCGGGTTCTGATTTAGGTTTGGGCTCGGATGACGGCTCGGGTTCAGATTTCGGTTCGTGTTCAGCTGAAGGTTCGCTGTTTGGCTCTGCTTCTAATTCTGATTCTTGTTTTGGTTCAGCAGTGGGCTCATTTTTGGATTCTAAATTTTCATGTAAATCGAAATTTGCATTCCAATGATGATCGTCGGCATGGAAAACATCATCAGGCATTCTGCTCCTTCCTTTAACATCATCTAATAGTGTTCCTTCGTGCTGATGACCACTTTCTAAATATGTAATATCGTTACACTGCTTGCCACTGTCATCTAACATTTTATCAGCAGGGCATGAGCATAAGAATAAACCCTTAAGGTCATCGTAGGTACAATAATGACTACAATCCATAATTCCGGAAGAACATTCATCAACAAGAACATCCATTTTTAAGTGATTTATATGGTATTTACCAATAGAATTACCATTTTGACGGAATTTATTTTCGAGATAATCTTGACTATCTTCCGGCTTTTCGAAAGCAGGTTGACCAACTCTGAACTTAACTTCGCCATCTTTGGATATAGAATAAACTTTAATTACAGGTGTATTATCATTCAAACGTAACATGTTAACTAAACTACTTTCTAAATGTTCAGCTACATCTCGGTATACCCTTGACTTCGGATTATACATATCATCGTTCCAGTCTAAATTGTCTAATTTAATAACACCATCCAATGCTTTAGGAACAAGTTTGTAAAGTGTTTCATCTGTCGTTTGCCACGGTGGAAACGTAGATGTAACGGGAGGAGGGCTCGGAGGAGGATTTTTTATATATTCTTGACTTTTCGCCGTTTGGGCATCATTAAATTGTCGATAACTAGTTTTGTCAGCATTTAAAAGTGGTTGTGTGGCTTCTTGTGTCAATATAACACCAGCTATAATGCAAATAAAAATAGTTTAGCTTTAATTTCAGTACTTTAATTTGTTAACTATATGGTAGAACTTACTTCCAGCTAAAATAGCAATTATTGCAGCAATTGCTATTAAGAGAAAACCACATCCCCAGCAAACTACTCTTCTCCAGTATGAGCCGGTTGACCTCTTATCCTTCGTTACATACAATTTTTCGCCTCTGAAAAAAGAATTTAAAATATTAATCTTATTAACAGGTGATTAACTAATTGTCAATTTAAAGCGATTTGTACAGCTGTGCAATGTCCTTAATGTCAGCTGCTAGAATGCGTATTAAAAGCTCCCTCAGTTTTGTTAAACCGATTTAAACCTGTAGAACCAAGAGTGCTTCATTAAATCCTATGTGAAGGTGTTAAGATTTATTTCATGCCATCTGTATCGACAGCCTTCTCCATGTTTATTGGTGATAGTATTTTGTTTATATGAATTTTTATCAAGATGCACAACGAAGACTATGTTCTATGTTTATCTAAAATGACCTTGTCTATTAACTAAATAAACTATGAAGTCTCATAAACGGGTCTAAAACTAAACGTAATGCCCCGGAAAGTAATGAAGCAAGTTAGTGTGAATTCCTGGCCCGCAGCATCCATCCGGGATTCATTTCATTGAGCAATCGCATGAAAGCATCCCGTGGCATTGAAGTACCTGAGGGCTGTCAGCCAGTGGGAATAGTCGACCAGTCCGGCGGCCGGGTCTCTCAGGCTGAGTCCCTCACGGCCAACACCCGGACCCAAATCAAATCGGACTCCAGCCACGGTGGTTTCAACTTCGGAGTTGGGGCTTCTGCTAATTTTGGGGGGTCATAATAACTAATAAAAATACCTCTGCAGGTGCATACGTAATTTATTAAAAAGATATTGTCCCACTATACATTCCTAGGCTCGCCGGGCTGGTGAATTACAAGATTTGAAATCGAATCGTGGATGGAAAAAGATTTGAATCGATATGCAAATTCGGAATAACTAAGATTTGTAAACTGAAGAAGACGATCATCAAGACGGGATAAAAAAGTTGAATAAATCGGTTTAATTTTTCTAAACGAAATATTAAATAAAATTTTCGCTTCTTACCTAATATATTTTCTGTGCTCATTGACAGGTACGAAATACTCTTCGTAAGGGTCGGTTGGCACTTCACAGGCCTCTTGATTTTTTGTCTGACCGTTGTTCGCACCAGCGTATGGTTTCATAGACACCAGTTCAAGGTTCACAGCTTCGATTTGTTCCTTTTTATCAGTCACATCTGAAATATCGTATTAATTAACAAAGCTGACATTAAATGTTATGAACTTGAAATCAAAATTAATTGAACATTAAAGCAAAGCAAATTTCTTTCCCGTCGCTTGAAAAACGTGTTTAATTTCAAATGCAAGACTAGCTTTCTTTGCAGTATCGCAAGTTCATGACCTTGATCAGATCGAGCAGAGATATCGGAGAAAACTGCATGATGATTAAGGTCACGATGAGCGTGCGACACGTACGTTGTACTTTTTAAAAGCTCAGCGAGTACATTATCATTCTTTAAAGGGGTACATCGATCGTCAATTAAGACAAACACGCTATCGCTATAATTTTCCGCGTTTCTCCTCTGTATTTCATTATACCGAATCGCGAAAAAGACTCACCATTATTAGTTACACTCGTGACAGATGTATTGAGAAAACTGACGTCGTTATTGTTCCCGTTTCCGTGCACACCGTTCTGCTTAGACTTTGGCGTCTCGGACTTTTTGTCGTTGACGACGTCCTCCGGCACCTCTATCCGCGTCTCGCCGGGCCGTTGCTGCTCCGTGGTGGCTCGCGCGGCCTCCGCGACGGTGCCGTTGCTCTTGCCGTTATCCGTGACGGATTTGTTGTCGCTCGGCGGGTGCTCATGGTCGGGCGTCGGCGTTGCCGCCTCCTGGAGCCCGACGCTGGCCGTTGACGCCGAGTTGTCGTAGCTCGTCTCCTCGTCGTTGCTGAAGGCAGGGTTATCGGTGCCCCCGTCGTCCGACATGGTTTCGCTGCTGGGACGCTGCCGGGGCCCTTACTCGCTCTTCACCCGCGCTGCCGATTCCGCTCGGTCAGTCATGCGGTAATTATCCTGCAACATCCGTACGTGTGAGAAACGGCTCGTACAAAGAAAGATAAAAAGGGGAGGAAAAAGAGATCGGGGGGAATAAATCAGGCGTCAGGTTGTCGTTCGGTCACTTTAACCTCGACAGTCGTATACAGCTATTCGCCAATGAGTTTCCAGTGCCGCTTGGTACGGTGCACTGGAAGATCGGCAGCTGCCCGCGAGAAAACATCCTGACGTGACTCCGCAACTTCCTCGCGTGGCCAATATCGACCGCAGAGGTAAACCGCAGAGTAACGCACGACCAATTTTACGAAGGAATTTTATTAAAATATGTACTTCTTTCAAGGGAAATGTATCATTACGGGAGCAAGTTCGCGCCGATGTCAAAAGCCCAGGGACTCGCTTGCTCTCCCGTCGCAAATCATTCGGGTGGGTGTATATTACGCGCGGCGCGCACCTATAGTCTCTGCGAGCTCTGACCGCTGCCGCGCGCTGAGCCCACGGAAAAGAGACGAAGGAGAAGCGGGGGAGAAACAGAGAGAGGCAGGAAAGGGAGATTTGATGGCTAAGAAGGCCGTGACGTCACCGCAGAAGAAGCTCGCGCGAGAGGATCCTTCGGGTTCTCAGAGGCGCGAGACCACGCCGTCGAGCTCCGCTCGAACATATGGGAAAAGGACAGCATGACGGGGTTTTTTAATCGCCGAGTTAAATCTATAAGCGCGTCCCGGACGTCTTCGCGTTTAAAAGGACTCGAGAGGCAGCCTCGGCGCTGCGCGCCGCGCCGCCCGAGCGAAAAGGGCACGGCGGGAAAAATACAAAATTCTCATTATCGGGCTTAATACATGTAGCGAGATGAATTAAAATTTTCGAAAGACGCGGAATAACTTTAACGAGTTAAGATTTTCCTTGTTAATTATATACGAAACAGAAGAAGTTTACGACGGCCGTATAGCAGGGACTTTATAAACGCATGCCGATGGAATTCGCTAAAATACAGCGCAGTAAAATCCACATGGGAGAATTTTCCAAGCTCCATTTAATCTTTCCAGGCTGTGAGTCACGCGTAGACATATAATACTTGCGCTCACGCACGCTCTCGGCTCTCCTGCCGCGGCGGCGTTTTGTGCTCTCCTTCCCCTTTCTTGCCCTTTTTTTTCTCCCCGACACTCCGCCGTCTCTCTTTCCTTCGAATCCTACTCCGGCCTCTCGGGGCTCCCTCCCTCCGCCTCGCTCCCCTCGCCGCTGCCGCCGGACGAAGGGCAGCAGCGTCTCCTCGCTCTTCTTTTTCCCCGTGCGCTCTCTTCGCTCCTTTTTCCTGCGCGGCCGCTGCACACAAATGCACGCGAGCGAACAGAAAGAGGGAGCGAACGAGCAGACTCGTCTCGGGAAGCGAACACGAATACGCGTCCCGCCGCCATCGATGATCTCACTTTTAGTGAGTCGCCTCTGACCCCTTCGGGGGAAAATCGAGAGTCTCCCATATTGTGTGCCGCGAATCGATTGTCCGCCGGGTAGCCGCGAGCCGCGCGCTGTGTATAATTCAAGACACGAGGGAGGAGAACCGAGCGGCGGCGGAAGGGGGAGTCCTCGTAGTAGATCATTCCGGAGAGATTCATAAAGCGGCGAGCGCAGCTCCGAGAACCCATAAAAATCACCGGCTCCTCCCGGGTCTTCTTCCTTTTTTTTTGCTGGCGAGCGCGCCGAAGGCTCGCTGAATTTGACGACTCGACGAGAAAGAGGAAGGAGGCAAGAGGCCGGCGAAAAAGGCAGAAAAAGTCCGGCGAGAGCCGAGGATCCTGGAACGACCCGTGCGATGCGCTCGCGGACGCCCGGGGGGCAGGCGCGCGGCAGCCGACCAGTCGAGCCGGCCGATATGAAGCCGAGCTCTGCACGCCCGTGTGTTGGCGTGTAAACATCGGCGGACGCGCGCCACCGCTCGTATTATACGAAACCAAAAGTAGTTGACCCTGAACGAGCCGGGCTCCGGCCGAAGAGGCTCCGATTCAGCCGAGGCTCTCTCCGAGGGGCTCGCGCCGCGGCCGATTTCGCGCGACCCGCGTGATTTCCGTGATTTTCTTCCTTATTAGCGCCGATGTGTTTCAATCGCCGGCTGCGGAGGGGGAGAGCGAGCAAATCGTGACGGGTGCCGTATCCCCGCGGGAGAGAGTTGGCGATTATCTCTTTTTTTCGCGAGCGGGAGCTGGATTTCTGCGAGTGCGACCACTTTCCTCGCTGTTTTATTCGGGCCCGCCGCTTTGTGTCCGCTGTGGTGCTCGCTACCTCGTCCGGAAAACGGCTAATTCAATTTTCCGCGCGCCGGCCACTCGCAGCGTGCGTATAAACGAGAAAATATTCTCATCGGGCTCGCGAAGCCTCGCGTATTAATTAGCCCTTTTTGCAGAGTCGCGTGTATGCTGCCGAGCGAGCAGCGAGCGCTCGTTCTCTAAATTAATTTACTAGGCTAATTTCGCTGGCGCGAGGTCGCGGGGGTATTTCCCCCCGGTTTCCCGGCTATTATTTCGAGTAGCCGCGCGAGGGCCGGGCCGGCGGCCCTGAACTAACCATACATTACATTTTTCATCGTAACGTACGAAAATTACAACTTCAGCCTGAAAGAGTAAATCTGCAGGAACGCCATTCAACTCCTTGACGGTGCACGAGTCCGGCCGCACGCTCCTCGGCGTGTCTCGAGGCTACGCGCGCGATGCTCCCGGCTCATTTTTTTTCCACCTGTGGGGGCGATTTTTTTTTTGCAGTTCCCACGCCCGACACGGTCGCCTCCGAGGGACACATTCTTCGTCCGCCGGCCCTCCCTCGGCATCTCCTTCGCTATCCCGACGAACGGCGATTTGCAATCGCGAAAAGTCGCCTGGAATTAACAGCTGACGAAAGTGCCCGAGTGAATAATCCGCGGATTGAATTTCGCCAGGATGAGCGAGCAGGGCGCCAAGTTGCGTGGCGCAATTAAATTCGCCTTGGGAAACAACCTGTAGGAATTTGTCAATCGACGTGGAATCGCTGAGCGCGTACGCACGAACCTCGTTGCGACTCTTTTTGAGCAGGGGCTCCTGAAAAATTACGCGGCGCTGCAGTCAGCTGCGCGCGGCCGAGGGAAATGCGAACGTTTATCCGGTTTATTGGTGAGCGAACGTTGACGGATGGGCCGTTAGTTCTCGTTTCTTTTCGCTACGCACCGAGGCACTTTCTTATTGTACCTAGTGCGGGCTAATTAAAAGCTTTTTATCATTGAGTGAGCTAAGGCGGCCGGAGATTTTGATTTTGATTTATGGCTGCGATCTATGGCCGATGTGTAAATATGAAAGGGTTACGTATTTCGGGTCGATCGCAGCTATATACATCGTCGCGAGCATCCTCCTTTCACTTCGAAAAATTTCGGGTGGCAAGTACCCGAGCGACAAGAGAAACTTTAAACTGCCGAAGGTTTTTTACGGCATTTTTGCTTTCGTAAATTATAGACTGCCTTTTTTCGGCGCTTATCCAACGGGGCAGGAAATCATAATTTTCGTATTTTATATTTTTCAGTGAACCGTCGAAATTTTTAATTAAACTCTCGAGGATACTCGTTATTGCGCAACGCGCGACCGCTCGATTTAAAAATCGCCTAGTAACGTCGGATTTTTCGGGAAAATAGGAGCTTTACTCGAAATTTCAGTGCGAGGTGGCGTCACTCGTGAAACATCCAGTGCAATTGCGTTAGAGAGCATCGGCAAGAACATCGGCGCAACCTGATTATTCAAAGGTATTTTTAGATCTCGCGCTTGCGCAAGTCCCACCATCGATGTATACAAAAAAGAGATCGTCTGCACAGTCCCAGCGGAAGTGCCAAGGCTGCTTATTGCAGAAACGCAGTTCCGCAATATTTGGTCTATTCTCCGTATAGAGCGTAGGAACGCGCGCGCATAAAGTAGCACAATGGAGCGGAATCGGCCGAATCACCGAAGGAAAATTTAGGTGGCGAGAGGCTTTCGGGGGGTTGCGCATGGGGTCTGCCTTATAAACTGGCGAAAAGCACTCTCCATTATGCTGGCTCGGCGTAATGGCCGTCGTGTATATGGCCGTTACGCTCGATCTTAAATATACAATACTCGCGTTTATCCAGATCTCACGGGGCCTCGGTAATGATCGAACGGTGCTTGCATTTCAATTTTCTTTCGAGAGCTTCAATTTATCTGCCTTTTATGTGTCTTTGACGGCTAGTTTCTTTTATGATGCTATAAGAAAATGGTTCATTCGGCGCCTCGTGCATTATTCATGAGTGTCAGTGTAATCGACTCGACTTTTGTCTTGAATTAATAATTTTGTTATCACACGATCGGAGAGATAAAAAGAATTTGTTCCTCTTCTATCTTCATCCGCCGATGAAAAGAAGTCAAATTTATTTAATTGCCTCGAATTGCCAGTGCTCCGATTTTACACCGCGATAAGTCAAAATAAAGTGTTTCGCTCCTGTAACGCGCAGCCGAACAGCTGTTACGAACGAGCGCACGCAATTTACACGATGTAAAATAAATCCGAGATGTTCTCGCATCTCGCGTTGGCCGGGAGGCTGGAAATCGCCCGGATGAAGAAGCCGGAGCACGGTGGAGGCTGTCGAAACGCGCGCGCTAGCTGCGGGTCGCGCAGCGGGGAACTGTCCGTCCGTCTGTCATTCGGCGGGGCGCGGGCGCGCGGAAGAGAGAGAAACGAGATCCGATTTCGATCCGGTTGAACCAGTTTCAGTAAAAGTGCAATAAAGAAAGCTCCATTTTGATACTCGCTTCCTTCTTCGCGCGGCAAGCATACTGTACGTCGGAATTCGCGCGCGCGTACACTCGACAAAACGCGACATTGCGTTTTCTAGGCGCGCTCCTTTTTTTGCCCGCTCTCCTCGTGTAAGTATTTATGATCCGGGAAACGGCGGCCGTTCGAGCGCCGTGCGGCAGTAAAATCAATTTAATTAAACAATTTTGGTTACGCTCGGAGCTCTGGCGATAAGCGTTCGCTTTTTATTCCTTTACGACTGGACGTTTGTTTGCATAGGATTTGGACATTTTTTCGTCGAATCTTGAAATAAAAGAAGTTATTGGTCTACGTTACAAGTGCGTCCGTATTTACTACCTGTATCGAATGATGAATCAAGCAGTTTTCTACTTAGATATACGGAGATAATACACTATCCATGTAAATTCATGGCCGCATTAGCCGCATTTTTCAATCCCCCTTGCACACATTATCCTTTTTTTCCATTTCTTAATAGAGCCTTTTACACTAGAGCTCGCGAGTAAAAAGGCTATCTCAATCAACCGAATTCCTAAGCAGCTTTACAAATACGCCACTTCTCGCGCATCAAGGCTGCCAGCTCAACAGAATGAATGAACCGCCCTTATCAGAAGCGACGTTACTATCGCGAGTGCAATGCCCATCCGTATCTCCCCTACAAGTGCTCTAACAGCTCCCGCTTCTTTTCGCCGCGTGCGCCGCTCTATGAGAAGCGAGATTGGCCTGGCGAGAAAAAAAAGCGCACGCAGAGCATGCGGGTATCCAGTTTCTCGGGGGTCGCACCGGCGGCGCCGTACACGGAGAAAGTGCGCGAAAAATTCCTGCCGAGACAAAGTGCACGCGGAGGGAAGGGGCGAATGCCATTTGCGCCTTCGGCGCGGCGCGCTCGGTTGACCTTTAAGGCGGCAGCGCGCATCCTCTCGCGCGCGACGCTCACAATGCGGCCCTGTGCCTACATGGATACGCGCGCGGGGTATAAAACCCGAGGCGAGCAGTCGTCGCCGGCGCACTTCGGCCCCGCG
>JAXIUT010000037.1:23008158-23072679 GCA_035586675.1 Eurytoma californica | reverse complement strand
CCTGTGCCTACATGGATACGCGCGCGGGGTATAAAACCCGAGGCGAGCAGTCGTCGCCGGCGCACTTCGGCCCCGCGCCGCGGCCCCTATTACCTAAGAACATACTTTACTTTCTACATTCCGCGCGCGAACAATGCCAGTGCAGGTATATGTCTACGCGCGCGCCGCCCACGCAACCCGCGAGCGTGACGCGGCCGAGCGCTACAAAAAATCCCCGTCCGGCCGCGAGATAGCCTCGATTTTGCCCGATAACCGTACGCGCCCGGTCCGTCTGTTTACCTTTTATCCGCCGTTTTCCTTTTTTTTATGCACCGGAGCTCGGGGGTCACTCGATATTGCGCGCTCCTCGGCTTCTCTAAGTCTCGCCCAACCGCCGAGAGAGAAATACACGCTTCGGAAGCGAATTCGATACGCGGCGCGCGCCGTATTTTACAAATTGTTGGGTACCTATATCGACGCCAGGGCCGCCGGTACGAGAACGAGATCGGCAGATAAGGGCTGGATACTTCCCGTGAAACTTTTATACGAGGACCGGTTGCCTTTTACGATCCGGTATATTTTAATTGTGTTTCGGTATCTCCGTCTATAACGCGCGGCTGCGCGTACCCGATAAAATTAAGCGATGAAATTCTTGCGCTCTCCGCGCCTCTCCGGCGAAACAATCGGCTCGGCATTATCTGCAATACCGTGATTTACGGCGATTTGCCGAGATCAGCGCTACCCTAATTCGTACAAATTCGTTTCCTCGCCCCCTCCCGGGGAGGAGTACGAGCCCGGGCGTCGTACAAGCGATCGATCCGCCAAAGTTTGCGCGGCCGATTTTGTACTTCTGTGCACGCGCCGCGGCAGTCGTTGTCGTCGACTCTCCGTGTAGCGCAATAAAAAGTCGATAAAGTGAGAGGATCGAGGAGGCTAGATAGGGCACGTGCGAGCGGCAGTCACGCCGCTCACTTCTCTCGTTAAAGCCCCGCGCATGCCCGGGACATCTTCGCGCGGCGATAAAACCGCTCTCGGAAATATTTTCAAAGTTGCGCGAGCGGGGTTCGTCGCTTCATTTCGCTCTTCTCTCAATTAGAAAGCCCCGCTCACAGGTTTGCGCGCGGACGAACACCTGACGCCGCGGCGGCAGCGGGAGTCGTAAATTCGTTTGCCATCGACGGGGAAAAAATTGCACGGGTATTGGCTTTTCTAAAGGAAAGTATTATGCGAAGCTCGCGTTTCTATGCGATTTTTCATGCGGCGTCGCGCGGACGTGTGGCTTTTTTTCCTGTTAACGCGCTTTGAAATGACACTCGCGAAGACGCAAACTACCGCGTGTAAACACGCGTTTCCCTCGCAGCTGTTACGCATTCTTGTGCATTTTAATTGAAAAAGTTGCATTACACCAGTGATTTAGAGATAACACTCCTCGATTAAATGAAAATGGTTTTTTCAATAAGCTTTAAAGTACCGTCTGTCAATTTAATAGGAAGTGCATTAAGAGATTCTATCAAATAGTTTCTGAAAGTAGAGCCGCACTGGAGCTTAAATATCCTTTTCAGACCGAATCCCTTGAAATTTTCATATTCCGGACGAGTGACTCTTGAAAATCTTTCCCCGGCATTGTGCGCGGCTCCCGCGGTAAAATCGAGACATCGGGCAAAAGTATCCATCGGAATCGACCCTCGGCGTGGCGCACTCGAGTGCTCTCCAATGGAAAATCAAGCGGCGGCATTCCGCAGCGAGAGCGGCGCTCTCGAGCAAAACTGCGCCTTTGGCGCTCGGCCAATGCGTTCGACGATCCCCCCGTGCGGTGCTGCAGGCGCGCGAATTCTCTCTCCTTTTCCGCTGGAAAATCCCGAGTGCCCCGGCGATCATCTCACAAGAATTCCGCCTCTCGACGCGCGACGAAAAATGCGCGCGTGGGCGCCAGGTGCGTGGGCGCGAACAAAAGTCCGTGTGCTTGCATTGCGTCGCTCCGATAAATAAAACATGGCCGCGGCCTCGTCGAGCCGCGTAAAACAAAAGCCTCGGGATCCCCGGATTGTGTGTGTATACACCGGCCGAGTGTCGCAAAGCACCCGAGGCGTGCGGCCTTGCCCCCTCACGCCCCGAGTGCGCGGCACGTGCTCGCCGCGGGAACTCTTTTTTTTTCGCGCCCCGGCGCTAATCGCCCGCCGGCTGTCATTTCACCGCGGACGCGTGATTTCTTCGCTCCTCGCATGCCGACGTTTCGCGAACGCTGATTGACAATTTCACCCGCAGGAGGACTCCTCTTTTTCAGCGAATGTTTTTTTTCCGGAGGTGTGTTTGACGTTTCGAGGCTTGACGGGTAACCCGATTTCGCGGCGGATGCTCCAGCGAGATAAGGACAAATTATCGGATGAACGAATTAATTGGACGGCGATGCCGGCTCGTCTGGCTTCTTGATGAGTTCTGTTTTTAACGAAAGCGCAAGCGCAAGCGTGAGATGCCAGTCTCGCATTTCGAGAAATTAATCAAGGCGCAAGTCATTGAAACTACTTGAGTCGCTTTAATCGAATCCGTTTGTGCTAAATTTTACCCGTTTTTTTCGGAAGATAATTTACCCGACAGCCGGCGAGAGATCAATTTGACGCGCACGTTTCTCTTTAATCAGGGAGTGATTAAGAATGATTTTTACTCCATCAAGGTGAAAATTGAATTTACCATATTAATCTCATCCTTCAAAGCGAACAAAAAGTTCAGATTTCCAATAAAAAAAAGAATCAGTGTAACACTTATAATTGGCGCGATTTAACCAGATAATACGTGACTTTAAATTCAAAACAAATAAACCGGATACCCGGTAATGAAGGTCTTCGCCTCTCGCTAATCGCAAGCGATAAAGAGTCCGCGGCTCGACGCAGAAAATGAAAATCCATGAAAATCTCGGCACGCGCTAATAAAGTTAATGGGAGACGCCTATTAATAACACCCGGGGCAATTAGTCACGGGCGCAGACGACTTCGCGCGCGAAGCGCATAATTCGCTCGTCTGGCTGCCGGTGCGCGCGAGGCAGGTTCAGAGAGTAAATAAAAAAGTAAGAGCAGCATTTCCAGGCAACCCTCGCTTTGTCTCGCGTCACGGCGCCCATTACTATTCCCATCTCCCGCGTCGCGTCGCGAATTAATTAAGCGCTCGCTCGCGTCGGGGGAGGAGGCCCCCAGTCCCTTATCAGATGCATCGCACGTGGCCGGCGCGCCCGAGCGTTTCTCGCCTGCACACGCCCGACGCTGGACGCGCCGACGAACGCAACGCACTCGACCTCCGGCCGCTCGCTCGTCGGGATCGCTCACTCCGCCGACTTATATCGAGAAGGAAGAAAACGAAAATCGCCGATAATTTCGCCAGGCTGAATTCCCTTTAAAGGGGGCTCGGGCCTTTTAAAGCGGAGCGCGCGCGACGAGGCGATCGACCGCAGGTGCCCTCCCGCAAAAATGCAATTACCGTATCGGCCGGGGCGATCGCTCGCGGCCAATTAAATGCAAAGCGTCGTCGGCGCGCGCGAGCTTCCCTCCCCCCCCGATTCGGGCGAGCTGTCGCAACGCGCCGCTGGAAACGCCTCTGCTTTCGAAAAAAAAGTCGCGGAAAAGCGAAGCCGGTTCGGTTTGATTAGAAAGTGCGCGCGACGACGACGACGGCGGTGGTGGCGCGGCCGCGTCCCGCCGGGGCCCCTTGTCTCCGCGCGCCGCTGTTGCCTTGAGCCGATACTTATGTAAGTCCCCCAAGCCCATATCTTTCGCCGGTGGCGCACACACGCGAGAGCGTGCAGAACGAGGCCCCGGGAAGATGAGCGCTGACGCTGCGGCGCATTGTTGCCTGCTCCGAGTCGGCGCTGGCTGCCGTCCTCGCACCGACGCTTCAAAGGGATCTCGCCGTTTCCCCGATTGAGCGCTGACTTCTCTTCGTAATTAAAATTATTGCAGAGGATTGCAACTTTTAGACGGGCTGCTCCTAATTCGAAGTAATTTCATTTTAAATGCTTACTTTGCTTTTTAAGGCTTGTACAGTGGGTGGGTTATGCGCCGGCGAATGATTTTTAGATAAGAAGAGTCTTTTCTTTCGGCGCGTTATGCTCCTTTCTAATGAACGTTAGATCCGAGATATATCTTTTACCGGCTAATATTGTTTCGGACTCTTGGCTCCTACGCCCGTATATGTAAGTCAAGTCAAGAGTGACTTTGATGCTGAAAAAATGCTCCGTTGAAAAGCACTGGAGGCAACGCACGCTCCAAAGATATAAAAAAAGGTGATTCAAAAGCTACTGCGCTTATGTAACTGGCTTCGACTGGTACATTCTTGGGTGGTGAAAAAAAAATTTGATTTATTGGGAGTCTCGTTTCGCTTTCCAGCGAAAGAGCTTTTGTAATAGTGAAATTTTTAAACCGGCACTTCGATGATCGCCTGATAAGATTTATAACTGCCAACTGAAATGTTTCCCCTTTCTGCGGGTATGCCCACCTTCGAAGTAACGCCACACCCGCATTAATCATTCCCGGAACGATGAATAAATCAAATTATTCGCGCGTCGCGAACTTGGAACTTAGGTGCGTCCAGATGCGATTCTGCCCGAGACTTGTATGAAACTGGCGTAGAAACTTTGCGAAACTTTTGTTTTCCACGACGAAAAGGAAAACAACACGCGAGTTTAGCTCGAGCCGAGGGCACTTTCCTCGGCGACACGTCGCGCAGGAAAAGCGCGGAGGTGCCCGCGGAGCGTAAAAGGAAGTCGGCGAACAGCAACGACATTCCTGCGCAGTCGACTTTTGCTTACTTTTCCCCTCGAATCTGGCGAATAATCCGCGACTCGCACAAATAGACCAAGCGAATAAAAAATGAGCAATCAAGGCCCCTGGACCGGCTTGATATTAGGCCTTAATAACTCGCTCTTGATTTTAATAATAAATCTTCACCTTCGCAGATTCATTTCTGGCCGTGCGCGTGAAGACCTTGGTTTCTTGAGGCCGCGATGCTCACTTTCGGTGCTTTTCCTGTAAGCTTTAGCGATTGGTGCGGTCGGAGAAGTGCGCGAGATCGGGTCGACCGACCTTTGCCGTAAGGATTACCGCTGTGGCTGCTCCAAGATAATGTAATATACGTATTTCCTCGGGCTTCGAAATCGAAATATTACGTGTTTTAGAAAGAGCGACAAATAGAAATGACAAGTTTTCGATTTGTGGATTTTATATAAAAGTGCTATTTACATAATTTCCTACTTCACACTTGGATAAATGTCAAATCGTTAGTTTCACAAACCTGAGTACACAGTGCGACTCTTTCAAAAACTGTAATTAAACATTCGATTAATCATTGTATGAAATTTAGTTAAAAGTCCGATCAGGCACTTCCCGAGCCAACCCCGCTCTTACGTGACAAATTATAAAGTATCGAGAACTGAAATCCCGGGCGGTCATTATTAACCAGTCATTACGCGCCTTATACATCCAATTTCCAGTCGTCGAACCTCCGGTCAATTAACGTCGTCTCGTCGCGCTAATACTTAAAAAACGTCGCAACAAATTGCCGAATCACAATGAAACTGCCCGGACGATTTAACGAGCGATAAATAAAACGACAACTCGCGTACACGCTATCAATTTCGGTCTCGATTAACGAGCCGCAATCGCGGAATGTCGCAGCGTTCCCTCCTCTTTAATGGAAGAAAAAATCAATTAACTCTTGGCCGGTCGGCCGTAGCGAGATTCGCCAGATTCCCGAGCGGCGAGGTCCGTAAACGGCACCTCGGCACCGTCGCCGGCGAAAAAAGGAGAGAAACAGGAGCGAGAGATAAGGATCGCGCCTAGGCGACCCCAGACCGCCCGGCAATTCACCTTGCCGCTTATGTGTAGAGCCCGGCTGGATATGAAAGTGGCGGCCGGCTGTATAAGGCCGAGGGAGAAAGAGAAAGACGACGTCCTTGCGCGAACGTTCGGTCCGGCGTAGGCGCGGCCGAGGCGGCGGCTCAGGAAATCATTTCGATTTCGTTTCTCGGTCGAGGATCCCGCCAGTGTACACGGCTCCTCCGGCGGCCGGGTAACGGGCCGGTTCCGCAAATTCATCGGGACCGAATCCCGCGCGCCCAAGGTTCCCATGCGCCGCGAGGCCGGTCGAGCGAGGCAAGAAATTTCGAGGCTAATCTGAATAATTCAATTAGCTCGGCTGATTTTCTATGCGCGAAATTGCGCCGAGTGCAAAAACTCGATCCGCTGCAGTTCCCTCGGTTACATACCTCGTTACCGCGGACAATGGATACGCGCGCGCAGTTATAGGTAGGCTCGCTGCGCGCGCGGGTATCGAAATTCGTAAAAACATCACAGACGCGTGGAACTTGCGTAACGAGCCTCGCGCAAATATTATTTAATCCGCGCGTAAGGTAATTGCGGACGGTCGTAATTTTTTTCCGAGAGAAAAACCGCCGCGACGTAACAGCCCCGCGCGGCTCGGACACTAATCGGTTTATCTGAGATGCTCTCGATTGGCGCGTCTCACCGGGGAAACGACCCATTCTTCTCATGGAAACGCACTCGACGGAAGGAGAGAAAACACGCGCCAAACCTCGACCTTGGACGTCGGAAGACGCTCGCGTAAATACGCGGTGAGCCGAGCGACCGTATCGAATTCGGGATTTTCCGTGACAAATGCTCGAATCCTCTTAGGCAAAGCCTTAAGCGACTCGAGCGGAGAAAAGGCGATCGCGCCGTATACCGGCGATTAATTCGCATCGCTCGGCGCATTAGCGTAACGCCGCGACTTGACATTTTTTTCTTATTCGAAGCGAAGGGTACAGCACTAGGCGCCGATGAAGCGGCACCGCTCGCTCGCGGAACTCTCTATGCAAAGCGGCCGCACTGGCGCAACGCGCGTCGCGAGCTGTGCCTCTTGCCAGTGTACTACGCATTGTTCGCCCTTTCTGCTGGAAGAGACATAAATTTAATTCGAGGGGACAATATGAGCGCGCATTGCCGATCATTTGTCATCCGTCGTAAAAAAGTAACCTTAGCACAATTTTCACGTCGATAGAAATGGACTCCGGAGCATTGTTTGGGCCTCGCGGCCGAACAGATGTTTATCGGGTGTATGTTAATTTTTACCCGTACGCTTTTCGCCCCGGCATCCTGTTTGTAATTTGTGCTATACACGTTGGATTTCGCGGCAGAGCGAGATACAGGCGGGAAACGCTAGGGAAATGAATTGGATTACGGGGCCGGGCGCATTATATTGTTGCAAGCAAAATTGTGAAATTAGCGACTTTCGCGTTTTTCTCTTACGCTCGACTTCGCTTCGTTTCTTAAACCGAATTACATTTATTATATGAGCGGGGTAACAATTGCAACACTGCTTTCATTCTCTTGACAAAACTACCTATTTCTTTTTTTTTTAATTCAATTGTCTTGCTCTCCGCCTTTGGGTTTCGCTTCACCGGATATTTTCGTCTCTTTTTTTTCAGGAATTACAAAATGTAATAACAGCCTGCAGCAAATCGCAATGCTTCTGAACAAGAACAAATATTTTTGTAAACGAGGGGTGTTAAAAAAGTATGACCAATTAAAAAACCCCACGAAATTTTCCAGAAAATTCTCGACCAGCTTCTTACATCCCGCGAGCGTTACAATTTACCCGCATAGATAATAACGCTGCTGCTAATGACACAATTCGCATTAAGTCGGGACACCTGAAGGCTGTAAAAACCGGACGAAAAGTACGGGGCACCGTGGGGCATTAGCAGAATCGCCGGGGTAATGGCTCTATACGGGCAAATCTCTCCGTGTGCCGGTCGCGCGCGGACAAAAAGCTTGGCGTGCGCACGTGTTTCTCGCGCGTCAACCGAAAAGTATGTAGCCTACAGAGGCGTGGCAAGTTTATACACATATAAAAGGAATGCTGAAATCGCTGGGCGATAGAGCCGGTGTGCTCCGGCCAAAGACCGCCGACACGTGACCGACGTGTTTCGGACGAACGGGGGTCTAACGGAAAAGCCGATGGACTGGCGTATTCCGTTTCCTAAGTCAATGTAAAATACCTGGATTTGTTTTTTACACGAGCGCGTGAAAGGGGAAACGCTTTTGAGGAAGTTAGGATCGTTTTCGCGGAAACGTCGCGCCGGAGTGTCGACTTTCTGCTTGACCGCCGCGGCCAATTAAATCTCGATCGAAATTATTCGCCAACCTCCAGCGTTGTGCAATCATTGAGTCATTAAGTTTTATGCTAATGCACCGAGCGGGTTCCTCCGCCCAAAATACTTTCGATTTTCGATGTTACGTAAAAACAAACACCGGGGTCCACGGTATACCGACGATGTGGCCGCAAAAATAAAAAAGAAGGAAGCGACTCTCGCGAAAGGACGAAAATCGGTCAATGCTTACGCAACGGGGCACTTTTCGCACGTCGGCGTCGTTTCACCGACTCCTCCGACGTTTTTCTCGTCGCACCGGCACACCCGCGGGGCGATTTAACGAGACCCGTTTCGAAAGCGCCGCGCCGATTTTTCGGACACCGTATGAAATCTTAATTGCAAATAATCGTCAATCTTGTAGCTGCGATGCACATAACCCGCTCGATTCTTATTTTTCACGATTTATTTTTGCGCCATAAAAAGAAAAATTAGAACGGGACCGGTCTTTTCGTTATCTTTAACCGTGACGCTTGAAAAACAATTTTTTAGTGGATATTTGTACGCTCGTGCGGCCAGAGCAAGTTTAAATGGTAGAAATCGAACGGCGGACCTTCACTCGGCGGTCGCATTGTCGGGAGAACGAAAAGGTGAACTTGCAAAATTCCGCAACCGGAAATCCAGTCGTCAGTACGTTTAATAAGGTCAGCGTGATTGAAAAGGGGTTAAGTGAGCGAATTACGCGGCCTTTAAGAGTCTGAAAGCTCTTTCAACGTCTCTCAGATCGATTACGTCATTCCACAATTGCATAAAATTAATATATGAAAAATTTCCATGCGCTCCTACAACTTCATACTCCCATGCGTTTAACATAAACGACATCGGCTCGAACTCACAGTTAAATAAAGAAATCCACCGCGCGTACACAAAGATTTATTCAACTGGTAATCCTAACACATATTAAACCCGATCGTCCATAAATTAGGAGCAAAAAAAATGAAGGCCTGGATATTTTCGCAGCGACAATAAGCGCAGGAAGGTGCACGCAGTATCGGCGAGGGCACAATGGCCGCGCGCGCGGCAACAGCAACGGCAGCAGCCTGCTCGCCTCGCGGCGATCGGACATTAGCTCGCTGTATATACATACGCGAGTGAAAGTGTCGCTCTATCGTTATACATTGCGGGGCCGCTTAGAAATCGCGCGTCAATGTCTTTGCGTCCGCGTCCTTATACGAGCATTCCGCGCGGCGCGACGCTCGAATTCCCGCCGCGATTTTCCACCCGAGGTCGAGAGCCCGAGCCGATGAACTGCGGTAGGCTCTCTTTTTTTCCGCTCGCGCTGCTCCCGTCGTTACAAAAAAGCTCGCGTTGTGTACTCTCGCTCGGTCGACACTTGTAAATCCCGCTTTTTTCCCGCGACGCGAGAAAAAACTGTATCACTGGCGAGCCGCTTTGACGGCGTGAAAAAAGCGTGAAAATTGTGTGCACCGAGAGGCGAGGCGGTATTTCATCTACACGCTTAATTGATTGTTCTGAAGAAACGAATGAAGAATTATCGACGGTGATTAGAGTTGATGATTCTATCGATCCGAACGAATGCAAAGTACCAATCGATCGCTTTGTCGATCGCTTTAAAGCGCATTAAGGCCCTTCAAAATAATGCGCGTCAAGTATTCGTGGCAGTGGGTCAAGCGGGGCCCATGCACGTATCATTTTTGTTTAAATAAGAAAGTACGCGCATTTACTTTTGAGCCCGTGAAATTCCATCCCACTCTCTCGCGCGATCTCGAGGTTCCCACCGCCAACCACTTCATTCAAACAAAACATCTACCAGCGAGCAAAACGGCCATTCATATGCCTCGCTTCCCCTGGTTTCCTCCTAATTTCCAGCGTGAACGTCGGGACTAGCGGAAAAAAGTTAGCTCGCGGCCGTAGGTGGCAATTTTCCCGCGGCGCGACCATAACGGAGCCTGGAGAGAAAAAAAACGGCAACGGTGACCGCGGCCCTTGCGCAACGGAGAACACGAGACGCCGCAAGTCGAGTAATCGTCGGCGCGCACCGCAGTGCGCGAGCGCGCGAAATCGCGACGCATTGGGGACGTAACGAGGCATCCGGAGCGGCGGACCCACTTTTTTTCGGTCCAACCGAAATTTCGCGCGGGTGAAAGTAAGCCTCCGCGCCCTTTACCTCCCCGCGGCAGCGAATCAGGTGCCGCCGCCGGGATCTTTATACAGGTGCGTGCCGGGCAATTTTTTTTCTCTCGTCGAGTGAACGGCGAGATCGTGGGTTTTTCCTCGCGACTGATGAAACTCTCGGATCGGTGCCAGGCTTACGTTTTCGAACTGGCATTAAATTAAATTACTCTGCACATTTGGATGCAGAGTAAACCCTATAGATGGTCAGCGTTAACATTCCTCGCGACCAATCAATTTCAGCGACGCCCTATTCAATTTCCCATGGCGGAATCGTCTGCTGTAGCTCCAAAAGTTGATTCACCAATTTATTTGCTACACGAAAAACTTTTTTACGAGGATAGTGCCGAATCCGCGAGACGCTTTCTATAAATCACCGATGTGCCTTTTAATGCTCCTATCGACTACGCCTTGTAAAGTAACGAGCTACCCACGCGGCCGGATCTTAATGAATCGTTCCCCGAAAAAAACGCCAGTCCCTCTTACTTTTCCTCCCGGGTGTCGGGCATCCTTACGCCGAACTATCATTCATACCGCGGGCCAGGCTCGCTTAGCCTTGACCATTTAATAATCCGTGAATAATGGGCTCTGCGCGCGCGCACGCAAAGGCGACCTCCGATCGACAAAAACCCGTCCCCCCAACGTCCCTGCGCATGGGAACTCCGAAGTCCATTAGAGCCGTTCCGATATAGACTCGCGCGCGCGCAAAAAAAGAAAATTCGTCCTACAGCGAAAGGGCATTAGAAGTATCGCGGAGCGCGAGAAAAAAGGCGGCGCAGTTGAAATATAAAAAGGCGGGGAGAGGGAGAGGCGTCGCGTTTCCGGTGCGCCGCGCCATGGCGATACTCTCTCGCGCGCAATAAAAGGGCCGCGGGCTCGGCGAGAGCCCGGGTATACACCGCCGCGCCGCTCTAACGCTGTGTATACTCACACCGTCGTGCGTTTCGTGTCGAGTGCACCGTTGGAATTCCATTAAATAAATCTGCCTTTTACTAATGCCGAATTTATCTGTTCATTTATTACTTTAACTCTTCCTCGGCGAATCGGGTACTTAGGCGAGACCGATTTAATTACGTTATTGGTTTTATAAAAGAGCGGACTTTTTGTGTAAATAATTAACGATCATCAATCACTGCGTGAATATTAATACCTTCAATTATCTGGTTTAGTGTTAGCTGTATCTTTACTGGTGTAACGCTTCGAGGAAATTACTATATTTTCTCTTATCCTCCGGGCATAGTCAAGTTTAAAAAAAACATAAAATTTATCATTATAGGAATTTCAATAAAATAAAATTGGAGGTTTATTATTTTAATGCAGAGAAATCAATTGATTCAAATTGTTATTTAATTATAAAATGATAAAATAATAGTTGTTATTAAACCAATCTAAATTAAATTTATCAACGACTAGTACATAAAAAAGTTAGTAAAAGTTTCTCGTACGCAAAAAATATTGCATCAGCGATTTCTTTTTCAACGCAGAGTCGCGTAAAGTGAACAGTTAAATTTACAAAGCTCGCCGTAGATAACATTGAGAGAAAACAATCATTCGCATGCAAATTGAGAAAAGCCATTTTGCACCTCCTCGGGCTTTCGAAACCCCAATACGTTTGCCTTTTTATTAGACAGTGCGCGTCGCTCGCGGAATTGGCGTCCCGAAAAAAAGTGGCGCACGAGCCTCGAACCCGCAGCGGGGAGAAGCAAAGGCGCGGACGGTCCGCGCGCAGAATCCAGTACCCACAGCGAGTATCGGCTGACCGCGAGCACGCAGCGGCGAGCGTAACGGCCGGCTCGTGGGGCCCGCGGACCCATTGTTCCGGGCGCCGTTCCTTCTCTTTTTTTTCGTCGTAGGTGTATACGCGCGTGCGCATAATTGATACCCCCGTCGATTTTCCGATTGGGCCGCGTGGGACTACGCGCTTGCGCAATGGTTGAGCGGTGCCCGGAGTGCGTGCACGCACAATGAGAGCGCGGACCGCTCGACTTACGTGGACGCTGCTCCGTTTTTTTTTCCTTTCCCGCTTCGTTTCGCCGATATTTAATTAGGTACTAAGAGGAGAATCGCGCAGGGACACGCGCAGTTATAATGGCAGCGCGCATTGTTCGCGAATTCAACCGCGCTGTAATGAGATGACTGGTGCAACTTCGATGTCCGCTAGGCGCAAAAATCGATGTACCTGCTTTGCACTCGGCTTTGCAAGTCGTGGTTTACTCTCGCGGTCGCTGAATCGCTGCGTTTCCAAGGAAAAAGGACAAAACCGACGCTCCTTGTGTACGGTTTTATTCGAGGTTTTATTAAATTATGCCGAGATGGTGGCGAGAGTTACTCAACGCTTTCCTTGCACGTGCGATCTCCGTAACGTTCGACCGACAAAAAAGCGATTTACATAATTGCAATTAAAATTTCGAATGGCTATCTCTCACCCGTTTCGCTCGCAAAAAATACTCGAGCCGTCGAATATCTTGTTAAGCATCGGTAAAAAAGCATCGGCCGAGTCATAGATCAAAAACTTTTCATTGTAGGCGGTCAATTAAAGAATCCGATCCGAATCGCCGGGGTTAATTCGCGCGGACCGTTACGGAACTCACGGGGAATGCGCTTCGCCGTCCGCCGCGGCGCAACATTGTTATCCCTCGCCGATAAGGAGTTGCCGATCTCGGTTCTCGGTAACGAGACAAGCCTCCTAAGCGCGATACCCCGCTACATGAATGAACCGCGTAAACGGACCGGACGAGCGATAGGCCAGACCTCGGGAGTTGAACTCACCCGGGAGCAATCGGCAGTGGCCGCCGAGAATTCGCGGTATTATATTTCTGCGGGCGTGGATGCGAACACTTTATCCGGGACCGATAAAGGCTGGAATTCGGTTTTCGCTGTACGGTAAATCGAGCAGAAGGAATTATTCAATAGGCTAGTTATGACCGTTTATCTCGGTACCACTTACTTTTAGGAATCCGTTCATTTTTTTCGCGTGCTTGGAATAAATTCAAACCTGAGTCACGCGTATGAATAAAAATGTTTAAGTGTCTCAAATGAACTGGTCGAGTGATCTCATCTAGGTAAATAGCTTTGAGTTTCAGCACTACTCCAAGTAGCGAGGGTCGTTACGCTGAGCTAAGTCCTAATGAAACGGGCAAAGAATTACCAAACCGTCGGCTCATCGGTCGGTCGGAGAAAAAAAAAATTCGAACGTCAAACAAGCGAATGTGCAAAGCGAGAAGCGCCGGGCGCTGTGGCAACTTCGTGCGTATACACACATAGCATTAGCGCTCGGGGTGAAAGTTCACAGCGAGCGGGAGCCGCGTGTACAGCTATCCCGGCACGCGCCTAGGCGCTTATTAAAGCCGAGTGCATCTTCGCTTTCTTAATTACACCGGCGGCCGGGGCTGTATTACACGTGTAGGACAAGGCGCGGGGAGCGAGATGTGTAACAGGTAGCTATCGGACTCTCGGCTCGGCCACTCCCCCGCCTTCTTTTTTTTTTATTCTCCATTCTTCTTGTATTTTTTTTTTCTTACGAGGGATCCTCGATCGCACCGATAAGTGGGCCTCGCGAGGAGGGAATTAGAGCCGGAGCTAATGACACGCTCGCCCGTGCGAATGAGGTTGCCTACGCGACACTTGCATAATAACAACAAAAGCCGACGAACTTTTATAGCTAATGTCGCCGATCGGCTACCGTTGGCCGCGCGCTTTGCGAAAGCGCGAATTAGCCGATTTCGTGGGTGGTTTTACGCTGATCAGTCGATGTCTCCATTCGATCCGACCAACGAGTGCGGAAATCGGCATTGCGATGCAGCGCGAGTACCGCTACATTATGCACCGGGTATATATATGCTTTAACAACCCGATCATTAATAATTTAAGCCGTGCATTATGAATACTCTTTTGTATTTAGTTGCAGTACATGAATCATTTAAGTATACATCTGTTTAATTTAATTTCCCATTCACCGCATTAAAAGGTATACAACGATATGCTTTCAATCCGCAAATTTTGTCCTGTGCGAAACCACTATTATCGCACTCCATTAGCGGTGTATACAATTCCGTCGATCCAAGCGTTACACTGCAGCATCATCGAAACGAAACGCTAAGTCTCGCAAAAAAAGCAAAGTATCGCAGTCAGTCATCCAAGAGGCCATTATTATGCAAATGAGGAACGTCGGATCCCGGGCTTTATCTCGTTAATCTCGCGAGGCAAAAAAAAAGAAGGCATCCCGGCATGGCTCGGATCCCCCGGCGATGTGGAATGCAGGCCATTATAGAATTTTGATCGAAAGCGAGTGAGAGGAAAGCGGCCGGGCAGGCTGCACTCGCGTGAGTCCCGCCGAGCTTTCGCCGGCCGGGATCGCGCGAATCGAGTTCCCGATTTCCTCGGCGATCCTCGCGACTGACCCCCTTGCGGCGTGCAACACGCGCGATCAAGGTCACGCGCGGTTCCCGCCGCGTTTTCGCCGGGCCCTATTCTTCTCGTTCGCGCGGCGGGAAGAGGAGCGCTGACGCAAGCGAAAATTAGAAGTGTGGCGCGCTCTGCAACAATTGGCGAAAATTGCAGAAGAATCCCTCTTACGCACGGTGCATCGGGTTATTTGGCAACGCGGGCGACACGTGGGAAATCGAGACGCGCGCATTGTTGGCAGCCGCGTTCGCAGGCTCTCCGCTTCAATGTTTACGCGGAATGGAGCGATCCTCGAGTAATACGAATTTTTTTTTCGACGATAATTAGCCGAGTTGTATAACGCGGCGCCGTTTGAGAAAGTGCTAAGCCAGCTGAACGTTGCTTTTGGATATCGTAAAATCATAAATTTATGCTGCCGTTTTTTTTCGTAAGCCCGGTAAAAGCCTCGCGCGCGGTGTTACGGACAGGTTTCGGATACGGAAATGCGGCTGCGGGTTACCTCGGAAATTAAAAATATCGCCCGTTGCGTTATTGTGCCTTTCGTGGGCCTTGTGCTTCGGTTTACGATCGAAACTCGTGCCCTTGAACGATCAAGGTCTAAAAGAAGATCCCACAGTCTCCGCGACAACCTAACGAGATGCGGCTTCTTTATGCATCAACTTTTAAGCGTACGAAAAAAGTCGCCGCTCAAGGTTACCAAACCCAAGGTCTTACGCAAACCATTAACATTTCACCGCGGTATTGCTTACTTTCTAATAAACCGAAATTTAAAAGGTCCCTTTCTATATTTGCGGACTCGGAGCAATATTTTGAGCTCGGCTGATGAATAGCGAGTCTCCTCGACGTTGGAACTACTCGAGGGTACTTAAGATTCTTCGAGGAGGACATCTCGCATCAGCATACATGTATTCGCGACATTTCTCTTGTGCGCCTCAGCCCCTATTTTTACAGCTCCGTCCTCCTCTTCTCATTCTCCTCTCGATCCCCGTCGGAATGACGAATCTTCTTTTAGCTCCGGTCAGTATTTATTTTCTTCGCTCGCCCCGGTCACTTCGCCTCGTGCCAAACGAATTCTAACTCGTCGCCGTGATTTTACAACGTCTCGCGGCGTCGTTATTAGTGCCGTTAACAAAGCACTTGCAAAACGTGCGCCGATGCGCGCGCAATTCAATAAAGTAACACGCGCGCGCGTTTACAAGCCGAGGCTTACCATTACGCGTGATTGACAAATCGTTGCCAGGCATTCAAATCACCGGGCGCACTTTAGCGTCGATTGGTCAACGGACGCCCGGCGTTCCGGGTCATTTAGCGGGAAATTGCGCGTTCGACAAAAACGTTGGCGAATTGCGGAGTCCGTGCCGGAATGATCAAACTTCTCCCACGCCGGCGGAAACGACGATGAATATCGATAATTTATGCCGCGGCCGAATGAAAATTCGTGAAACGTGATCAGCTTAGCAGGGACTCGGCTCTTTTCGACGCCGGTATGGTTAATGACGAGGCGACCGGTCCCCCGACTACCGAAGACACTCGCGATGCGCTGACGTAATACTCGTAGGCGCCTGGAGAAAAAAAATTTGCCTCGGTTGCGTACCGCACGGCATTCCAATCGAGATTCGTTAATTCTCGGAGAGCCACCTTATCTAAACAGCAGGTATTAGCATAAAATTATCTCCGCGGGGGGGCAAAAGTACCAATTGCGTTTTATGGAGCTTGGAGGCTCCAGCTCGCGCCTATTTAGCAACTGAAGATGTAAAAGTAACGAACGATCGCGCTTTAACAGCTCGGCCATTAATATTGAAAGCGCGGCGTCGGCGTTAAAGCAACGCGCCGTCGCCTTAAAGATACATGCATTAGAATCTTGTTAACGAATAAAAGTGAAATGCTCCCGGTCACGGATGAGCCACGGCGGTTCTCCAGAGTCGAACGCAGGCGAGCGCAGCGCCAGGACCGCAGGAACAAGGCGAAAAACTTATCGAATAAGAGGAGCCGCGGTGCAGCGGTCACGCGCGGTCGCCTCTAAGAGAAGGCGGAGGCGTAGGCACTACCTGGATCGAAAATCGAGGAATAAAATTACAAGGGGAGCGCGGGGGGTCGGCTCGCGCCATCGAGTAGAGCCGGATGATATTTCAGTTAGGCGGCCTCTCTCGCGAAAGCGATCGCGAAATTCATTTTTCGAAGGTCGCCGGACGCGTCACCCGCTCCAATCGGTTCCGCGATCGGGTTTCGCCCCGAAACGACTCTCCCGGCCTCCTACCCGCGGCCATTCCTCGGCACTCTTCCTTCCTTTCGAGGAAGCGCCGCGCGGCCCAGGGGAGTTTTCTCGAAGGTGGGCTCGCGCTCCGCTCGAAGGTGCACCCGCCAGCCGGAGGGGAACGGAAGCGAGGACGGTTGCCGCGTTTAACGGTCGGCCGATTTTGCGCCGAGCCTCCCCCTCGCTGGCGGCGCGCGCGCGCTCCTGGCGATCTCGTAAAAAAAAATTGCCGACTTAAAGACACCGGAGAAAGAGAGGAAGGAGTGGAAGCGATGCGTTACCTCTTGGTTCCCGACTCGTTAAGATTCACTGATCGGCGCCAGCCATATCCCCTTCGCCGCTGCCGTGAGTGTCCCTCGGCGGCCGGTCGCTCAGCAGAACGTCGCCGCGATGAATCTCAATGTCCTCCTCGTGCCTCCTCGCTCCCCCGGGCTGATCCTCTCGCACTCGGAACAACGACGGAGTCACCTTGTGTGCAATCGCGGCGCGCGAAACGTGACCGGCGGTACCGGGTTTCAAATTCGACTTTTTCTGGTGCGAAAATTTAAAAGCAAAAAAAGCTGCGCGCTTCGCAGCAGATGGTATCGGTATTTTTATATCCGTGTGTGTATGTGTGTGCGTGTGCGGGGGACCGTGACGCGCTCGTGACTGCGGCGCGAGCCTTCTTCCCTCGCGCAGCGGAGGCGTACGTTTGCGGGCCCTCGCGCGGTCCGTCGCCGGGCGAAGGACCCGGGGGCCTTCGCGCCTGCGCACTCGGCGGCCCGTTCTCCCCGCGAGCGGACGCGCTCGTTGGGGGAGGGAGAAGCCGAGCGTGTGTATCCGCCGGCCCGTTCTCCGGCGGCGGCGGGGCTCCGGTACCTGTTGCCGCCTGCGCTCACCTGCCCCGAGTCCTCAGGTGGCAGCACCACTCCGCGGAGCGACTACCTGCGTTTTTCGGATGTGGGAACTGCACCGCATCGGCATCGGCCCGATGACGCATTCTTTGACACCGATGCCCTCCTTTTTTTCGGAGCGGCCTACAGTGCTCGCCCACGAGCGAGACGCGCACTGCATTGCTTTTTATTTATTCTAATTCGGGCCTGGATGGGAATGGTGTACTGCCGTTCGAAATTTTCGAAACTTGCTTCATTGTTGTTTTAGGAGCGACAGCCTTTTCTTGCGATGAGTACCAAGATCGCGCTTTGAAGAAAAGTCATCCTGTTGCATTGGATAGTGACGTTGCACAATGTTGATTTCAAAAGGATCTTGAACGATTTATCACAGCTTACTGAAAGTAAACTTCTTTACTTTTTATAAAAAGTGTTTTCTGTAATAAGTTACGCCAAATTAATACTACAAATAAGCCGAAATTGATTTCGTCATGTCGAGATACTATTTTTTTTCGTTTTATTAAAAATAACATATTAATTAGCATTTGCGTAACCCTGAATTTTGATTGTTCGCCGATGGCTCAGATTGGTATACTCGAGCAACATTCTCTTTCATATAGGAATGTTGATTTGCATGTAAATAATTTTTAATGAAGTTATGCCAGCACAGAGCAAACATTAAATAATACGGGGATTATGAGTGCGCAGTAAAACGTTAAATTACGCACGTGTCTTTCCACATTTTAGAAAAAAAAAGGAACGTTATTAGCGCGTAGGATCAGCCTTGGAGAGCCAAATACGAGTTTGTGCCCGATGAAGAGACATAAATTGCGCCTGAGTGAAAGCCCGTCGTCGGCGCGTAACTAAATTACGGAAAATTAAAAGCGCTCGTGTAAAGTCCATCAAATCGCTGAAGCGCGCGATTTCAAATCGACGCGCTAACAGGCCTCTTCGCGACTCAATTCGAGCCCCGAGAAAAAAAAAACAGTCGAGCCGCTCAATTATCCGTAATAGCCGTCTAAACGTCGTGCTGGGGTCCGAGCTCCCTGGAAAAACGGATTCCCATGCGCCGGCGCGTTCATAATGCACCTCGTGTAAACTGCGGCGGCCGGGTGAAATTCGTCGGGAGCGCCACAACAATGGTACCTGCTGTATCCCTCGCCCGGCGCGGACCTTGAGCAGGTATACGTATACCTCGCTGCTGCGGATGACATAATGATCTCGAAGAAAAGCGAGGGACAATCGCTCCCCTCGTTTTCTCATTAGCGCGCGTCGTCCCGGTCGCTAATCACCGCCCCGCGCACGCCGGATGAGTCGTCGAAATACGCGAAAGGAGAGCGCGCGAGTTATGGATTCTATATACTCCGCGCTGCAGGTTACGCGCCCCGATGCATTGTGCGGCTGCGCCCAGCTCACCTTTTATTTTCACCTCCTTCTACTCTCCTTTTTTTTCCACAGTAAATTCCCGCACAGAGCGAGGGAGCCGCTCGCTCGCTCGCCTCTTATCGCGCCGGCTGTTTTACCTGCGCTGGAGACGAGCGTGCAGGTATTCACACACATTCGAGCGGTTTTGTTTGTCCATCTACGGAAGTTTAGCTGCGATTTTCACTGCTGCCCATTTTGCTGCTCGTTTTAAATCGAGCGGGACTCGAGTGATTATTTTTTTTCACGAAACTAGTTTATTTTTCGAAAGCCCGCCCGGTTCAGTTTTCGATTAAGTAGCCGTGTCGCAGTTAGTAATGACCTTCCCGACAGCCCCGGAAGTCGCGATATAATTTTTAACCAAATCGACAATATAAATAACGCGAGATACAAGTACACAGCCACCGTTATTTATCTTGCACGCTTAATGGATCGAACGTTAAATCGAATTAATGAACTTGTAATATATACAACGGTTATCAACTACTTGATTAAGAAAGAACCATTACTGAATGTTTATATTTAGCTCAATCGTCGGTATAAAATTTCATAACGTACAATTACACAATAAACGCCACGTTAGAAAAAATATAACCCGCGTAGGTGTTACTGAAAAAAATTGCCATTAAATGTACAATCATCACATCCGTACATTACATTTACGATGAGCGAATGTCTCTTTTTTCTGTGTGAGAAAATCTCGCTTGAGTATCATTGTCTCGAGTCGGCCGATTTAAATTCTTCCAAACACTTTAAGTGCTTATTATACAAAAGCAAGAGGCATTATTTTAATTCCATTATTACCGTTTGGAATTAGCATTAATGACCCGAGCCGAGTGATTTCTCGCAAATAAGTTCGCCTGGTGGAACAAAGTGGCCTAGGCAAATTGACGCTAAGCGATTTAAAGCGGCCGTAAAGAAAAAACGAGCGATGCACTTATTTTAAATCCGCCGTGAAAGTAAACAAGCGGCCCGAGCGAGCCGCGGCGAAATGTATATTTACTACGAGCCATTACGACGCCGCGATTGCTCGGGCTCCTCGCGACACATTCTAGTTCCGACGGCGCGCGGTTTCAAATGAATCGCGCGCGCACCGAACGCGAGGCGCATTCCGCGGCGGAACGAGTTCGCCGGCCGGGAAAAGAAACGGCGGCGATATCGACGCGCGGGGCCGATATTAATAATTTCCCACAGGCGTCCACCTCTCGTCCTCGCGGCTCCCCGCGCGGCAATTAAAGCGGAGAATGCGGAGAAGGAAAAAATCGCGTGCCTGCGACAATGGCCTAATCACGCGTGTGCGCGTGTACCTGCCGTGTATAATTAGACGAAGTGGTGCACGCGCCGCGGCTCCTTTATGCACGCGCGAGCCGAAGGCCCCGAACTATTCCAGCCAATTATCGTGCCGCGGAAAATATTCGCGTCGGAGGCCGGGCGCGCACGAAAAATCCCCGGGGTTTCGATGAAATTGGAAGCGCGCCGGAATTTCTTGCCGGGAGAGGCTTCTGTTAGCCGTGGCAGGCGAGCCTCTCGAGGAAAAGGGATAGCACCCCTCGCCTTTTCGAGATTTCTTTCGCCGATCTCGAGCGGAAAGAGGCGCCATTCTTCCGACGCGATTATGTGCCCCCCGCGCGTCTCAGCGCCACCATCCGGATGCCGAGAGCAGATAGCGCTTATTAAACAAACACTAATCTCGAGAGGCAGCAGTCGCTCCATTGTCGAGCCGGTGATTTTTTCATAATTAATGAAATCCGCATTGGAGCCAGTTAATTTCACACGTGTACAGTATCCAGCGCTAAAAGAAAAGCATCCAATCCGCTCGTCTGAGTCCAACACGTGGGTCCGCGTTTTAATTATCCCGCTTGCCTGTCCGCATATGTAAATGCCTAATCCGATGTCCCCCGATAAGATCCGAAAAGTGCGTGAGGAACGCTCGCGCTATCAGGAAGCGGGCTGTTTGTTATTATGGTAATTCCCTGGGAAGTGGCTTCCTTCCTCCTTTTCTGACTTTTGAAACGTCGCCGTACCGAGGGGCAATACACTCTCTTACGCATAATCTGTTCGCGGTCGCGCGGACCCGCGGACACTCCGATGCACATCGCCGAGCCCACCTTTAATTCTTCCTCTTGCGTCCAAGTCTCTTTTACTTGCATTTTTTTGTATGACCTAAGAACGAATTAGCCACTGGAACTTCGTGTTCTAATGGCTTTTGCTAGTCAGAAACTTTCTTGTCGTCACTCGACGGTTTTTAATTGAATTTTAATTCATTGCTGCTTATTAATTTTCCTTATCAGAATTATGGATTGCATTAAAATGTTTATCTTAAATTATATTACAATATGAGATTTGATTAAAAATTGATTAGTTTTGTATTTCTGCCCACTAATTAATAACATGTAAATAAGTAATTTATTTTAAATGATTGCAATGATGTAGGTTTATTTCTACATTCAAAAGTGAAATCCTAAAACTGCGGATATTTTGTAGGAAAATGGTTTTGTACCGTAATATATAATCCAGTTTTTCAATTAGGCAATTAAAAACTCTCATTTATTTTTATTTCACTTACAAAACTGTTGAAATTACATTAAAATACATTCTATATCTTTCGGAATGAATTTCATCGGCCGAAACGAGCCAATTAGAAATTACTATAATTCACATAACTGCGGCGGTTGCGTCAATTTTCCAACAATCCATAATATTGACGCGGCCGATCGGCAGGGGAAAACGATCGGGCTTCGGATTTCGGCTCGTCGCGTTGTGAAAGGCGCGGCGCGTTTCGTTTTTCATCGGCGCGGCGGGGAATCCGCGGTGGTAGCAGCTTCCGGACAGGTCGATGCACACGAGCGAGCATGCGCGCGCGCCGAGCAGTGCGTGCCCGCGTTCTTCCCGTCGAGCACGTGCGCGCGTCCCCCGATCCACCGCACCTCTGGCCGAATTCGCAGAAGCCGCAGCGGACCCCTTTCTTCTTCTTTTTTCGACACTCGCCGCACTGTTTGTCCTCGCTTTTAGCGCCGAGTCCCCTGGGACGGCCGTGCATAGAGCTACCGCCGCTGAGAGGTTGGCATCGCGAGACAAAAGTTTATAACGAACTTTCACTCGAACAAAGAAGCTGCTTATTGTTGCTGCGGAGGGTCCTCGGCCGGCACTTCGCTAATAAACGCTAAACGAACGGAGAGCGCACAAGAGTTCCTTTAGGCGTATATACAATAGCGCAATCTTACTGCGAATTGCGGGGTTTATTCTATTACCGATTGCTCCGATCGGCGATACCGCAGGGTTATGAGGTATACGCGAGCGGAGAGGCGCGTATAAATCAATGGGCGCGCGCAACACCTCCATTATAGATTTCAGCGAATCCCGGCGCGCGAGAGACAATCGCTCGCCGCAAGTATCCCACGATGAGTAATCGGGCTCGTCGGAGCTCCGCCGCGGCCCCTCGCGTATCATCCTTTAGCATCGGAGCTCGCCTCTGCATCACCTTGACTTCCGCTCAATTTGTCACTGCGCCGGGCGTCTTATGAATTTCCGGCCCTCGGGCGCGAAAAATCGGCCGGTCTCGTTCGCGCATATAGGTACCGCGTGGCATTCAGCGGGCGCGCGGATGCGCCGCGGGGATCGGACGGGATCCATAGTGAAAACTGTACGTGGGTATGTACGTCGATCGCCGGGAGCTACGGAGCGTCTCGACCCCGACGAAAGGGAAACGAGGCAGCCGCGAGCGAGCGGCAGCCCATGCAAAAGTCAATTTGTCCAGGCGCGCGCCCATACGAAGATAGACGCTTGGCTTTCGCTTTTGCGCGCTTCGCGGACGCGCCTCCCCCTCGGCTTCTTTTTTCTTTCTACTTGCCAGCGAGCGTGACTAAATTCCGATCGGACGGCTCGAGGTTGATGTCTTGAGCGATTATTTCGATTTTTTTCTCTGCGGAGCGATGTGCTGATTATTGGTTGTTTTTTTTTTTAAGTTTGCTAATGTTAAAGGTAAAGAATAGTAATCGTGCTGCTTTTAAAAAATAAAAAAAAATTTTAATTTAAAATACTTTTTTTTAATAAAATTATGTGTAATATGTTTTTGAAAACATTTTCTTTGTAATTTTTTACTTAATTAACATTGATGTAGCAATACATTGATTCTGACGGATAATATGAAAATTACTGATTTCTTTTTTGCTCTTCTTTTTTTATTAAATAAATCTGAAATATCATGAAAACAATGATAAATATTGACAATATAAACGGATTTAAAAAAAAAACAATGTAGATTTATGAATTGTTGTGGCATTCATCATGCATTATTTTATTGAATAATAAACAAATGGATTATTTTAAAAACCATTTATTATCATACATTTGTAACTACGATGCAATAAATTATCATCCTAAAAGTTGTTTAGCAAATAAGTGTATTCATCCACGCTAAAACTAAAACTATCTAACTTTATCTAATCTCTACGCTTTCTCTTCTAATAACATTACAGCGTAAAACTATCTACAGTATCACTAATGAAAAGAACAAATCATTACACATCCTACAGATGAACATAATTATCTACAAATAAACATGATTAAATTCATACCTCTCACACAAAAAACAATAACAAAAGTTGCCTCTACCTACCAAAATTTCCAAGGACGTTTATAAATAGACCAGTCAATAATCATACTTACTCACAATTACAGCGTACATAAAATGCATATTACACGTACATACATATCATTAAATTTGGCCGTTGGTTAAAAGATTCTCTCCGGCGAGGTGTAATAAAACCGGTGGCCAAATGTTTTTTTTTTCTCATCACTACAAATAAGTTCCTTGTGCTCGTTTTTTGTTATTTTACCAATTTATTTTTTTCGTCGGTCTCACTACTCTTTCAGGTATGAATACATCAAAAGATATCGGACGTTAGCAAAGTTAATGTCCCGTCGGGGCATTGGAGCAGCCACGTAGTGGAAAATTCGCGCATCTTCGCTCTGGACATTTGCGAAAATTACATAATTGTACTCGACCCGTTGACTTTCCCGAAAATTGGCGGCGGCGGTGCGAGCGCGACCCGATAAGGACTTTCGCGTCGGCAATTTCTCCGCGCGCATCGCCTTCAATTGCTCTTGCCGCGCGGCGATCAGCGATTTTTGTACTTCGCCGGGAACATCTCGGTCTGAAGATTCACGAAGCTTGCCGCGATAAACATCAAACGGTTTCTCCGCATCGCTTTTTTTCACGCACTCATCCACTGATTAGCGCGCGACGCAACCGCCGGCAAAAACTTCGTGACCTTTTTATCTCGACGGCGCAGCGGCATTGTATAATCTTTTAGAAAAACACGTACACGCATGAGCAAATTTCTTTGGACTATATAAATAATTTTTTTTACTTTTTGAAAAGTTGCGACACGTACTCATCGACGTCTTCTCTCGAGGGTACATACTGTCGTAGTAAGTGGTCACGTCAAAGCAGGGAAGAAAAATCGCGATACCTTCGGCCAATCGAAAATCGAAGGGAGCGCAGTAGGGGGGACGCATATCCAAAGAAGCGGAGTCAAATGCAATCTGGGGCGCAGGGAATGAGCTTACGGCGGTTAATTCGAAAATTTACGAGCGCCATTGAAATAGCCGTGACGCAATCGGCTCCTCGTGTTTCGAGGGCGGGCCCCGGGCAAAGCACATAATTTCGCGTATCAAGTCGCTCAGCCGGACACCTGCAAAGCCATTTTGGTTCTACGCGGAGGGGAAAAAAAAGAAGTCGAGGCTCGCGCTGCGGAGAGCGGGGCTTCTCGGAAACCGGTGAACGACGGTCCCGAGGCGAGGAAAATAATCTTCGATTCTCTCTCCTTGGGGGCCTTGGCCGATTGGGGGGTGCGCCCGCGGCGGCTTCACGTGGTCCTCTCGAGGTTGTGGTAGCGCTTGTTGTAGTCGACGCTGCCGTAGCTGCTCATGTAGCGGCCGCTGAAGGAGGCCCTGGTCCAGGCGCCCGCCCGGTTCGAGTAGCTGTTGCAGGCCATCAGGGAGTTCATGCCGCTGGGCCGGTCGATCGGCACGCCCCGGGCCCGCGCCGCCGCCACCGTCGCGCTGTCCATCACGCTGGTGCTGTGCGAGCGCCCGCTGTCCGTCAGCGAGGCGCGCAGGTTCTCGCCGGCGCCCAGCTCCGTGTACGGCTTCGGCCCGCGCTCGCAGCAGCTCACGAACATGAACGCCACGACGCCCTGGACAGAATGTTTCTTTCTTAGCTGCCTTTTTTGCTATTCTTCAAGGTCTTGCGAAGGATACGGAATATATGCGGACGGATGATGGAATATTTGCTTACTTTGGTATTCGCAGAAGCGAATTTTTTTTTATTTTTTACTGCAAAGGGGAACAGGCGCGCGGGATTAAAAAGCTTGAAAAGTGAGAAATAAGTTATGGTTTCTATTGTCCATTGATAAAGAATACTGGGAATTTCGATTAGTACTACAGGGTCAAGAATTTGCCTTGAAAAAATTTTAATAACATCTCATGATTAACAAGCATCCTTTAATCGATACGAAGTAAAAAATACCATTAGTTTTAATTAGCTTGTTCTGCGATCGTAAAAAGCGGCATAAAGTGAAATAACTATAGACAGAACCGTTAAAAAGTTTATAAGACCGTGAGTTAAATGTGCACGAAAGAAAAAATTAAAAATTATAGTTAATTAATAACAGCTTAAACATAATTAACGACAGTTCTCTTCATTAAATATCATTGATAAATTGCAATCAATCGTCGTCACAAATTTTTTCTCTGCTCCAGCAATAATACTCAACAATTAAAAGCTTGAATTAATATTGCGTCAAACACAATACAAACTTACCACGATCAAGTGCAGCAATACGATAAACATAGAGGCGCTCCTAAATCCAATATTGTCGAACAAGATGCCAGCGACACTCGGTCCTATGAAGGCGCCAAGGGCAAATGTGCTGGTCCAAAGTCCGCTAATCAATCCGTAAGTCTCGAGATTGTTCGGGAATCCATTTGATCTGTCAAATAAGGATCGTAAAGCCATTGTAAAAGTCGCCTCTCACGCGCCAACCGAACGCGCGCTCGCGTTTCACTCGCGGCCATTGCGCAGGGGCACGCGCGCGAACGACTCGATAACGGTCCTTCTTTTTTCGCTCGTGAAAAATCACGATAAGTGAAGCTTCCAAAAATAGTCCGACGATAGCCGCGCGGCGCTAAGAATCACTCGGATAGCGCCTGTTTTGTACACAACTTGTAAAGTTGTGCGCTCAGATAGTTTTCAACGTTTAGCAGATAAATAAATCAATTAACCGATTGATCGAGTACAGCATAAATATTACTGCGCCTCGCGAACGCCTCTTCCGCTTTCGCAAACATAAAATCTCTGGATGTATCTGGTTACGGTGAAAACTACTCGTCGGCATCGACGACTTGTATGTTAATCTGAAGATATAAAATGTGACCGTTATCGCAAACTGTCGCCAATACTTACATGGAGATTCTGAGGGCGTCGGTGAAGCTGGCGACCAGCTGAGCCGCCATGCCAAGACCGTGAATGACCAGGCCAGAAATGGTCATCCAGAGGACGGTGTCGTAGGGTATGAAGGGTGCCGGTCCGATGAGTCCAAAGCCGACCATGACCAGCATGCATCCGGCTACTGTCGCAACCTACGAACAACATTTGACTTGAAAACAACTGTCGCGAAAGATTGTATCGCGCGAGTGACGTAAATCTCGTGCCATTTTTAACTTACTTTTGCGAAACGGTGCTACGATAGCGCGGCCTGCTTCGCAAATACCCGATTACGGTCTTAATTTATAATTGGCCGACATAATCAATTAGCCGAAGTTGATTCAGAAAAATCTCGGTACTTTCCCGCGGACGCCGTGAAAGCGAGTATTGCTCACCTTGGGGTTCGAGTACTTGTCGCAGAGCCAGCCCCAGGCGGGCGCGGTCATCGCGTAGGTGCCACCGTTGATGACGAACATCAGGCCGAGAACGACCGGGCTCATGTCGAACTGGCGCAGGTGGGGCTCGAGGGTCGCCTGGAGGAAGCCGATGCTCATGCTAGTGACGATGATCGAGGCGGTCGCCACCATTACACCCGGTATCCTCAGCACCTTCATGAATTTTCCTGCAAACGAGCGCCGTTAAGCGAAAGTCGAGCAGTCTTTTATCGCCGATTTCCGTCGTACTCACCCTCTATGCTTTGATTATCTTGCTCGGAGTCGTGGTGAACGGGTAGGACGAAGGCCGTTATTACCGCCGCGAGGAAGAGTGCGAAACCCAGCACTGCGAACGGTGTCGTGTATCCTCCCAGCTGTCGATCATTACGTTAAATATTACTCTTTTACTCTTGAACCGTAAATCTTCTTTTAATTTAACTTTATAATATCTCGTATATAAGATTACTTTTTTAAAGGTTTTAAGAACTACATTGTCGGAATGGGATTAACAAATATTTCATAAACGGTCATTTTTTACTAGAGCTGTAAATTCTACTGAAGTGCTAATTTAAAAATAAATAAGAAATGAAATGCTGCTAAATTGAGCGAGAAACCTGGTAAAGAGCTCCTCCAACTGTGGGTCCAACGATGAGTCCCAGGCCAAAGAAGGTCTCCAGACTGGCGAACGTGGTGGCGACATTTTCGGGGAACTCTTTGGCGATGATGGCAAAGCTGGCCGTGAGAAAGGCGGCATTGCCTAAGGCTTCGATTATCCGTATCACGAAGGACAGAATAATGAACGGGTAGTGGCCTTCGACCTTATCGAGCATGCCGAAGAAAATCGCACACGTGCCCGTAGTGAGGATGCCTCCGTTGAACAGCAGCTTCGGACCTATTCGGTTTATCTGGAACAAGGAGACGCGATACAATTTTTTGTTCCAAATTAATCCGCAATTATAAAAAGATAAGTTAACGAAGAATCAGTTTGTTTCTCTTTAAATTGTTGTTTACGTCTGCGCAATGCTGTTGCAAGCTTTCGTCGTGGAGTAATCCTGCCACGCATTTTTCCAGCTATTTTAATCGAATTCACTTAGTCTGCATTATTTACCAGTTATAGATAGATGAAATATTCTTGTTTATTTAGGGTAAGCGAATACATCAATTCGGTAGCGTTAAAAGTAGTTGAATTTTTATCAAAGTTCAGCGAATGAATTATGCGCGAAGCTTCGTTCGAGCAAACACTGCACTGCGTTATCCCAGTATCCCAGTGGAAAATAAAAGCGTAAGAACAACAGTGCAATTAGTTAATCCTCTATTTACCAATGAATCACAGCAAAGTTTTACAGATAAACTACCGAAGCGTGGACAAATAAAATAAAGGCATACTCACGTGTTGTCCGTAGACGGGGCTGATAATGAAGACAACGAGCTCGAAGATGCCAAAAACCAGTCCGTACTCGGTCGCCGAGGCTCCTTTCTTCTCGGCCTGAATGCGTTATCGGCAAAGACAAAAGAAGATTCGAGATAATTCGAGCTCTCTCGCGGTGCTAGCAACGGGGGCCGGGACGAGCCCACGCGGCTAGGAGCCGGCGTCCAGTAGTCCCGCTGCAATTAAGCTTTCTGCGCGATAAGGGAGTGCGCGGGCCGCCGTGATAAACTTTGAACGTGCCGCGCTATCTCAATCGGGCCAAGACTTATTACTACTCGGCGTTATCGTCTCGCTCGTTACGGAGCGATACACCGTCAGATGAGCGCGCACGCGATGACCGGCCGCAGGAAATTTGTACGTCGAACCCTGCCGTTTACCGCATCCCTCCCGACTTCCCCTGCACTTCTAAACGCTGCTGATCGCGGCTCGTCGTCTAACGTAAACAAACAGGCTACAGTAACGAGATGACTGAGTGTGCTCGCTTCAATTTCGTTAGCGCCTGGCTAAACAGGACTCTTCCTTTATGACTAGGAGCTTATATTTTTTAGCGATCTTTTTCATTTATGGCTTAGCATTTGCTAACAGTTTCAGATTTTCAAGCTAAATTAACAATTTTATCATAAAAAGTACTGAAGAATTGAATGATTTTTTATTTTTATCGATAATATATTGGCAAAGTCTTTGATGAAGTATCGCCGTTCAGACAACTTATCAACGCACTTTCTTAACGGTTCCAACCGAACGTTTCAGTGACTCTCGAAAATCTTCATTAGCTCGCACTGGATACTGCCTCGCATATGAGCGTATAAAAAAAGTGTTCGCGATTTGCATGAATGCTGCGATATTTTTAGATACTGGATACGCGGCACTTTTTTTACTCAGACAAACGTCACGTGATTCATAAATATAATTGTGAAATCGTGTTATTTTCGTCGTTCGTCTTAGTCCAAATTAAGCGGCATTTCTTCTTTGAAAGTTTGCATGGAAACTAGTTTGATATCACGGCACCCAGCAAAGGGACATCGTCACGTAAACACCTAACGTAGAATTTTAGTCACTTTCGAAGTGTGAATATACTGACAATATTTTCTAATTTTGTAAGAAACGGATGCAAGGATAGCATGTTGATCATCTTGTGCAGCATTTAATTCGTGTTACGTGATTAAAGTAAATGACTTGAATAATAAATTTGTTTGCGTGATTGTATTGAATCGAAGAATGTTTAAAAAATGTTTTGAAATGAATGACTATAGACATTTGGACAATGTAAATATGTAGCGTTACATATATACACGAGTCTGATACAATTTATCATAAAAATTCATAATACATAAATTGAATATCCTACTATACAAGTTGAACTATGTATACGAATCGATGATCGCTTTAGAAGTACAGCATAATAACTAATCGTCTACTTTCCAAATGGATAGACAAAAATTAAGTAAGAAAATCGGCACTTACCTCATGAGGATAAAAGGGCGCCTGTAAAGAAACGCAAACGGCGTTCGCAAAATCGGCGATACTGATGACTATGAGCGTGAGCCACTGCCTTCTGGTGAATTGACCCATCGCGATTGGTTTCGCTCGAGGCTCCGGCTAGTGCTCGCGACACCGAGCGCGGATCGGTAACCCTACACGCTCGCAGGCGCCGTCGAAGAGGAGAAATATAGATGGATCGGTCAGGGAATAACCGGTCGCGTTCGACGTACGCGCGGCACGTGTCCAAGGATCCGCGGAGCTGGCGTACCGTTCGACCGGGCGATTCGGTAGACTGTCACTTTCTGGCACGGCGTCGAGTGCGCGGCGCGGCACCCTCGTCGGCTGTTCCGTTCGGTCGCGCGCTCGGCTGGAGCGTCGTTGCTTTGTGCGTGTCAAAGTTCACAGCTGATAGCCGAGCGGGCGCAATGGTTCTGATTCACTATCGGGAGACGCCTCCCCCCCTCCCCTCGTCCTCCGCCAGAGCGATTCTCCGGCCATCTGCGCTCACGCGACGATTACGATCGGGGATGAAGACGCGCTAGATTTAGCCCGCTCTACTTGTCCACTTCCTAGTCTCGGATAAGCTGGAGCGCCTTCAGCCATGCCGTACACGCAGACACTAGCGCATGACAACAGTCGGACTTTCTCGACGGTACCGCGCAGTAACGATCGCGGTGCCGGTAATCTAGGGAATGCGACTTTTCGATTTCACGCGAAGGTTCTTCAGTTCGCTTGCCGGAGTAGAGTCGGTAATTCGAGTCCTTTGCTACGTCGCGTAGTATAAGTAACGCTGCGTAATAACGAACGACCGCTGCATTTTTACCTTCGCGACCGCAGTGTACGGCACGCGCTGCCGTCGAGATATGACATTTTTTTGCACTCGTTCAAATCATTCCAAGTGCATGCGCATTAATGAGGACGAAATTTTTTCATAAACGTGGATAAGTATGATGCGTAAAAGTTAGGGGCTACAGGAGGGCATATTTATTTATGAGTTTAAAAAAATGTGATATTCATTAATTATTATGATAACTTAACTTTAATAAAGTAAGCAACTCGTGTGGAATATTACTAAAATACATTTATTTGTGTAGCAACTATTTACATTTCTTATTTACTAAATTGAGAAAGAAAAATGCACATGCTAAAAGTACATTGTGACGCTGGTCGAATAACACTAAGCGCGTTTACCTTCTAAAAACACTGCATTTTTAGAACAACAACGATAAGTCCATTAAAATCGAACGCGAAGAGTATTGGAAATAATAATACCAACTAAAAATTTATCAAAACAAAGAAATCGCAAACAATTTTTTTTTGTCTTTTTTTTCGTGAATACTGATTGCCAAGTGCGTGGGTTAGAATTTTAACGAATTTACGTCCATAAATCAATGTACGCGAATGCGCGGGGCCCTGTGCAAAAAGCAAAAATTTTTTTGTCGATAAAGTTCAAGTGAATTAAATGGAAGCACACTGCGCGCGGAGCTTTCGAGACTCGTCGGCGGAGCACGTGCCGGTGTAGCGCGTCGATCAATCAAAGTGCGAGCAAGATTTATTGCGGTGCGTAAACATCGCTCGGCGTCGACGGGAGAGAAAAATTGTAGTGTTATTGTGCACTCGGCGTACGCGAATTAAGTGAAAAAAAAGAGCCGAACGTTCGCTGACGAAACTCATTCAAGCCGACGACGCGACATTGACGCTTGTTACATCAGCCAAGCGATGGCGCAAAAGCCGTTTGTATACTATCCCGATATGAGGAAAATTTTGATTCCTGGGCCAGATCGCGCCGTGGACGCGAGCTCAATCTAATCTAGTCATGGAAATTTTATAAAAATTGAGATGCGCGCGAAATCAGCATGATTGCGGATGGTTGGAGCTTTGAAGAACTTGATTTTTTACTATTTTTTGGTGGTACTCTAAAGCATCTGGGCATCCTTTGAAGTAAGTCTTAATGTAATATGTGAAAGAGTTACCGCGATATTTTCTTTAAATACAAAGTAAAAACTGGATCTACACTTGAAAAATTAATCTTTTGCGGGTCACGCAGAGATGAGATTCCTGCGGCTTATAAAAAAGTGAGGCATTGAAAAAACTCTCCTCCAAATTGTTGTTAGTGCTAAAGAATAATATGGTAGGTCGGAAAACCACCCCATTCGAAGGTCAGCTTTTACTCGAATAAAATATTATTTCACTCTTTCACATTATGAGAGAACTAGAAGTAGCTCGTTTCACACTCAGAAAGTCAGATCGATAAAGAGATGAGACGCAGCTCGCTCGCAGAACCGAGTGAGCCCATCGTTACATAAAAGAGTACCACAGCGGTTCTTATAAATGATCGGCCATCGAGATCTACGTGTCGTGGAGCCAGACTTTCATGGGGACCTTGGTGAAGGCCGTGTTGAGGAAGGACATGAAGTGCTTGGCGATGCTGCTGCTGGCGGCAGGGCGCATCTCCTCGATGATCTCCTTGGCGTTCTGGTTGAGGAACTGATTCATAGCCTGGCCGATGACGTTGTTGCCGTTGAGCTCGTCGTCGACGCGGAAGCGCGCGCGGCCCAGGCTGAAATCGATGAGCAGCCGGCCGATCTTCATGTAGCGCACGCCGTTGCGCTTCTCCTCCACGCCTTGCACACGCGCGATCGCCGCTACGTCACCTGCGCAACATGGGATCAACATTAGTCAATTTTATAGAGATACGTGTACTACTTATGGAGTTTGCAAGCTAAAGTTATGAGCCGAACAAACGCTTCATGTCACTTTATAAACGTGATTGTTAGTAAATTGTTTAAAGTGTAAAGAATTTATATTTATAGCATTAGTTACTTAATAACTATGGTGATAAATTTTTATCTTGAGGGACATATTAAATTAATGTAATTTATAACAAAATTGCAGAAATTAAAACTACTAATGTAATAATTTATCAACCGAGTGGAAAATAATTGGTAGGGGAAAGTAATGATTTTGTTAAGATTGCGAAATGTTTATATTTCTTTTATCGGGTTCAATACTTTAAGCTGATTCGTGAAGTTCTTAAATTTTTAACGTCAGAATGCTTTTTCAAGCATTTCTCATAATTATCCAGCTTATCTTATTTGGTTACACTGTTTTTATTTGAAAATGATTGATGATACTTAAAAAATTTAAGTATCATCGTTTAAAACTGCTTTAAAAGAAAGCAGTTTTAAACGTGTAATGTCAGTAGCTCTTTACACTGCAATTGCAGTTTCTTTCCCACAAGAAGATAACATTGAAGAAGAAAAAGCAAGTACTAATTAAATTACCGAAGAATGCCCAGAAGTCTCCGTGGCTTTGAATGGGGAAGAGGAGGACGTTGCCGGCCACCTCGTAGCGCCCTTGCAGCTCGATCTTTGGTATCGTCAGGTGGAGGTCCAGCCTGAGGTTCTTCAGGTCCGACCTCACCTTAATCACCGAGTAGTTGCCCGGACCGAAGGCCGTGATGTTGGAGAAGAGGGCGCGCACCCTCACAGCGCCCTGTCCGTTCTCCATTCCCAGTTCGGGAATGTTCAGCGGGTCGATAGGCGGTAGGTCCAACTCCGTGATTCCTGCAATGTCAAATACACATTCAAATCCAAATTATCGAGTATTTTGCGACCTTGACTCAAAGATTAGCAAGTTAAAAGCAAAAATTAAAAGTGTTTGGCTTCGGATTTAATGAAATATTTCAGATTTTTCCTACCTTATCGATGTAATTTAGAATTGTTTACGTTTTTAATTGAAAATAAAGTAGGAGCGTGATTTTTAATTTGCGTTTAATCAAGAATATATAACCTCACTTACTATTTCAGACTAGCGTTACTTATTGAAATTGAAGAGTCGGTTGAAATTTAAATAGTCGAATTTTATAACGACGATTTTTTCAGAATTTTTACTAATAATCACCGGTTCGAAAAAGAAAATTACACAGGAAATCTAATCATCAATTTGTGGCCAATAATTTGGCACTGCAATTTTTATCAACCATTTTGTGCCACGATTACCTTCTAATACAATAATTTTGTAACCGAAAATTCTTTGGCTGCCCAATTAACCCGTCGCATTGCTTTTTCAGTACAAGAAATGACTAGCTACAGCAACACTTGACGTAAATGAACTCACCTTTAACCAGGTACGGTTTGAGATGATTGAAGGCCTTCTGGATGCAGGAGTCTATACCAGGATCCGTTCGGGTGCAGGGCAGGATGTACTCCGCTGTAAAATAAAAACAACCATCGTGAATAATGGAAAAAGGCCACCGCAGCGTTCAATCGAGAGTGAATGAGCAGGTAACTACCGGCGGTAAGTACATGCCTCGCGGAAACGCAGAAAAACGAGATTGCCCGAGGGAGGAAAAGATGGAGCAATTTTACGAGCGCTAATTAGATTCCGGTACGCACTAACGAAGCGATTTCGTAATCACGATTCATTTCGCCTATTTCTCGCTCGATTGATTATCTAATGACCTGGAAACGCAAAAAGTACGCTCTAAACTAGGCTTTCGTTTTAGTGATTGGGAGAGGGTAACGATAAGGGTGAATTTTTAGCAAAAAAAGCCATCAAAGCTAATGAATTCTGAAGTCTTACACGTTCGCTTGATATTCGCAAGTTATCTTCAAAGCTGTTTTTCTCTTTTATCTAAATGTTTCTTGAAAAAAATGGCATTATCAAGAAATAAATCCTGACACAAAGTAGGAAATAGTTTATACAATAACGCGACATATTTCGTCAAACAAGTATTAAAAAGGCTAAAACTGTAGCAAAAAAGGAATTCTCTTTAAATCCTGAAAAGCAGGTCGCATAAATAAGACTGCACTTTAAATACGACACTGTGCTACAAGTCGCGCGATTAAGGTAACTACGGTGCCAGGGCGTCGACATCCGCTTCTTGCATCTCAACGAGAAAAGTACCGTTGCAAAAAAAAAGAAGGGCCAACCGGTGGGTAACGAGCTCGAGTGACCTTCGCTGGGCCGGCCGGTACAAGGATATAGGCGAGACGTGCCCTCGGCGCGTGCTCGCTCCGCGCCGCGTCTCGACCTTCAGCACTTTTCTTCACGCACGACGCCCGTACTCCCTCGATCGGATTTTTGCGCAAACGGCGCGCTTCAAGGATCGCCGATGCGGATTCTCGCTAACGTAATTTTTGCGCAATTTGCATCACGTACTTTCCGCGCTTATCGCGCCGTTATAGTAGAGCCCGATAGCGATTAATCGCTCTGGAGTCTGGAGTTTTTGCCCAATTCAAAATAATTTTTGCGGTTGCGCTCATCGCGATGACTTGACCAGCTAAGCGCGATGGTTTTACATCAGCGTTCAGATAAGGGCGCTCCATTTCAAGATTCTGCATTTTAAGGATCTGAACTTTACATATTTTTTTTAGAATACAAATTAATCAACGAACAAAATTTGCACTTGTTCGAAAAGGAATTAGTGCTATTTTACTGTCATTTAGTGTGAATCGTGACAAATCTGGAGTTTGCAGATTTTTCTTGACAATGAACGGCCGTCACAGGTTTAGAGGGTATGAATTTTTTACTTTATGCAGATTGACTAAGGTATGGATCTAGATTTTTGTTTTTTTCCATAATCACATATATAGCCTGCATTATCATTAATTAAACTTTTTATCGAAGCAGATATAGAAGAACACATTTAATCCCAGAGCTACTACGTCAATCTCGACACATGACTTTCATGGTACGTAATAAATCTGAAAAATAAAGAGGTCATTCGCCCGCGGTCTACGTCTTACACAACTGCCAGCCTAATAAAATGTATTTTGTACCAGAAGACAGGTATCACCAGCGTCCAGTTCGCCAAGAATTGCCGCCGACATCCGAGCGACTCGCGGAAATGAATAATAAGGATCTTACAAGCACGGAGAAATGCACGAAGGAATCCATCAGGTTGCGCAACGATTATGACGGATAAAATGTGGTTCGCGGCGAAACGAGCCTGCTGCCTAGGCAAGAACAATCGAGGCTATACGCGCAGCGGCTAAAAGCAGCTAGGTTAAAAAGTGAAAGGTGCGCAGGTGGGCCGCGCGGCGTTCGTGATTTTGACTGATTTATCGTGACGCGCGCTTGTGCAACCGATCGCCGGCCGTGCCATCTTCTCCCGCGCAGGTGCACACGCTCGGAGTGGGCGCAACATTCGTATGCGAGGCGCGCCGGGATTTGAATCGGATAAACGGCGCGGCCACGCTACGTGTCGCTATTATTAAGCTTGCAAAAGTGTCTGCGTCCCGCGGCGGTGCGGCTTACTAATATCGCGAAATTGATGCTGGAAAAAGACATTCGGATGCCGATCGGGTGCGATCACTTCTCGAGCCCACGGCGACTTACAGAATCGATCGGGGAAAAAAGCTTTATTATGAGCGTTAGGGGCCCGACAATGGCGACTGCGCGCGAAGATTATGATGGCATTTCTCAATTGGATTTTGTAACGCGTTTGCTTTGCTACACTGTAAAATTGACTTTTTACCGATACCCATTACCGCATGTATTGCACTGCGGACACTCGGTGGTTGGGAAAAGGTGTACGAGAAACTGCGTACGCAAACATCGCAGTTCATTATGAGGCAAAGCATACTCTAACCGAAACTGATTTCCTTTTCGAAAATCCCATAAAAAAACGAGGAAGTACAGCAGCCAGCTTACGCTCACTTTTCTTTTGCATAATCAATTAGCAATTATCGTCATTTAACCTACAATGATGTTTTCCCTTTCCTGTGAGCACACCTTACTCTTACCGCCAGTTTAAAAACCCCAACGCGTCATCAAAACTTACGCGAACTCGTCGCTAAAAAGAAAAAAAATCTGGTAGGTCCAGAGGAGGGGAACTCCTCCGAAAAATAAGAAATTCAACCTACCGCGGTATGTGGCGCGCGTTCTACTTCGGGCCCGGCTCATCGCGTCGCGTCTCGTTTGACTCTTGAGGTTCGCGCGCTTTCACCTCTCCGAAATCCCGTGAATGAGCCTCGCGGGCTTTTGTGCTCGCTAATCCCGACTTTCTCCCGCGGCACGTACACGCACACATACACAGAGACCGGCGGCTCGCACGCCTTATGCAATGGCTCTGACATAACCTTCGCCACGCCGGCGTTACACCATCGGGCCCCGCAGCCGAGTCCGCAGAGCCGCTTCTAAATGTCGACCGAGGTTCGGCCCGGTGCTCCAGCCGCCCGAGCCCCGGGCGCTCGTGCTATTTTTTTTTTCTTTCGATATTTTGTTTACGTGAGTCTGACCCACTTTACACGGGGGTGTTTCTTATAATTATATTTAACTAGGGTGGATTGAATTGGAGTTGTTTGGATTTAATTGGTACGGGCGAAGGGCGTTTTATGTAATTTTGTTAGAAAAATTATTGTATTTTGTAAGTAGTTACGGCTGTCATTTTTTAAATTTTATTATTGATTATAAAATTAGATAGTATATATACGTAACTTTTAAAAGTTAAAAATTTTATTATAAATACGTTGGGAATGTACGCGTGAGTCTGATACCGTAGGCAATTAGTGTGTACGAATTTTAAGTAGTTACAGACGGTCGTGGTAAGCCGCCAGTTGCTTTCACCAGGTCAGATTCGAAAAGTTCAAGTGCACTGTCATCCGATTTCCATTATAATAAAAACAATGGTAATTGCTATGCTAAATTGATCAAGCGCTTGATTTGCTGATCATCGACTTAATTAAGCAGGCGTTGTTTCTTTCGAAATCTTTTCCTCAAATAGAAACTGATCAATCGGTTATCGAAAAATCTGATCTTTTTGTTCTCGCGTCCTTGAAAATTCGTTAAATTTAGTCGCAGTGCGTGAAAAGATAATGAACGTATCTCTAAGCACTCGCATAATTAGCTTATATGTTGAAAGCAAAAGTCACGACATGTAATTTAAGAGGTTAAAGTACTTTTTTTTCTTTCTAGCACAATCTGATTAAACGTTATATGCTTGATTGAGAATCGCAAATAAAAATATTACATAAATTGCAGGCCTATAACGAGGCTAAGCTTGGAAAAAGCTATTTTTTGCCACCATCGTTCCAACACTTTTTTCCACAAATATTTGTGTACATAAGAAAAACATGTACCATTTGACTCGACGCTCTCGCAAGCATCGAAAACCAAAAGTAACGATTGCCTCTTAAACCCTAACGAACTTTCGCATTCTCGAAAAATAGCGAACCGCTAACTGGCACTTAAAGCCAAGCGGGCAAACGGCAAGAAGCGCTGCGAATCGCGGTGGATACACAAAGGCGGCTCGTTCACGCGTCCTTGAGTGTACGGGAGGAGGCCGCGGCGATTTTCGCCGGCGAGAGCGAAAGTCTTGTTACGCGCGCGGGGCATCTGCCGCCGCGGCGTAACTCCGCGGGATTCACGCAAGCGCGATTACGCGGGATGCACCTCCTTTGCCCCTTTCGCAAAGCCGCGGCGCGTTTCCGCGTGCGAGCGCGTTGCGTCGGCCCGACACCGGGCATTACGCCCCTCCCCCGTCGGTGCAGCCTCGTTAATTGCGATCGCGCTTCCGCCAGCGCGAGCCTCTTATCGCCTTTTCAATTATCCGCCCCCTCGGCGGAGGCGCGCACGTGGCCCGCGAAATTGCGGGCTAGGAATATACGCCGTCGATCACGTGCCGATTTTTGAGATTTGTCGAAGATGACCCGCCGGCCGAGTTTCTCTCGCGGACATGCCACGGCATTAGCGCCCGGGCGTAATGTAGAGAAGCTGTTTACTATTTCATAATGCATTATGAAAATTTTGCTCCATTACGAATTTCGCCGTAATAGCGTTGTATAAGACCTTCCATTGCAAAATCTGTTGTGGGTATATTTTCTTAATCGAGAGTATTTATTAGTTGAGGGAACGTTTATGCTATTTTATCGTTACGTGATCTTCCGATTTGAAAACGTTTACTTGAACACAGTGCATTGTTAATCTCCAATTTATTAAAAGTCAAGTCATTTCCGGCTTGTTCGAAAAAAAATTATCAACTATAACAAAAGACCATTGGTTAGTTGAGATGAGTATCTGTCGCCTGACGCCTGTTACCTAACTTTTTAAGTTGGAAAAACATGAATTTTTAATCAGTAGGCAAAATCAAATTGTACTTATGTCACAAAAATGAGGCAAGATTAGTGATCAGGTATTTAAGTATTCCGCTGAAAAATAAAAAATTTTCTAAAAATTTAATTGTTTTACAATTTTCATTGAAATGAGACTATCAAAACGATGTTAGATCCCATCAAACTCATTAGATTGAAGAAAATGATGAAAAGTGTGCTTAAAATAAAGTAATATCTAGATGGAAATGCAAAAAGCATCTTGTGTATGTTATTGTAGAATAAAATAAAATAAAATAAAATAAAACGGAGCTTACGTGTATCAAAGTCAGGTTCGTTAGCCCCGGGGCTGCCATCGGTGACGGGGTTCTCGCTGGCCGTGATGACGACCTGGCCGTCGACGAAAGAGGCGAGAAAGGCGACGAGCGCCAGCGCGCCGATGCACTCCATCCTCGCCATGGCTTTCGAGCTCGAGAAGCGGCTGCCCTGGATTCCGGAGCGATTAACAAGAGTGACGAGTCACAGGCAGCGATGGGGCCGGCGCCTTTTGGGTGTATCGCGCACTTGGCTGGGTCGAATCCTGCGGAGCGGCGGCGTGCGAACGGACTAAGACATGCCTCGGCGGCTCGCTCGAAGCTCACGCGGGCTTTTTCGAAGCGAGAGCGGCTACACCGGCGGCGGCGGTGCTGCTGCGGCCAGTGGGGTGGGGGTCCGCCTAGGCTCGCCGGGGCCTCGCCGAGCAACGGGGGTAAGAGGTGGACTCGCGGCGAAAGAGCTGGGCCACGGGGAGGGAGGGTAGGGAGGGAGATAGCCACCGGTTAGCTTTGTGTGATAAACTAAAGAGGGGCCCCTTCATATTCAGTCTTATATGCGCGAGCCCCTTCTCTCAGGGCCCCAGGCGCGCCTCCTCGCTCCCTCTCTCTCTGTCGCCGGCGTTAGCAAACGTCGCGGCTCCCTTTCTTTCCTCTCCATGCTCTTTTTTTCGCGAGCGCGATTCGCGCGTCATCGAAAAATCTTCCACTGCCCGCTCCTAGCGCGCTATTTTTCTTCTCGGTTTTCACATTTCTGCCGGCTTTTTGCGGGGATCGAGATAATAGCCCGGCGCGCTTTGATTTGTTTGTGGGTCGAGGCCCACGCTCACGCAGGACAAGCCGCTAATTCCGATTCCCCGGCGCGCCGAGGTGCCATTTACGCGCGAAAATGGAAGTTCTGCCGGAGTCGCGTGCAGGAGAAAATGCCCGGATTCCCCTTCCGCGACGCTTCCTTTTGCTTTTTTTTATCTCGCCCGCTCCGCAAATGCGAACACGCGCCGGCCATGAATTCGTAACGAGGCATTGTCTCTCCGAAATCGGTGCGCGATTCCCGCGATCGATTCGGTATGCGCGGGTCGTGTGCCTCTTCCCTCGCCCGCCCATGGGTTATGAGCCGCGGGTTTTTTTTCGGAGCGCCCCGGCGGTCGCAAGAAAATTCTCGACCTTCTGCAGGCCGAGGAATCGGCATTTACGCCGGCGATCGCGTGTGCCAGAGAATATCTAGATGCGGATCTACGTCATTCGTTTGCGATTTGGCGCAAGAGGCGTTTTTGCGCCGAGTTTCCGCGTGTAATGAGAAGGCAAACTTCTTATTTATTAGATGAGCTTCGCTTGAAAGCATCGCGGAAGATTTACCTATTTGAAAAATGGAAAAAAATTCAAATGTATAAAACTGCAGCAATGAACAACGAGGCTGCTTATTTAGAGCCTCTATTTTTCGTATCCATTTCTTCCTCCCGTGCAGTTATTACTGCTTGAGTCAGCACTTTGATACACGTGAATTCCCAATTGTTTGAGTAGGCTATTTTGCATTGCAAAAGTTCATTCCGAAACCAAAACATCGTTTCGCAAACTAATATAGAGTCTAACCCTGATAAAACTGCTCCGGAAGCAATAACAAAAAGAATTATAGAAATAACAAGCAAAATGATTCCTAAAAAATTACGAAAATAAGTACATAAATACAGAAAACGACTTGTCTTTCGCCTTGCTTCCAAAAATACTCTGAAAATACACGGGCAACCGCGCACAAAAAAAGCCGAACGCACCGGCAGTTACCGACGATTAGCATAGCCGTTTACGCATGAAAAATTTGCTTTGGAAAACTCGCTCAGGTCGGCCTGTAAATAAATATCCGGCTGTCGCGAGTCCGCTCAATTTCGGGGGGAACCGGCGAATTGCAAATGCGACTCGTGTCCCGCGAAACGCTTCTAGAAGAGTGTAAACGTTTCCAGAGCCGGCAATTCTATTACGCGCTCCTGCGTGCGCGGCTCGCGCGGTGCTACTTTTCTAAGTGCGTGTCAGAATTCCGACACTCGTGACGCAAAACGCATCCACTTTTTTCTCTTGTCTGGCTGCAGGTTTTTTTCACCCCTCGTGGCTGCCTACACAATAATTTCTTATTTTTCCTCTATATTCAAATCAGCGGAATATCACTGAAATCCAGAGAAAAGTGCAAATATTCCTCGGTTCTCCGATTTTCAGTGACGTACCATTTTAATAACCTAATTATGAAGTATTTTGGGCATCGGAGAAACAATCGAAAGAACTGTAAGAACGTGGTAGCGATGAACATGAAAAGGCCATGAAGCGTTCGCGGAGAAATCTAAGGTGGCTGTCGGGCGTCGGTTACTCAATCCGCGTGCCGGGAATGTGCAGCGGCTCATTCTATTCGCCAAGATTCTTCCCGCGCTCAAAGTGCAGCGAGCGCGCGAGCTACTGTTTTCGCGGCAAAAGTCGATTTTCAACTTTTTCTCTGAGCACGAGCAGATTATCATGTTTATCGATTGTTGATCGAATGTAGAAAAAGGTTTTTGCAAAATTTTTTTTACTATTTAAGAATTTCCACAAACTCTGTTTTACCGTCATAATATTTATGTAGGCAAAAGACATTCAAGGCTCGAAGTACTTCGTCATCAAAGGCATATTGATATTTTGTAACGACCCTCGACGTGTATTGAATTTATATAAGCAAAGTTCATGGAGATGTTCTATCGCAAGTTTGATGATAAATTTATGAGTTAAAATTTCGTTAGAACATTTTGTTCGAGTAACAAAGATCTTGATTAAAGTGACTAAGGTAATGTAAAATTGAATGTCCACTGATAAATTAATCTTGATTGAATTATTCATCGTATGAATACAAAGTTGAAAAACTTGGTCATGCAAGTCAATATTTTTTTTTACAAAATTTTGTATAAAAACATTGTTAGTTCATGCCATCTGTAACTGACAAAGCAACGATCTGCCTGGTGTTGCATTTTACTATCAAATGTCCATTAGAAAAGTTCACGCTCCGTCGAGCATCAAATAAAAAGGCAATTATAACTTGTTAATTGATCCACTAATCGAAAAAAAGTATTTTGAAATACAGCAGAATTGATATTCAATGAAAAGATAATTCTTTTTCTCCTTAAGCTGCTTCAAGTTCATTATGAATACTATTAATAACTTGACATTTAAAGTTCGTGCTAGGGATACATATACAAGATATACAAGATAATTTCATGTTCAACGCTCGACCTTAATGAAATTTTGAAATCTCATCACAGCGTTTAGTAAAGACTTAACAATTGCTATATGTACAATTGAACGCGCGCAGTGTGTAATTTTGACACGTCGTTGTCATTGTCACTTGAAAAATGAAAAAAACTCCGCACAACGGCCCGAGCAAATGGGTTTAGCCGTCGATCGTCGGCTTCTATTATCACTTCTATACTACCGCAGTCATTAAATACCATGCCGTATTCTCCGATCGCAGAAGTCGTCATTAAACGCGCTATTGCATCCCTGGTAATCGGCTATAAACAGTGGAGCGTTTCGCTGTTCATTGCGATGCAAGAAACGACGCTCTAAACAAACATCACAACAGTCAATTTTCCTCTAAAGAGCAGCCATTGCCCAATGGACACGATTGTTTTCCCGTAAGCACCAAGTCTACTTACTCGTATTCGTGTTTTTTTTTACCCACTTGCGCACGAACTTAGTCATTTTTAGCGTCACGGCAGCGCAACGTTTGTGAAACTGAGATAAAAAATAAAGGACGGGAGGTGGAGGAGCAAGCAGCTCGGGGTTTGGAAACTTTTAATGAAATTAGACTGGAGCTTGCGCGAGGTGAATACAGATTCGGGGTGAAATATCGAACGAAATTTCGTATGCAGTTTATGGATTATTCATTAGGTCGGAGAACAAGTGTTCCACTTAGTTAATACCAAAATTCGACATGATCAATTTCCAATAGTTCCTCGCATTTCGCGCCACTGCCAATGTGAATACCTCGAGTTTTAATGTTCCTTGCTGTCTGGAATCTTTTGCGAACAAGTGAAAGGTAACACAATTTCTAATGAATTTAAATTTAGTGAAAATGCTCAAATTAAAGAAGCAACGAATAAATACATTTGAAACAATCTATTACTAAATAAAGAAAACGCAAATTAGAAAGAATAAACATAAAATTTTCTCCAACATAGAAATTCCAAAAAATTCATTAAATTAAATTAAGCGGTATCTGAATTTTCATCTCAGCCAGGCTCGCCGTCGTGAAAAAAAAGCGCCCGCAGTATCCGGCGTAAGCCGCCGAAGCCGCAGTCGGGGCTGAGTAACGAGCGTGTAGTCGCATTGCCATTCAGGCGTCGTAGGCGCGCAGTCAACCCGCGCTATTATACCGCACCGGGCGCGCCTCAAAGGCTCGCCTCGCGTGCACATACACACCGCAGCTTTTCCGCGGCGTAATGCTCGCCGGGTCCCCGCAGGTCCCGGCTTACTTAATTCGAGCGGCGTTGGTCCACTCGCCTGGGACCGGTTCATAACCCGATGAAAAATGGAATTCCCCATTAGCCTATTTAATTTACCTCGGCGTCGAGGAAATTGACTCATTGTACGCGCTCGCGTTTCTTTGAGCCCGGCTCGAGCCTGGCCTATTAGATAACGAGCGAGCAGGCTCAGGGGGGAAAAGGCGCCTTCTAAGCTTTGTTAGTATCGAAATCCTGGCTTTTTTTTTGCGGCTCGGATGCAACTGTTCTATAACGCACGATAGACATCGCTGGCCCGTTAAACGGGCTCTAATGTATTTGTAATTTTTCCTGGGTGTGAGCTGCTATTGTACAACGATGGTGAAAAGTTTGTTAGGTTCCTTTGCGTTGCTACATCTATCAAAATTGAGTAAGTGTTACAATATCAGTTCTTTAATGTAAGTGTATTTTATTGTGCCTGTAGCTTCCAGCATTTTAAAGTTTTCATCAATCTGCAAAATTTAAATCTATACCAATACTTTGAACTTAAATATTCTTTCCGTGAAGTGTGCATCTTGTCAGTACGAAATTAATGTTACTCATTAATAAATAAATTTCTATTGTAGTGTAGTCCTGATAAAAGCAACAATGTAGAAAATATCCACGAAAAAATATCAAGAAAATAAAAACTTTAAGCAAGTATGGAAACTGACTTTGTTTTTGCCGATCTACAAAACAGAACACAAATATCGAAGTCATTACTTAAAAAAAAATCAATAGAAAATTCAATCCGTGGCTCTGCTTTTTCTAGCATAAATTAAAAATTAAATTTTATAAAAACTTGTTTATACTTCGTTTATGTAAGAAAAATTAATATCTTCAGTATTTTTAAGTTTCGGTGCTAAATATAAAAAACTTGTGTTCGTTAAATATCGTAAAATTTATTACTCGTTTTTATTGTTTTGTAAAAAGACGGCAAAAACGCCTTAAAATGAAAAAATCAACTGCGTTAACATAGCTAAAAAATTAAAATCTAGACATAAATTAATGCATTATTCTTAATTTATAACTTTCGCGTGACTATTATCATCCTAAAATACATTTTCTGAAGCACAATCTAGTACGTGTATGCGTCTGTGTAAGAAAGCAGTGAAGGTATGTCGCAAGGAAAATGATAAATTCCAAATAATTCTTTGCACACGCGTAAATGGAGAAATTTATAGCGACTCGTGAACTATGCAATTTCACATTATCTCCGCAATTAGAAATGACGGAGTGCCCGAGCGCAGAAAAACTGCCGGCCCATTAGAACTCGGTACACTCCGCGTGTCGCTCAACTCACGTTTTCCAAAGCGGCGGCTTTACGTAAGCGTCGCTCCGAATTTGACAAAGAAATCGAAAATTCCCCGGTGCACTGTTGGACCGAGCAAATAGACGAGGGAGAGGAGATGTTGCGAAAGCACTTGGCGCAACGGAGGCGCGGGCACACAATGCGGAGTGCGCGTGCCTGATGCAAGGGGCCCGGGAGGCGTGCTCGGGACGTTGTAAAAAATCGATTCGGCCGAGCGCGAATTTTCCACGAGGAGCCATCCCGGGGGCAAGGCACGCGGCGCGCGCGCTACCCAAGGTCGCTTTCGCGCGATCGAACGAGCCGCTTTTGCGTAAGCCCTTGAGCGCGCAGAATCGACCCCGCGCGATTCGACGCCGCGCCTGCACGATGATCGCCCGCCTTGCCTCCCCGACGCCACGGCTGCCTGCCTCTCTAAGCCCCTGGAGGACGTCTATCGCCCGGTCGTAGCGGAGTAAGTGGATCAACGGCACAGGGATTCTGGCTTTTACAGGCTATTTTACTGATTTTATCGCATTTTAAGAATATCGTCCCCTCCTTTTAGATTTATCTAAACTTTGATTTCCTCTTTTACTACTCCACTTTGCCGTTTATAAGTAATACAAGTATACACTATCTTTTACTTTTTCTTATCTGTCGAATGTTCAATTTGAAATAATTTTTTTATGTGTAACAAAAGTGATTTATTACAACATAAAGTAACATTTTTATATTTGAGACAAAAAAGTCTGAGTAAATACGAGCCATAAACTTTAATAGTTGTCCAATATATTTCTCCATCATCGTTCAAGAAAGAAAAACCTCTTTTTCATCCTCGAGCTTCGCATTGCAAATATTTTCAAAAGTGTTTCAAGGTATTTTTCGCAATTTTTATTACAACGTCATTAATCAATAACAAGAGTAAATACTCGATAAAAATAAATTGAACCATCTCGATTCTAATGAACTCGAATGAACTGAACTGTTGAAAAGGCTCCCTTAAAATAAGCAAATGTAAAAAAACAGCAGTAAATTTAACTAAACAGCGCAAAGTAAAATAAAGTTTGGGCAATGATTCATCGCGAGAAAAAGAAAACAATCTCGTCGAGCGAGATTCAGCCTAAGGCGGTAGGAGCGAGTCGATGGGATACTTGGAGTAAATCTTATTTGCGAAGTTCTTGAATAGCGTGGAGACGGTATCCTCGAGGGCGGGCTTCACTTCGGCGGCGACGATGCTCCAGTTGTCGTTGAGGAAGAGGTTCATGGCGTCGGCGAGGGTCACGTCGCCGTTGAAGAGGTTGCCGAGGTGGATGTTCGCGTGGCCCACCTCGAAGTCGCAGTAGAAGTCGAGCACGCGGAAGTGCAACTTGCCCGTGCGATGCTCGATGTAGCGCTCGCCCTGGATCGTCACCATCACGTCGATGTCCGTGTAGTTGCCCGTTGCCCGGCCCTCGCCTATTATTGGCAAAAGCAAGATCTTGCCCGTCATCTTGTAATCGGAACGCATCTCCAGACGGGGGACGAAAAGCTTCATGCGTATCCGATTTCTTTCCATCTCGATTCTAGAGGGTATAAGGAAGGGATAGATCATTTTTTATGTAAGCATTGACAGTAGTTTGGATTGCAAATGATAACTTTTTCAAGTTTAATAAAAGAAAATGATCGATAAGTAAAAATTTAGAAGCGACTTAATGACGTTAAAGTTTAGAGTAATAAAACAGATATTTTCTCAATAAAACAAATTCAACATATTTCCTATATGAGATAGGGGAGAGCGGGGCATAGCGGGCCGTGGGGCAATGTGAACCTTCGGGGCATAGTGGGCCACCCCATTAAATACGTTTAATTTGCTCTAAAGCATATTTATTAATAAGTCTCATTGAAAATAAAGCATTTTTGAAAGATTATAATTTTTACATTGCTGTATTACTATATACAACAGATATATACATAGTGATGCAGCAATGTAAAAATGATATTCTTTTAAAAAGCTTCATTTTCAATGAGATTTGTTAATAAATATGTTTCAGAGCAAATGAAACGTATGTAATGGGGTGGCCCACTATGCCCCGCTCTCCCCTAACAAAATCAAATGCAACACCATTGCATTAAAAAAATGGATGTCGTTGTAAATTCCGTTCTCACTACATGCAATACTATTAAAATATTAAAAACATATGCTAATTTTGAAATAGTGTACTTGTAGATTTTAAATTACTCAGACTCATAACTTTTTAAAGACATAACAATTACGTGCACGATTCTTGTTATAGAATTACTACTAAACGTATAATTTAATTGCAGTAATTACTTGCTTTATATATATATATATTGTTTATAACTGTAAAAAGTCCTGTTTACTAAATATAAAAAGCAACATTATTTTAATTGGAATGATGCAATTCAACGATTTTTCAATTACCTGTGACACAATAACAAGAAAAATATAACGAGTATTAAGAATATACACTTATTATGATGACTAAATTTATCGTGACTTATCACTGCAAATGGATTGTCAGAACACAATCAAGTACTTATGAAATTCTTAAAAATACTTATTTAAGTATTAAAATACAAATAAAAACTTAAACGTTGTATGCTACAACTGCAGCTAATGAAATTCAACAAATCATCACCACTTAAGATATGATTATTTAAATGAAATGATAATAAAGTAATGAAGTACCGTCCAAACTGCAACTTTCGTGACTCCGTAAAAAAGTTAATAGCAAAATTTCCTCTGGTAGTTCAATCTTCATTTGAGCACAGTAAAATTTGTTAGCCTAATATCAATATGCAATTGTTGCAATCAATCTGTAATCTTTTTTCAAGCTATTATACTGAATTTAATAATAAATTGAGCACTCACCTGATACTCTTCAGAACAAAGTCAGTAGCGCCCCAGATTTTGATATTAGTATACGTCGAGCTAACGGAAACTGGTCCAGAAGCCTGATTAAGTTCCATTTTGGGCACGTTCAGGGGCTCGCAGGGCGGTATGTGCAGCGCGGGAATCCCTACCTTCAGGTAGGGCCTGAGCGAATCGACGCTCCGCTTGATGCACTCGTTCAGATAGGGATCGCTTCGGTGACATATCTTCAGAAAGGGAGCTGCCGTGGATCGAAAGAAACTGTTTAGGCAACATGCCAGATAGCCGCTCAAACTTCAGTAGCAGATCTACTCACGTATCTCGGGTATGGTTTGCGCCCCGTTACCGGACAGTAGACCGGACAGCGCGACCAGCGCGGCGAGCGTCACCAGGAGGCGGCGGTGCATCGTTCCTGCTCGTCGAGTAGCTCGATGAGCAGTAGCGCTCGCCGGGCCGTTTGCGAAATTTCGGCGTGCCGCTGCATTGTCAGCTGAGATTCGCTGACCGCGCTGTCTCCTCGTTTGCGCAACCGGCGATTACCAACGAGCCGCGGGTGCACAAGCGTGTCACGAGCGCCGAATTGTTTCGGCACCTACCGAGAACGCGCTCCTTGCCTTTTCCAGCCGTGTCGATGATGCCTCGCGCGCATAGCATCGCGATTACCATCGGCCGCGATGAGTGACGGCTGAGGCGACGCTCCGCAGCGAACAAAAAAAGCAGCCGCGAGAGCTACTTTTAGCTTTTATTGAAGTTTCAAGTAAGCCTTTGGTCGGAAAAAAGAGAACAATTACGCGCACCTTGGAATTCGCTCTGGCGCACGAGCTCCAGATGCCGGCGACCGGCGAAACGATTACGAGCCCCGTCATCGATTGACCCACTTAAAGACCGCGCGCGCGGGACTGCTGAAAACATAATGATTAATTCGCCACTTAACATTCTGCCGATAAAACCTAGCGGCGAGCCGGTAAAAATAGTCGCGACGACCGTAAAGCGAACAAAGTGCACCGGCGGACTTGCGCTCCGACAGCGAGCATGAAATTTCATCGGTCGAGCGATCGGCAAGGGGCAGCGATCCGCGTCCGATGACCGGCGTCGAGAGGTAAACACAGGAAACCGGCGGACAAGGTCGGCCCGCGGCGCTTCCCGAAGAAAGCGGCGCATCGCGGTTGAAAGGTCGCGATCGCCGCGGGCCCCGCGGCCTTGCTCCGCATCGCCGCGGAGCGTCGGCTGCGAAACTTAAGGAAATCGCTCGCGGAGTCCTGTGACTAATGGAGCCTAGAGCATCGGCTCCTATATGATCGCGAAGCACGGACCGTGGCCTGGATCGCGCGCCCTTCCAGCTGCGCGTATAAAAACAAACGCCCGCCCGGCGCGCGCTTGCACTCGGAAGCTGCCGCGAGAGTGATACCGATTTTTCTCGTTCAGTGCTTGCGAAGCGTTACATTTCTCCGTTGGTCCAGTAATAAACTTAGTCTTAGAATTAGAAGGCGATAAGTAGCTTTACTAATATTAGTTAGTTAGGAATAAGTTAGGTGGTAAGGAAGCACTCGTTACCGAACTTAGTGGCGAGTGACATGATCGGCAACGACGTTTGATCTCAGTAAAATTAATAAGTTGGCCAAAGCAATCTATGTGCATCGCGGTCAGCTGCACTGTGCTGCTGATCTGCCTGGTGATCTGCGTGCTGCTTATGATCTTCTACAAGCCTTTCCACTTCTGGGAAGTGCGAAGCGTCGAGTATCGCTCGACGAATTGAGGAGCTTAATTAACCCAATAGACCGCAAGATTTTACGGTCAAGATGAAGTTACTACCGGCGATGCTATTGCTGGTACTGGCAACGATGGCCAGTGCGTCGCTGCTGGAGATGTCGCAGGAGCTGTGGTCACGCGTCCTGAACGGCGGTATCCGAAGGGTGGGTCGGCTGGACCCGCTGCAGGTGCCGGTGATCAAGGTTGACCAATCGGAGGGAAATGCTAGCTACCGTGCTATCCTCCGGAACCTCGAGATCGGCGGACTAAACGATTCGAGGATCGAAAGCGTGCAGCTGGTGCGTGGCCGACTAAAGTCCAACTTGAGAGAGGGAGAGGCTGGATATGTTAGCTACAACGAGCAGCGCGATCTCGACTCCATCAGGTATCGATTCCACACGCTTGTTAAAGAGCGCAAAGGTTATCAGGGAAGCGCTAGCGATCAGTTCGCGAGGATCATGGAGTTCGACCCGGCAGCGACGAGAGCTCGCGACGAAGAGGAACTGCTAAGATCGGCTCCTCTGGACCAGCAGAGATACTACGCCAGCGAGGAAAGAAGACGAAATAGAATTGGAGAACAACAACAGCAGCAACAGCAACAACAACAACATCAACGGCAATTCAACAGCACTTCTCAAGTATACTATGGAGATATGCATGTCGCTGTTAAAGTAAGTGAAGATGTTTATTTTATTCTAAACGTTTACTATTTGCTCTAATTTTTTATTTTATTACGTAAAATTTTATTAATTGCAGCCTACGCCGAGAAATCCAGCTTCGGTTCGCGTAGTCTACACGCACAATTATAGAAGTCAAGACGGTCAGGTACGACCATGCATAGGAGCTTGCAAACCTAATCAAGATACTACCGGTAGAGCCGAGGTCCGACGTGGTCAGACGCAGCAGGGACCTTTCCCACCTCTAGAGAACTCCAGAGTTCAGACCCGAGTATATCAGGAGCAACGTTACAGTACCGACCAGGTAGCTGAATCGCCAGCCTCCGGTTTCAGGGTTGGAGTATCGAACGGCCAGAACCAAAATCGCTTTTCAGCTCAAGGTGGCAGTAATTCGGATATCAACTACTCCGCAAACTATAGAAGTGGTCAATTCTCGGCAGAAGGACAAAGCGGTCGCCCTTCGGACGCTGGTACACCACGCCCGAGTCAATTTGGAGCCCAGGGTGGCAGTAACACCGGCGCGAGCTTCTCGACCAACTACCGAAATGGTCAATTTTCGGCCGAAGGCCAAAGTGGCACTCCATCGGATAAGGCTGCACCACGTCCGAATCAATTTGGAGCCCAGCATGGCAGCAACTCCGGCGCAAGCTTCTCGACCAACTACCGAAGTGGTCAATTTTCGGCGGAAGGCCAAAGTGACAATCCATCAGAGTACAGTGGACCTCGTCCCGCTCAATTCGCAGCACAGGGCGGCAATAATGCTGGCACTAGCTACAACTTTAGAAGTGATCAGTTCTCTGCTGAGGGTCAGACCGGTCCCGCTCAAGGACCCACCCAGTTCTCTCTTAAAGGAGGCAGTGGTGGAGTCGGCTACTCGGGTAACTACAGGAGTGGTCAGATTTCCGTGGAAAGTAACGGTGGAGAGTTTTATGGGTCAAACGGTCAGCGACAGAATCAGTACGTGAAAGGAGTTGCTCCTTTCAAAAGCCCGGCCGAGGAAGACCAGGGATCGGCTTCCGGTACTTACGAGGCGAAAGCCCAATACGGTGGAGGCAGCTTCTCCGCTGGAAATTCTGGAGTAAAAGGAGGAAGCAGCTTCTCGGGTAGCTTCAGAAATGGTCAACTCAATGCGGAAGCTCAGGCTGGGTCAGAGACAGAAAAAGAAATCAAACCAGAAAAAGAAGAATCAAATAAAGATTTTAGACCGATGACCTACTTTGAAGATCCATCTGATGAGCCTGGCGTTACGGTTGATGAATATGGGTAATAAATCCAGTAGGGAATAGTCAGCTACTATTGACTACCATACTAGTCAATAATTAACTCGAAGTTCGTGAATTAACAATTACTTTATAGTCGTTCATTGCTGATCACTAAGTTGTCTGCTGTATAAGTTTTATAGATTATTTATGTAATTTATTTTGTATTTTTTATAAAAATATTTTTACCAACGAAAAGAGGTATAAAAAGAGGTAAAGAATTTAATATTTTTTTCGACTGAATAATACGCTATAACACTGTAGGGGTAGTAGGCGACTTTCTCCTAAAATACACAACTCGTTTTAAATATCACTTTAAAAAATCGAAAAATTTATTGAAAACCATTTCTACAGATATTTATGCAATCCGGAAGAGGAGCATAAGCCGACGAGATTCCAAGCAGCTCTCAGAAGTGGATCTACCGAACAAACTACGCAACCGAACGTGGAGGAATTCAATCCTTATAAATCTCCGCTGATACGTATGGAGAAACAACCAGGTTACGTTGACATTGTATACGCCAGTAAGAACCAGCAAGGAAGTCAGTCCAGGTCTGCGAATTTGAAGGCTGCATCTACCGACGACCCGCGTGTTTTTGGACTCGAACAGCTTGTTAAGGTACTCTATAGTATTTCGTGTATTAATTACAATTGCACATTAAAACAGGATTAATGTCATCTAATGCTAATAAACAGAATTTTGATAAAAAAAACTATGTCACGCTGAGGCGGCTCGATTTTCTCTACATACTTTCTAATGCAATTAAGATAAATCTTCATTAAGAAATCAATAAAATATCGTTAAGGAAATGAAAAAGCACAATTCCAAAAAAAGTCTGCTCATCAGGAACTAAACGGCAACCAGCGCTACATAATTCACAACTTCACGGAGGGCGAATCTCTTCGCCAGCGCAACGACGCTGTCCGCGTGGCTGTCGAGTCTCAGCGCATCAAGGATCTCCTGAGGTACGCCAAGGAGTACCAGGAGAAGCAGGGCTTCTTCGAGGAGGGCATGGAGTTCGTCTACCACTTCGGCAACGCGAGCAGCCGCGCGTTAAACGATACGGCGGCGCGCAGGAAGCGGCAGCACGCTAACGACAAGGACGAGGTAGGCGTTGCGATATATCTCGCGGCGAGAGCGCTGCCATTAAAGTAGCATTTGCTCGGCGAGGAAAGCGCATTTCCCTCCGTTTTCCGAGCGTGTCATAGAAGCGCGTCCGCTCGCACGTACGCTCCGTGCGTCGACGCGCTTCTGCAACGTTTATCATTGTTTCTCTCGATTTTCGTCATGAAACGAGCGAACCGTTGCAAAACGCCGCTGCCCCATTGTCGGGGGCCAACGAAAGCGGAGCGGAGGGAGAGGATAAATCCTTTTTTTTGTCGACCAACTCGACTGAATGTTCTCTTCTTTTTTTCATTTAAGGACGACGTGATGCACGTGATCGTGAGGATGCAAGTACCGGCACTGAGCGTCAAAGCGGATTACGCGCTGATGGGAAAAGTCGGCCGGCAGTTGCTGAGGGGCAACGGTCGTCTCGACGGAAACTTCGGTAAGAGAGTTACACGAGCACACTTCTCGCTTAGCCCGAAGTTACGCAATGCCCGGCCGCCGGTCCGGCGAGTGGTAAGCTGCTGCTGCACTCATCCGACTGGCAGAGAAGAAAACCCGGGGAGCTTACGCCAGGCCCCGCGTCGGCGACTTTTTCTCGCGGAAGCCATTACCTTCGTCGCGCTTGCTTCGCTCGCAAGGTTGACTTGACCGGGCCATTGTTTCGAATGCACTTCACTTTTCTCGCACTTTGCTGAATGATTGCTTACAGACGAAGTAAAAGTTTTACTGCGAAGCGACGCTCTTAGAATCGAGTTTTTAAATGGCCGCTTTCGAAATTTACAGATGAAGTTTTTTGGATCGATTAGCAAGATTGCCGTTAGTTGCTTTAAGCGTACTGTTAAGATATCAGAGTCAATTAATAAATGTTGAACTTACGCTAGACCATTATACAGATATGAATATGAAATTTCAAAAATGCATTTGAAAGGTGCTTTCTACTCTCCATTTTGCAATTGGGAATATTAAATCAATTTAAATAGCGTACAACGCTCGGTTAAAAATACTAAAAATTACGTAATATACGTAACCTAAATTTAACTACTCTCATTTGTTGATCGAACTTCGTCGAATCGATGTTCATAACACGCTTACGAAAAACTGCTTCTTTTTTGCTTTGATCGCATTAGTCACTTGTGTTGCGGAGTCTTAAAAATTAAAGTTCTCCTTCATCGCTTTTTAGTTAACGTGACTGCCGACTTTATGGTCGAGCTGAAGAAAGTGAACAACAGCACGATGATCGTTCGAGCGGCCCGAGCAAAACTCGTCTCCAAGGATCGCAACGTGAAACTCCAGGGTATGGACGAAAAGGGACCGGTCAACGACATTTTGGCCAACAGTAAGTTCACCGCTTTATGGATAAAGCAAAGCATTGTATTTCTAATTATACATTAATTTTTTATGCTCTTATATTATTGCAAAATTAATTAACATTTAAATTTGTCGTTCAAGTTTATTGCCTATTAAAATTTAATGTTCGTTCGATATTTGCTCTTTCGCGTCGTTAAAAGTCTTAATTAAAAATAATATCATTTTTGTGAAATATAAAAACGGGAATAACGCGAAGAAAAAATCGTAAACGTTTTAAGCTATAAAATCTCCTTAAAAGAAAAAAAACCACACTTTCTTTGCAATAGAACGTCGGGAATCCCCAGGCGATGAACTCATTCAAGTAAAAGCGAACGAGAATTTCCGAGCGAAATAATCACTCGTAAAAGCCATTTCGATCGAGATTATCGCCGCGCTTATTACAACTGTGCGCGGCAAAATTATATAATCGCCCGACGGAAAACACGTGTGCGGCTTCGCTGCAGCGTTACGCGCTGAATTTCTCGCGCCTGTCAATTCACCCCCCGCTCCGAATAATACAAATCGAGCATCGCGTTGGCGAAAGATCCAGCCGTCTTTGCGAAAATCCGCGCCTTCGAACCCAAGCGCGCTCGCGGCTGTCGCAAGCCCCTGCGGGAAAGCGCCGGGGCGCGGATGAGCCGCGTATACGTGGAACTCCCGGGCGATTCCCAGTTGATAAAAGGAGTCTTTTGCGCAACGGCCCCGCACAATAAATCTCATCGGAACGTGTCATTAGGACGCGCCGGCGGCGTTGCACAAAAGCCGACGCTTCGGATACGTATGTACATGTGCGCGCGCGCGCGGCGATAAACGCGCGGGTCTCGTTGCGCGAGCGCCCCTAACAAATACAATCGACAAGACGATATAATTAAAAGCGCGATTCCATGCTATTGCTATAAAACCCACAAGAGGCCGTAAACCATCTTTTTTTCTTTTCATTATCCTCCCGCTATTGTGTAATGCGCGCGTCTAGAATCATGGTAATTTCTGCTGGACTAACGCTGCCCTCGATGCGTGTTTCTTTTTTTCTTGTTTTTCTTTTTCTGTACATCGTCGCGTGCGCAATTACGTGCTCGCGTAAGTGATCGAGCTGGAGTGCTAAGCGGCTCTGGGTTTGCAGGTATGATGGCGGCGGAGGCCGTCGCGGCGATGATCGCCGACGACCTGGCGACCAAGGCGATCAGCGAGGGCGACAACGAGGGTACGGTGTACAAGATGTACAAGAATTTGCCGGTCATCGAGAAGTCATAGAGATCCCCCGGAGAGCTCCTTTGCGAATTGCCCTTGGAGTTACCTACAAGCGACTCTCCTGGATGAGTAATGGCGTTTGCACGGCTGTTGGCTTACTACAGATAGCTCATCGTTTATCTATTCACATACTTATTCATGTATCTGTTCACGGCTATTTTTATTTATTTAGGCGTGCGCGTTTTAACTTATTTGTATTGAATCGCTTTTCTAATGATTCCCGTTGTTAACGTTTTAATGAAATTTTTTACAATCATTTCTCGGCGAGCATTATTTTTATTATACTTAGACTCGATTCATTATCAATTAATAAGTGTAATTGCATAGGTGAGAAATAGCATTCAAAGAAAAATGAATTATTAATCAGGAAATTATGATTGCATGCAGATAAACTGCAAAGATCATTGATTCGGGAGTACTTTTTATGTCAATTAAGCGCAAAGTGTTATGTAAAAATGTTATATAAAATATGTTTGAACTCGTGGCATATAAAAGTTGTGATTATCATCAATTCAAAGCCCATTATAAATTGTGTTTTTGCATTTATTACTTTATTACTTTTACGTTATTTGTAAACAGTTTATTTGTAATAAAAAAACATAAATTTTTATTTTGTTTAATAAACAAATGATAATAAACTACTTGGCGTCAAAAATATTTATCCCCTCAATTGTAACACTTAATTACGGAACTGGACCTGTTTACGCAACGATTTTTGTCAAATGTTTCGTTAATTTACGCGAAACCAGTATTCAGGTTTTATAATTCCTTTAAAATTGTGGACACTATTACACCACACGCTGGAAAATTTCCGGAGCATAAAAAAATCCGCTCCCCGAGCAGGAAGGAAAAAGAGTTGAAAAGAATTCCAAGCGCAGCGACCGGACACTCGAAATTCGTTGCGAGCTGCCGGCCATACCTCCCGCGAGCCTCGCCGATGCGCTGATAAAAGTTCAATTTTCAAATCGCGGCGACAATTACGCGCGATGGATATCTCATAGCGCGTGACGGTACGTCGCTTCTGGGCTTATCGAGCGATCGACCCTCGTCGCGAAGGCCACCGCGTCGCGGTGCATCAAACGTGCGCGTACTTCGGATCCTGCACGGAGGCGCTAAGGAGAGACTCGGCGTTGATTAAAATGGGGACAATGACACCCCGGTGAAAAGTGATCTCGCGTGCGCGCTTGGCCGCGGCGCAAATGGAAAAATAAAAGGAGCGAACGCGGCCCTGACAGAGTTAAGCGCCGGCCGGAGAGTCGGTGTAGCGCGATAAATTCAGGTGTTGCCGCGAAGGGAGAGGGAGTGGGGCCCCCGCGGCTCGCTCCTCCTCGGGGACCGGGAGAAAGTGCAGCTTTAGTTTATATATACCCCGGCGCCAGGACTATGGCACGCATTTTCGCATCTGCTCTTGTCTGCGACGCAGGCCTATCGATTAGACGCGGCGCGAAGGCACATCCTAGGATCGATCCGCCCGAGAGCCTGGCAACATGACTGCCGGCAAACTTGCCCTCGCGGGCCTGCTCTGCATCGCCCAGCTCGCCTTCGCCAAACTTCGTGAGTTCGCCGTTTATTTTTATTTTATCTTGGCTGTTTTTAATTTTTCTTTTTTTTGCATTTGTTTCAAGATGTTAATGTATGTCATCACCGATTGGTGATTAAATTGCTGTAAAGTTAAGAATTTTTTTTCTCTCGTTACGTTGACGAATTTGTATTACATCATTCGCTCTCATCTGTTGCAGTGTTAATTAAACGTGCTTAAGGTTTTGTCAGACAAGAAAAAGAATATTTTGAATATCGAGAAGACGAGAGTAGTTTCGCAGTAAAACGATTCATGCTCGTTGTGCTGTTATCTGAAATAACTACAGAACGCAAGCTTGTTTTGTATGTGCATACACTTTGTTTCATATTAAAATTCGATTTACAATTCGGACATTCTGATTTAGATAAAAATTTAAAAAAATGTAATTCGGAACATTTTAAACTAATGGCCTCGTTGGATAAAGAATACGTGACAAATATCGCGTTCGAAAACTAATAACGAATTATTAATTAAAAAAAAGTCGTTAAATTTGACCCATGAATTGTCAAGCAAGCATTTATACTGTAACTGCTGTTAAAAAGAAACAATCGGCAACAACCATTGAAAGCGAACAAAATACAATCAGCGTCAACTTTCGATTCAGCTCTCGTCAAACAAAAGAAAGGCGCGAAACTTGCGGTGGTCACTCGTCACGGAGAATCCTTAACGCTCCTCTGCTTTCTAAATGCGATGCGCCTCGCTCGAATGCAAACGAAGCGAATCGTAAAATTTCGATAATCGATGGACCGGCGCGCCCGAATGAAACGGGGAAAAAGCACGCTCGCGCGCCAGCGCTCACTTTCTACATGGGCGGTGCGAGTGCGCACTTTCGATTTTCGATCGGGCGTCTGCGACCGGCACGGCCGCGGTTCCGATAATCGCGATCGTCCTCACGTTCCGGCGAGTGCAGGGGCACGATAGACCGCGATCGTGAGCTTCCCCAAAATAAGACGCGTCGCGATCACGGTTATATGAATCTTGCGCAACTTTTCGATCTGTTTTTTCTTTGCATTTTTTTTTCTTTCTCTGCAATTGGAGATTTACGAAATCGGTTGTCGCTTTTGAAAAAAAAAGGAAAACAGGAATTTAGTATTTACATCTGGTTGGATACGTTTATTGGCAGCTGTCGATGTGGTTCCATTGAGTTTTGTGTAATGAGCGTAGTTTATGTTTCTGAACATAAATGCTATTAAGCAAAGAATTTCAAAATGATTGAAATAATTTTAATAGTACACGTTTACTTTTAATGATAGATCGATGTAAATAATTTTAAATATTTGTGTTTTATTAAATACTAGGCTAGTCTGTGAGGTAATAGCGGCTCCATTTTGTTATTTAACTAAACAAATTTAGACCCATATTCTAAATTTTTAATAATTATATTTTATACATGATAGTATTTTATAAATATTTAACATTCAAAATAACCGTCATTACTTTATTATTTCAAATTTTTTAAGGAAAATAATTTATTTCGTGCTATTTCACAAACGTTGAAAAATGCATAAAAATCAAGAGTAAATAATAAATTTTTTGTGTAGCTCAAAATATCGTCAATTCCCCGATAAATTGATAATTTTATCAAATGTGCCATTTTCCTGCATACTTCACTAAAGTGCCGTACCGTGCAGATTGAATTAAATGACCCTCTAAAGGCTTAAAAGGAAACTCGATAATAACAATGAAATTAAATTTTCAGCGCCGGGCGTAACAGTATGCCCTCGCACAGGCGACAACGGCCAGTACAATAAATGCGTGCTGCAGCAGCTGCAGACGCTGACGCCGTTCCTGGCGAAGGGCATCCCTGCGATGAAGCTGCCCGCCCTGGACCCCCTGTTGCTTCCCTCGCTCACGGTTGACCGGAACCTCGAGTCCCTCAAAATCAAGGCCAACATGAGCAACATTCAGGTGTTCGGCGGCTCCAATTACATCATCGACGAGCTGAAGGCAAACCCGGACGAGCTCACCGTCGCTATCAAAATCCAGATTCCCCACGTCTATGTCAAAGGGAACTACGACATCCAGGGCAGACTGCTCTTACTGCCGCTCGCCGGCATCGGCAGCTTTAAGGGAAATTTCAGTGAGTATCGATCGGCCACCCTTCACTTTGACCGCCCCGTAACCAACTTACCGTATATGATACGATGCTGTTTGTTCATTTTTCGCTTTTAATTGTACGAATCTTGCAACGATCTTGGCTTCTTAACTGTGGAGAAAGTGCGAAGTCATGCAAAGCAAGTCAAACTTGATGATTGAATAACTCGAGAGTTACATTCGTTCGTTTCGTGCAGGTATCAGCTTCCGTCGACACTCAGTCGGCATCAATCACTGCCTCTCGATTCGTTTACGACCAGTCATTCTCTTCCTTTTTTATTTCGCTAATCCAGACGCAGTTTTTACGTTTCAATATGCGCTAACTATCGCCGTATTCAGCTCGTACAATTTATCTTGCTGATTATTTTTCTCTTTTTATTACTCAGTGTAGATACTTAATGAAAAGTCTTTACTTCATTATACACCCTGACGTTTTTTCCAAGGAGTAAATATTTCGCAACGCACTTGACTCTCCGCGCGGATCAATTTGTTCTTTTTCGCGTTACAACGTTCAACACTCGCCGGCCTATCGCGAAAAAAAAGAATCTGCAGTCATTGCAACACGGCCATTAACATGAAAAATCGATTGGTTTACCAATGCGACAATTTATTAAGCTAAAGCAGCAATTCATATTCGCGCAGTGCATGGGGAGTTGCGAAATGGAGTATAAGTAACGAGCGGTTTGTTTCAGCGAACACGGATGTGCGAGTTAGCGCCCGAGGCAAGGAAGTGGTCGACAAGAACGGAGTCAAGCGCATCGAGATCGACAAGCTCCAGACGAAAATTCGCGTCGGAGACGGCAACATCAGGCTCAAGGCGCCACCGGCTCACACTTTGACGGGTGAGACTTGCAATCGCGTGTTCTGATGCAGCAATTTTTCGCGTGTTTCATTTTTCAATGTAAACAATAATGGTAAACAATAATGATAATTTTGAATTGCAGCGGAAGCAGCAGCAAACTTCTTCAACTCGAATCCCAGATTAGTACTAGACATCGCCAGTCCTATCATCGAAGATACCGCTGCGACTGTCAGCCGGGCTTTGACCGCTAGGGCACTTGGCGCCTTCACCAAAGAAGAACTTGTACCGTAGATTACTGCACATTTAGAATATGTTTTTACATTAATTGTTGCTTTTTGTTTTCTTTTTTTTTTTCTTCTTTTATTCTTAATTTTAACCTTTTTATACGAAGCTCACCATATAATATAATCAAAGACAGTAAACGGAGAACGACGAGACCGGTGACCAAAAATGCGGTTTATTTATCAGTATTAAGTAATTGTAAGTGATTGATTTTTATCGGGTACCCTGTAAAGTTGAATAAGTGAAACTTCACTCAAATAAGCGAATAGTCACTTATTCTGCGTCAAAGGTCTTTCACTTGAAATAAGTGGAAAACATTATTTGCTAAATAAGTGTATTTGAGTCAATTTCACTGATTCAACTTTACATAGCGTGAAACCCCTTTTTATTCAACGAGTGCATGGAATTTATTGCCAGAGACTGAAAAGTTCGATTGATATAAATGTTTTTTTATTAACACAAATCATTTCTATTGTACATTATTGTAATGGCAATGGTTGTACACAAAGTATCCCGTAACCAATACAGAACAGCGTTGAGTCAATTAGTAAGCGAGTAACGACGTCATCTGAAAACAAAAACAAATGACGAAACAAAAACTAATACTAAATCGGGTGTTAAATAAATTTGATTGAACTTTTTACTGTCAACAAATTATTTTGATTCTTTTAACTTTGTCTCATCTCCTTTCTGATGATAAATATCACATTTTTATATGCATATTGCATAACTCTAGAAAAAAATATAGATCGGCAAGTCTGATGAATAATTTGCTGTTAAAATTTATTGTTCGTGCGAAAAAATTTCAATGTAAGCTCGTATGAATTTGGCAGGTTAATCTTTTGGAAACAGCTCGTCGTAGGTAAAAGATCTCGTTATTTTATTGGCCACGTTAGTGAAGAGGTCCGAAAGTGATGTTTCCAGTACTGGTCTCAGCTCATCCAGGAACAATGCACTGTTAGCGTTTAAAACTTCGTTACTGGCTGGACCTGCAAGTGATACCGTTGTATTTAAATATGGAAAATTATTTGTCTGTTAATAATCAACGTTCAGCAGATATTGATTTCATAAAAGTTCGCAGATCAGCCTTATAAATTAATTTTTCCTTACATTTTTTTTGTTTTATTTATATTTTCTATATATAGTTTACGGCTATATTAATAATTGATATTATTTCTATTAACAATGATAGATTTAGAATAAACAACGATTTCTTCATTATATTTATATTTAATTTAAGCCTTCGTATTCAATAGTACCCTAGTAGAAAATTATCCACATGTTAATCAGAATTCTCTGGTGATTGATCAGTTAGTGGTAAAAATTCTGACCAGAAACCTTGCCTACTGCGGGCATCTTCTGATCAGAATCTGATTAACTTCTGATCAAAACAATTATTTATTTTACATAATATGATAAAATAAATTATGTTTTCCGTTAATTCACATTGCTAAGCACATATCTTAAATCAGTGTGCAAATAATCACTTTCAGATTTAACTGATCTTTCACTTCTTACGTTATTGTTATTGTACTGTAAAAATCATAGTACATACACATATATATACATGCATATTAGAGTGCTACGTATGACGACTATAAAAGTAGTAATAATAAGCATACTTAAGAATAACTAACAAATTTAAATTCACATTCGATTTAGATTTAACGAAAACTATTGATCAGTAAAGAGCATCATAATGATGATAAGATTAAATGATCGAGCCCAACGACCACCAGTTCTTTAACTCGGTGCGCTATATAACGTAATTCTCATTTATCTATACTAATTGATTAAGCGACAGCCAGTCATCTAGTTAAAGGCTGTGTTAATTCTGCCACCACAACTCGTCAAAAAAGGCACTCAAACGCTTTGCGGCAATTAAAAATAAACGATGCACCGATAGCTATAGGAGCAACGATCGCCACGAGCCTAGACCTCGATTGTATCATCACGTGAGTTAAATCCCGTGACTTGCTTCATTAATGAATCTCTCACAAGACCTAACTCGATGTGCCGAATATCCTTATAAAGTGGCCCATTTTTTCAGGTGAGTCAGAAAAAAGAACAAAAGCCTAAAAACAAATTTTATATGTATATAATTACCGAGAATGGGATCACCGCCAAACAAGTTGCTGAGGTACACCTTGGCTGAGCCAATCGTAATAGCGAGCTTCATCTTCTCGAAGTTCAGATAAACTTCATTGTCCCTGAATACTTTCTTAGCGCGCAGTACCACATCCGAGTCGTAGCCAGCTGAAAAATTCATTTACGTCATAAGAGATTCTATTTTGATTGAAAAAAACATTTGTCGATAAACTTAATCGCTCATCTCAACGTGAAAATAATTTTAACCTGTCGCTGGTATGTCAGCGGAATAAAAAAATTATCAACGATCAAAGCCAAGAATTGAATTAGCAATTGTTATTTATGTGATTCGCGAAATGTAAACAAGCCGATACACGCGATGCATGCTAGGGACAATGGAATTGCAGGAGGAACGCCTTACTGAAGTTTCCGGTAAGATCTCCACTTCCGGCAAGCCGTAAAAGCAACAACCTCGCGTCGATCGCGTACTTTCCCTTGAACTGCAACTTGCCAAAGCTGACTTTAAATTTAAACGTGACGTCGTCGACATCCGCCTGAAGATCGCGTATTTTGAATGTTGACGGGCCAAAGACCTAACGAAAAGAAATTCATTAATAATTCATTTAGCAACACTTTTTCTCTGTAGGCCATTTTAACCAATGCATAAAAAACGTGAATTTATCATTTTTCAATCGTTCGATTTTTTTTTATCGTAAAAACTTTTTTTATCAATCAATTGACGCTCCGCTGATGAATAATTTACGGTTTTATCGTTTAATTTTATCACAAAAACATACCTCATTGTTTCTGAATTTGTTTTTCATACTCGATTAAAGTTTTTTCTCATTTTTTTGAGAAATTTTCAAAGATCTAGTTCAATAACTGCAGTAGTTGCAAAAGCAATATTTTCATACGTGACATTTCTTATTTACCTGCGTTAAAAATTTATATTTCTAAATTCTTTTACTGGTACAAAAAATATTAATTTGTAATACACAATTATAATTAATAGTATAAATTACTTTAGCTATTGGTTTAAGAATTCACTAATATGTTAATTTTAACAAAAGTTAGTTGTAAATCAAAAATAAAAAAAAAGAAACTCATCATTCTAATGATTCTGCAGATATACATGATTCATGATAAAAAGAAACAATAAATTACAATAAAGCATGTACGTTAGCAAACTATAAAAATGATATGATTCAGTACTCTCAAGTTTTCATTTTACTTTTAGTATTAAACTAGTATTTTTGATAGATTTATTAAAAGATAGACAGTAAGGTAAAAAATGAAAGTTGACCTAATAATACCGCAAAAAATTACTCCACTATTTTTTTATGATGCAAATAGTTCAATTATCGTAATTTTATTCAAATACAATGCAAATTGTTGGTTTAAGAAAATTATTCTTTTTTCGATCTACATCTTCACCCATACTTTAACAAAATTCACTACTCTATACTCAATTGAAATAAACTAAAATTAATTAAAGGGCAATTGCCAAATGGAGTACATAAAATTCACCTTTGTGCACCGAAAACTTTTCTGAAAACAATGATTAAACTAAAAGTTTCTTTTTAAGAAGTTGTTTTTTGCAATCATAATTTTTTTTCGTACGTGCTATAAATATTCTGAATCAGCAGTTGAAGTTTCGTCTATAAAACTACAGTAATTATAAGCTTACGAACAACTTTACTCTTTAAATTGCGTTTTTTTTTACGAAAAAATATCAATTATGCTTAAATGAAAAATACATTTCAGAAAATATGTATGCTTAGTACATAAACTAATCGAACTATCAACTGGATTTACCATATGTGTATCATTTAAAAGTAAAATTTATGCAAACTAAACTTATAAATTTATTTATATTGAACTATTTATAATTAAATATATATTCTATTGCAACGACGAATTATTATAAGAAGGTTAATGCTATAATTTCATAATAAAAGATGCTTAATAGTAAATGGAGAAAAAATTGTAAATGAAAAAAATTTTCCGAGGAAAATTTTTCGATGACATGCTAATTCATCCTCATCGGAATTTTTTTTCTAGCAAAATTGATTCTAAACTAAAATATTAACCCATCTAAAAGACAGTTTCACTTTAAAACAAACAAATAAATAATAATTTTTAAATTATTAAACAATACTAGTCGAGTCACTATAGTTTACCTTGA
>JAXIUT010000037.1:22983133-23008058 GCA_035586675.1 Eurytoma californica | reverse complement strand
GATTTGTTTTATTGAATTTAGATCATTAACTCTCATTTGCAGAAATTAGTTAGTGAACCCGTGTACTTTGGTGAAATATATAAGGTCATTCGTAGGATGGTAGACATTTTCAAGTCTCTTTTTTTTACTAAAGTGGTCAAATAATTAAAATCTGAATGCTCATTCTAGTACATGGTACCTGTAGTCCAGTGACGTTAATGTCGAGACGCGCGCCACTAGGTCCTCTCAGTAGCCTAATCTGATCCAAATTGAGAGGCTCGATGGCGGGTGCATCGAGCTCTGGAATCCCCTCGGCGAGTTTGCCCCGTAGGTCCTCGATCGAATTTGTGATGCACTCATTGATGTTCGGGTCCGACCTTTTGCACGCTTTTATGTATGGCGCTGCACGTAAAGCGCGGCCCGTCATTATTTACATCTTATTCATTATTAAGGCGTTAATGGATTAGTCGCTAAGGGTAATCTTATGTACATTAACAACATTTGATGAATTTAAGGCGAAGAAAATATATATTCCATCTAAACGGCTGCAAAAATATGTCATAATTTTTTTTCATTTCGAAATTTTATTTGCGAATATACGAGAATTTACAGTTCCAAAAAATAATCGAATTCACCAGGCTATACATATTATAGCTGTATTTGCAAAAAGAAATTCTGATCAAAGGAAGAAGAAAAAATGGATAAAATAAAAACCGTGCAGAATTTTCGAAAGTTTGACTTACAAAATCATGATTTATTGCTCAAGGCCAAATTTGTCTGCAGAAGGAAACTCTCAGGAAATTTCCGCGCCGATTGTAAATTAATTGGTAAAGAGGTGAAGAACGAAAGCTAAGGCAATGAGCAGGGATGCGTAAAAGAAGAGGAGATAGAAGACGGCGAAGGTGTGCAGCGCGTAGTGGACGACGGGGGGGAGGAGTCGCGCGGCGAGCGTCGGTAGCTCGAGGTCCCCGAGGAGGCGCGCGTCCGAGCTCCGGCTCAGAGGAGCCCAGACGCTGCCGACCGCCGCGGCGGCGCACGCGTGATAAGCGCGCTCGTGCCGGCGATCATGATGGTGTCGATGGTGATGGTGATGATGATGCGGCTGATGCTGCTGGTACTCACGTAAGACGGCGAGCGCCGATCCCGTGATTGTTGCCACCAGGCTGCGAACAGAAAAACAAGCGGCGATTAATTGGCCGAGTCGCGCGGCGTTAGCTTCCCCCCGCGCGGGCTCCAGTTGCCGCGTTTGCGGAAACGCGATCTTGCGAATCCGCGAGATTTGCCGCCTTGAGAAACCCGTTTTTCGTTTGGCGTGCGTGAGATTATGAGCACGCGGTTTGCATAACCGATTTTCATGATTTGTGAAGGCAAACCATCGGCGGTGCAGACTTCCTGTTAATTGTTATCGTACGTCAATGAGAGATACTGATCTATCCCGATAGTATGTAGAAAAAGAATACAAGATTTGTACTTGTGTTAATAAAGTAGAGGATTAACACATGCATTTGTCAGATGTTTGAACTCGCAATTAATTTACTAAGAAAAGCTAAAGAACCCGTTGCCAAAACGTTGCACAAGTACCAATTAAATAAATTGTACCCATTATTAGAAGAAACATATCTAACAAACAAAATGATGTATAGAGTCAGAACTCGATGTAAAGATTTATGCTTCAAAAAAAATAAGCGAAAAAATTTGATTTTTAAATAATAGACCTTAAAACTTTTATTATCTGATTTGTTAATCTTGAAAAGAAAAGAAAAACACATTCAGAATTAAGTGCAAGATGATTAGCAAATTTATAGTCGAGGCTTATAATCTGTGTTGTTACCTGCTCTTTTGACATAATTATATGAATGGGATAATTAAGAATTTAACGACACCAGGAACTGTAAAACTGACTTCAGATCCAAACGAAACCGAAATATCTAATACACTAGTAATTATCATTTTAAAGCTTTTTAATGCTTCTTATCTGTGCAGATTAGTCGTAAATCCATTGTCATCAAATTTTAATTAAAAGCAAATTATATTTGATCTACAGATATAGTAATTTTTATGCAAGCCCATCTTACATTTATACTCTGAATCAACCGTTAAAAATAAAGTTAATCACTTCAAATAAAATACTCGCATTTAATTAGTCTTATTACTTGGTCCAACCATAAATCGCTAATCCACAGTCGAGGCGTCGGGTGTAATTACAAGCTTACATAAAACAAACGCGGCGCAGAAAATTGCATCTCGCGCTTGTTTGCCGTCAACTTCTGTCGAACAATAATAGGGATACCCGGAAGTCACACAAATACGAAAACCAAGATGTTTCCGACTTCTCGGGAAATTTCGATGACGCGAGAGTCAATTTACTGCACAGCACGAGTTAACCGGTCCCCTGCAGCCGAAGCACGCCACGAAACGGAGGATGCTGCGGGACCGCTACCACCTGCGAGACCGACTTTCGCAATGCTTGCACAACTGCCGCGGAATCCGCGCCTCGTTTCACTCTCGTTCCATCGTCCCGCTTTGCGTAATCTCCGAGATTTTCTCTGCATTAAGGAGTTTGGTGGCACACTGCCTCGGAGAGGTCAAGCGTTGACGAACCCCCCGCGAACCCCACATAAGACAGAAAAGATTTTTCTCGATTTAATGCAAAAATTACAGCAAATATTAATTATTTTGTTTTTATAAATCTGCTGTTTTGATAATATTTTATTATTATAAATATCATTGATGAAAATATTTCTGTAGAACAAAAAAATAAGTTTCAATAAGCACCAACGCAACCGGTTTCTCGTGCATCACTCATAATCTGCGGTCAGGTCGAAAAAAGTCTTTACTTTTTTCGACGTAAAACCAAAACAAAATACACAAAAAAAGTAAGTAAACTCTGCTCGACTGTCAACGCGAACTGAGTCACCGCTGCGCTCGCGTAAATAAAGGGAAAGAAGCGCAAACGGGGGTTGGCCGGCTTCCGCGCGCACACTCCCTCTATAAACTAGCAAGGGTAAAACGCAGGATGATAAACGAAATTTGATTGCGTACCAGACGTGGGCGAGGAGTGCGACGGCCATGTCCGGCTGCGTTGGTCGGGCGGCCTACGTCTGGAGCTGGATAAAACCTGCGCGAAAAACGCCGAGAGACTACTAGCCGGCGGAATTGGCAAAAGGCAAAGCGTAGGCCCGGATTCCTGCACCGTGCACTATTGCATTCGGCCGCTCGATTGCCTCGTGCCACTTTCTGGCCATTGGTCCATGCGTCGGCCGATTGCTAAACACCGAGCGAGCGACGCGGGCCTTACCTACCTGCCTAGTCGCGCGGTACAGGGAAAACGAGCCGCTCGCCGAGTCCGCGGGTGCGCGCCCGTCCGGGCCCGAGATGAGTTTACGCGGGTCACCCGTCGCGGACTGAGATCTGGCGAAAACCGACTTGCGCAAAATTCGAGCCAACCGCTCTTTGTGCGCCGGCGGTTTTCTCAAAATGCGGCCAAAAATGAAGGGAGTGCGTTGCGAAAGCAAGTCCAGGAAGAATGCGCCTGGGTGAGCGATGCGCGCGGGTCGACGCTTTGAATTCTTGAGGTGCGATCGTAAAAAGTTTTACGGCGCTCTACCCCTTTGTTCCGAGCGTTGCTCAAGCGAGCGATGAACCTCGCGGTGTTGCACGATAAAGTCCGTCGAATGCCCTGCGATCTTTCGCGCGCGGCCGAATGCGCTAAGGTGTAAAAACGAAAATTATTACGTCTTGTTCGATTAAGATATTTAGAATTGAATATAAGGCGATCCAGATTGTGCGCGCACGGAGAATTGCCGCAACGCTCGTTTATCGCATGTAAAAGCCATCAATTAGAATTTCAATAAATTGCGCGCAGCACACATTTTCCAGTCGATTGCCAGTTTGCGTAAAACGCGCGCCGATCGAACAATTTCAACTTTCTTCCCGTTCGATTTCGAGCGTGGCGAAATGGAAAAAATAAAAAGAGCCGAGCCGCGAAATGCTTTTATCCGCGTCGCCGCTGAAAAGCAGCTTTTACATCTTTCTCCCGCGAAATTTCGACGTTCTTCCCCGGAAAAGTGTTGAAAGCGAGGCGCGAAATGCTTCGATCCGCTCGCGATTAATTTTTCGGAATTCGCAACTCGATTCTAATTGACTGCGCAAACGCTAACGTAATACAGGCGCCAATTAGCGAGGTGCACCCGATGCCCCGATATCCCCGCAGTGGTTCTTTTTTTTCGAAAAATAACTCCCATGCCGCGAGCGAACGCTACGCAGTCGGGTGCAGCAGTCGCGCGAGCGCGAAAGGGAAGGAGGGACCGCACGTGTTCGGCCGCGCTAATTCGACCGCGCGATATATCACTTTCTCTCGCGTTCCGCTGCGGCCGCGCGAAAATCGCTCGAAAATCGCGCGTTGAAAAGAGGCAGAAAAAAAGAGAGGCCGGACGGGCGGGCACGAAAAATCGACGAGCGGCGGAAAAGCGGGCACCGGCTTAATTGGTCGCTGGCCGATCGGCTAGCCAGATCGCCGCTAATTGAGTCGAAATCGGCCGCGAGCCGTGATAGAGCGCGCCGATACCGCTGCATTATCTAACTGCGTGCCCCATCGCGCTCGTGACCCAATGCGAGCTGCCCGTTTCCATTCCTTCAGTCACTCTCGGTTGCCTTTCGCAATTCGCCGCGGCTTTCTGGATGGTTTTTATTTTTCTCCTGCAATGCTCTCGCGATTATTGCCATTTTTTAAGAATCGAGTGAGATTTTACGACGGCATATTGGATTTTCGAGCGATGGGTCATTGGCGACCAGGGAGGCGAAATATGTTTCTAGCATTTTTCAAGTTGAAATTTCGCCATACCCCGATGCACGCAATGGGCAGTAATTTTCAATGCATTTGCAGGCCCGCATTATCCTTAAACCGCAAAGTGCTGCGCGCTAAAACACGTGTTTGCACCAGTAAGAGGTTGTTTAGCTTTTTTCTTAGCGCTGGTGATTCATACTATTTAGAGACGCTTTTTTTATTTATGTTAATATTAATTATTCTGTTCCTTTTTTTTTTTAAAGGCACTAATGGTATGTGAAATTTAGTTCCTCATTGACTTATCTTATACCTACCGACTCTTGTGTGTTTTGCGATACCTGCATTTTTGCACTTCGAACGTTTAATTAAACAACTCAGCATCTACTCAAAAACCTTGAATGCGAAAAAACACTGCGAGTCCGCTCGTCTTTCTCCGTCAAAAAATGACAAGTACCCATTAAGACCTGCAGAAGTCCATATTTCCTGAATAAAGAAAACCGTCGTTTTTGTGCAACTCCATATAAAAACCAACAGTGTCTTGGAGCGAAAAAAAAAGAACTTGTATGCATCGCCGAGTCTCTTTTCAAACCGCGACAGAAAGGAAAAAAGGACGAAATATGAATGAGCAACCGGCAGCGAACTCTTCGATCAGCACACTGCAGTCCCATCCGTCTTTCAGCGCGAAGGCCGTGCAGTCGACGCTTACGGGAGAAAGAGGCGATAAGGCCCCGCTCGGGCCGCGATAACGACGCTTCTCTAAATTGACGAATGCCGTATGGCTGGCGGCCGGGGGTGGGGGCAGCCGGTCGGCCGACGCTTCGCCTGGGATAGGTGGATCCCCTCGCCCCGCAGCTCGCGCCCGCGACCTTAAACTTAACAGAATAGGAGCGCGATATAAGGCCGGGCCACGGCGGCGCGGGGGGCAAGCGCACCGCGCGCTCTCGAAGATATAAATATGAGCTCGCCACTTGCGAAGCCCGACAGTCCGTTTAGATAGCGGCCAGCGGGTAGCATCGCGTCGCGCTCCAAACAAGCAGCCATGGCTCGTTTCCTCCTCGCTCTGCCGAGCCTCGTGCTCCTCCTCGCCCTCGCCGCCGCCCAAGTCCGTAAGTAAACAGATCGGACGGGCCCCACGGATCGTCCACTTGGTCGTTTCGTCAGGCACGTAATTGACGCGCGCGTGTGCAATGCCGTGGTTCCGGGCTTCCGCAAACGATCGTTTGTCCCTTCCGCGGTGCACGGTAATTTCGATGCCTAATGGGAAACGTTTTGTCGTCGACATAGCTGACCATCAATTGTGACATATTGTTTTCTTGCAATAACGAGCGCGACCGATTAGAATTGATTTCCGACTTTTTCACCGGTTCCCGGTATTTCGCTTTTCCCATTTGAAATTTCTATAATTATTAATTTCAAATAGAGCAGAATTATAACAAAGAGAACAATGCAATTTAATGAGTGTTTTAATTGTAATCAATAAGTACTAATCAAGCAATTAGTATTACGCGAACAAGACAAAACACACGTAATAATGATACAACAATTAAATTATCGTGAAAAACGTGGAGTATATCGATATTTTGACTTCTTGGTAAGAACTGCTTTAAGCAAATCGTAATCTCTCACAGATACCCGTATTATCTGTTGCATTAAAAAAATAAATTAGAAAACTTGGAATAAGTATGAAATCACATAATAATGAATCAGCTAAAACTAATGATACGTAAGTTTTACCGGTGATATAAAAAAAGATTCGTTTTAGAAAAAAGGCAAAGCGATAAATGAAAAAAAAGGAGCAAAAAAGAGTTTACGATCTAATTAAATCTCGTTAACCTCGCAGCATCGTACATCCACACATGCAGTCGGAACCACCCGAACCTGGACAAGTGCGTGGAAGAGAGCGTGATCGCCCTGATGCCCCGACTGGAGAAGGGCATCCCGGAACTGGACGTCCCGTCTCTGGAAGCGCTGAATGTGAACGAGATAGCCCTGGCGAATCTCGCTGACTTCCGCGCGGTCGCCACCAACGTCCAGCTCAGCGGCCTTTCGAAATTCGAAATAAAGTACCTGCACGTAGACCTGAAGAACCAGAAGATCGATATCGAGCTGCTGTTCCCCAAGGTCTACATGGACTCCGATTACGACGTCAAGGCCAGGATCCTCGTGCCCATCAGCGAGAAGGGACCCATCCATACGGTCACCGGTAAGCCCCCGTAGCTATTAGGTCCTACGACGATTTTTCGAATTCCTTTCCTCTCTTTTTTTTCTCGCGCGGTGCATCGTTTTCCTCCTTGAGTAGGCAGGACGCGTCGTTTTAACTTCTCGACTCGCGGACGAGTAAACAAAGCGTTTAATTGAGATTGAGTGCTCTTGGCCGATTCTTATCGCTCTTAACATTTTCACCTTTTTAGATGAATTGTATTATGCTTGAGTAGGCAGATTTTAAAAGTATTTTAAATGCATCCAGCATTTTTGTTGCAATAAGTTGGATATTTCAATGATGACGAAGAACGCGCTCTTATACGACACGTATTCATATTAAAATAATAATCGCGTTTATATACCAATGAGTAATAAACTGAAGTTCTTTAATTAATTGAATACAGTCGTCTAATAGTAAATAATTATTGTACGGTGGATGCTATAAATCAATATATTTTAATTCTGTTTTAATTACGTTCACCATCGGATTACATTATATATGCAAGCGCGTTTTCTTATCTCGCGTTATTTAGAGCAATGCTCCATTATGCACATTTTTATCGATCAAAGTTATTTCTCGATCGATTCATCATTTTTTTACGTATATTTTATTTTTTTTAACATTGCTATTCGCTGATGCACGAAAAAAATATTAAACACGTCTATAACGTGAATTTAAAATTTTAATTTTCGTTTCTATTAACATTGAACATAATTTAATCGCAGATATAGTAAATTAAGTGTAATACTGCACGCTAACAAAAACTTATTTTATCGCTAATGCATAAACAAGAGAACATTTGAGAAATTCATTGCAATGAAAATGTATCTAGAAAATCTTGTATTTCCAGATTAACTAAAAATTATAATTTGATAATTTAATAAATAAAGAAAAAGCTAATAAAGTGCCCTTTACTCTTCACAGATAACGTCTTGGCAAAGGTGTCGCTGAAGTACCAGTTAGTAGAGCGCCGCGGTCGCCAGCTAATGTACTTCCCGACTATGACGACGAAACTGACGATCTCGGACTATCAGGCGAACTTCAAGCCGGGTGAGAACAGCAACAAGAACCCGATCGTCCAGGCGATCAACTCGGTGCTGATAAGCAGCCGCCACGAGATTATCGAGAGCATGACACCCAACATCGAGAAGGCCGTATCCGCGAAGGTCCTCGAGGTCTCCAACCAGATCTGCAAACACTTCACCTACGACGACCTCTTCCCCAAGGATTAAGCGACCGGCCGGCCAATACAATCGCGCGTTCCGTGAAAGAAAAGTCGTAAATAAACGATGCAGCCACAAGGATCTTCATCTCGTATGCGGCTATTTACGACTCCTTTTTTTTTACGCAACGTCCAGTCTCTCACTTTGACGACCAAAGCATCCCGCTCCGAGGTCCGCGGATTCGGCAGAGCCGACAAGTCCCAATGCCGCGACCTCCCGTGAAAATATTGACGCGTTATCCTTCGCGGCGAGGGCCTTTTTCTCTTACTTCGCCGCGTCGCCGCGTCGTCGATTCCGGCTGATTTCCGCGTGCAGCGCAACGCACGAGCGCAGCGTGTCGCACACTCGCTTTTTTCTCTCCTGACTCAAAGCTGCTAAATGCTACAAACGAGCCAGATGCACGTGACACTGTCGATGAGAAAAAATGAGCCTCTAATGCACTTTTTTGTTACTCGAAGCATCGAAATTTTTTCGTCTTCATCGTAGTTTTTAGTTTTTGTTATTTTGTTTAGAGTAGATGCGTGAATTGTGCGGTAGTATTAATTAGTCCTTAGCTTGCAAAATAATTACAAATTTTATACCTTTTTCTCAAGTCAAATATTGTAAAGCATTGAAATTGTCAAATAAATAATATTTTGGAAAAACAGCGCTATGTTTTTTATTTATCTTGTATTCTTTCGATATGAACCTATAATAATAGTGTTTTCAATGTGAATGAATGAAAGCCTCTCGATTCATTGAAAATACTGAATATCTAAATTCCGTTAGATTCGATTTTTAGCTAAACAGTCAACCACATCGCGAGACTTTCCACTTTTATTATTTCTTTCACATCGAGAGACTTTGATAAAAAATTCTGTTCAATTCTTTTGATCTCTCATATAAATTACAGAATTATTATTTATAATTTAATAATATCCTTTAATATTGTTTTGTATGATATTGTTGTAAAAAAAATAAAATTGTTTTATCTCAGACGATGTTAAATGATACTTAAATTCAAGAAACTGTCACATAAAATTTTAATCCTTACCTACGAAATGCAATAGATTACTAAGTCATTAAAAATTGTTATGGATTAATAGCTTTTCACAATATTAACAATAGTGACATTTTCTAAAAAGGCACAGCTTATTTAAAATAGTTAAAATAATTACAATATCTTCTTAAATTAATAAAACGTTACATGATTTTTAAACCGTTGTATCTAAAAACATATTTTAGATGGGCGCTGACATGAATAGTAATTAATGCAACGAATACACCACATAAAATGCTAATATTTAAAGTATGGAAAAATATATTTTTTATACTTTCAGAAATCACTATTACCAGTTTAATCTATCTTTCTACAAACAATAAATTAAGTAATTCTCTTCTGTTGTCAGTTCTTCCATTCAAGAATAAATTTAATAAAACTAAACTCGGGTAGAAAGTCTGAATAAAAAAATATAATCTACCTGACATCTCGCTACAAGAAATATTAATAACATTAACAATCCAACTCGACCTACGAATGGTATAATCCACCATTTATAAATCGAAATAGAAGTTACCAGTACGAGGTAAAACAGATTTACCGATCGCCACACATATATCGGTTCCATAGTTTGTCTGTCCATATCCGGGCGCTACTACTGAGAGCTGATTCGAAGCGATTTCGCCTACTGGCGACAGCTCGCTAGTATTATCGACGCTCATTATACAGTTGCATATTCATAATTGATGATCAATAACCTTACCTATTATAAATTTACTTTCGTGCAAATTACGACAATTTTTCACTTTACCGCAGAATGCATTCCACATTGAATCATCCGATAGCGCAATCATTTCTCGATACAATCTCATGGATTCCACATTTTGATTTAATGTATTCATTCACTTGACTCGGACTACAGCGAGTAATTGCGTCTGGAAAGAGATTAATGGTGCAGCAGTCAAAGTTGAAAAAAAGTTCATCAAATCAATTTTAAATATTTTTTTTTAATCAGTTTAAGAGGGGATAACGAAATGAAGGACAAACAAACTTGCTTATGTACTTTAGTTATTAATTTATTAAAAATCGTCAAGACGCTGATTTACAAAGGATGCAGTTGTGGATATGCGGGGTAAAATAAAAAAAAAAACAACAACATGAAAAAAACGGAAAAACGCGGAAACCGGGAGGACTGGTATCGCCGCGGCTGCGTTGCACAGTATACAAGTGAAAAAAAAAAGAACGAGGAGGAAATGTTCGCGTCGGCGAAGCGGCTTCCACGCGACGTCTTTTAAAACAAGAGGAGTCATATAAATAGCCTTACGTAAATTATTACAATAATCACTTAGCGATATTCGTTATTGGGGCGCGCACCTGTTGTCCGCCTCCCTCCCCCGCTGGTACATAGGAATCGCATCAATTTCGCGCTCGGTATTGCACACGCGCGAGTGTACGTAACGATAGCGCGGCACGCGACGAAGTGTACCTCACGCGGATAACGAGCAGGCTCCCCGCGTGTCGAAATTCGTCAACGGGCGGAGAGAAGAGAGGAGAAAAAAAAAAGACGAAGAAGAAAGAGACGTCGGCAGAAGGAGAGAGGTAGCGTGGCACGAGGTCAGTGAAGGAGGGTCCGATAAAAAGTCGAGGTTGTGCATACGCGCGCGCAAGAGAGGGAGACGCTCGGCCATGCTGCTTGTATCTCGCTCTTGCTAGCGTAAACGCCCACCCAGCAGCGGCGGAGGATCGCGATAAGCTTCTGAGACTCGCTTGCTTCGGACCCGCTCGATACCTCGGAATCATTGGAAGAGGTATATATTGCAGTGAGATTGTGGTACGGACAAAAGTACGACGATAAAAGTAGTAAAATAATAATAATAATAATAAAATAATAAAAATTGCATAACGAGGAGTCGAGTGAGCTTTGCGCGGTGACAAGGACTGGGGGTGTTTACGACTCGGGGAAGAGCTGCTCGTAGTAGAAGGGTTTGACGATGCTGTTGCCGATTTCGACGAAGGCGGCGGAGAGGGCCTTCTCGATGAGGGGCTGGAGTTCCTTGATGAAGGCGTCGAAGTTGCTGTTGATGGCGTTGTTGACGACGGTGCCGAGGGTCGGGTCGCCGCCGAAGAGGTTCTCCAGCCTGAGCGAGCCCCTGCGGATGTTGATGCGCATGCGCAGCTCGGTGAGGCCCAAGTGGTCGTGGCCGTCGTCGTCCTTGTAGGTGTGCGCCTGGATCTTGACCGAGCCCATGGCGTTGGTGAAGTTGCCGGTCATCGGGCCGTTGCCCTTGATCGGCAGTAGCAGCACCCTACCGTCGATCTCGTACATGCCGTCGATGTACAGGTGCGGCAGCAAGATGTCCAGCGCGAAGCGCAGCTTATCCGTGTCAACCCTGCAATCACGCGGTTTTTTTTTTTAAAGTTTCGCAACCGTCGATGTAAGCTGTCAGGGACAGCGATTCGCTATTTACCGAGCAATGTAAACTTGTACAAACGCTTGTTTTAAGAGGCAGTCGTTCAATACTTTGTGAATAGTTGAAAATTATTAACAAGTCGGCAGCGTTGCGTTTAAGTTACTTTTTTTTAAACTTTGTGGCTTTACATTTAAATGTAGCGGAAAAATAAAAATAAAAGAGTAAAAATAGACTTACTAATGCGGAGGGACATAACAATAGCGATAAATATGAAAAATTAAGAAAAAAATTATTTTCTGGAAGCTGAATTTAAAGTACCGCGGCGAATAAATTTCTGCGATATGCAAACTTTTCATTTCGAGTTTCTAAACGACGATTTCGCAATCGCGTAATTGTTTCGATTTACGAAATGCTACGAGTAGCGAGTCGCGAAACGGTGCGCCGCCTAACATCCAAATGAAACTTTTATTCAGCGTGCAATGCGACATATCCAAGGTTAATAATAATAATAATTTCATTAGATCATAAGGCGCATGAGAAGAAGGAGCCAGGCGCTCGCGAATCGAACGCACCACACGAATTTTATCGAGGCGCGAAACGTCAATCGCGCCCGTGTCACGGACGCGCTTTTTCGCGCGCGGAATACAAATGACGATGCGCAAGCCTCGCCACTTATTTTTTTTTAACCGGTGAATCCGAAGCAGGTTGTACGGTTCAACTTCTCCAGGAGGAAAAAATTGCGTTCGACTAGTTTTTTTTCACCGGTGAACTGTGACACTGGCGATGATACGGCGGATAAGTCTACATTCGTTTAGGAAATTTCCGCTTTTTAAATTTCATTTCGCTGATTTTCGGAGACCTGCTTAATTTATTCTAAATTAGTTAATTCGTATGACCACGTTCAATTTCCTTGAGAATCAACTTTTCTTTTAACTGATACCTTCATTTTTTATTGAATTAAAATAACTTTTTACATAGTTGTTGCGTGGACAGTGGGATGCTCTTTTCAATATAGCTAAAGTGGTTTCGTATAATTCAGTATGGCAGTAACGATTCATTCAATTAATTTTTTTCTCATTAGCTGTTGGACTTGAGGTTGCGCTTTATAATGAACGGATGTTAATTCTGCGGCTAAAAAGTTATATAATTCAAGTCTTACTTCTAAACTTTTACAGTCAGTCTACTCATTAAACGTCTTCGAAGACTTTAATTATCTACAAACATTAATTTCAGATCAAGAATAAAACTTAAAAATAACACAAATCAATCAGAATTTTGGCGCGATAAATTAAAAAAAAACAAACAAAATTTACATTTCCGCGTGAAAAGGACGTACGCATAATTATCCGAACGATTACGAATTAGCCGTCGGAGGAATATGCGCATGCAGCCGTCATAACGAATGGCTTTGTGCAGCGGCGCGCGTCTCCCGCGCGCGACTAATAATTTTCGTCCTTCGGGAAATTTCGCGAGGCCGCCTTGCCGCTTCCTGAATTCCGCGCGGCTCTCTCATTTCCGACGCACCTCGGCTCCTTGGTCCGATCATCGGCCTCTTTTTTTTTCCTCCGCGGGTCGCGAATCCCGCGATTTGGAGGTCGAGAGCGGCGTCTCCGCTGCACACGTGCTCCATTGCATAATGAGGACTGGCGAAGTATAATTGGAAGCGCGCTGCGCCACGTAAGCCGAGCGATGATTTTTAAGATTGCCTGAGATATCTGCCGTCTGTCCGCTGCCGCTGTCATTACCGCGAGCGTATAGGTTTTAGTATAAACCGTATGTCCAACCAAGTGTGGAGTCTGTATACCTAATCGCTGTGACAGTATGACCCTACCTTGTTCTTTTTTTTAATAAACCGTGATCATCAGATCTTGAGATCCGTACGTAATTATTTTTTCTTCCGCTTCTGTATTTTTTTTTATTAAATTGTATGTTTCGAAAAATCTGCTGTTACAAATACAAACTCGGCGAATATCAATGTGTATGTGATTTTCATTTGATGCAAAAATTAGAAACTACTTTTATTTATTTAAAATTGAAGGCATTAAATATGATTGAGGCTATAAAAAATTTCTACAATTTGCAAATCAATGCACCGCGATAAATTCTTTGTATACATAAACCGACGCGCATCTGCACGGTTCCCTCGTCTTTTCCACTAGATATAGCGACCGCTCGATCTAGTCCGCGCCGCGGTACACCAATTAAGATTTTGACGACTGATACCTTTGTCCGGCTTTCTTGCCGAGCAATTATGCAGCGATCCTTTTTTATCCCCGGCGAACATTTCCACGCTCTCTTATATCCGAGACGGATTTAAACCACGAATTCAATGCGCTCGTTCGTACGTGAGAGCCTGTGAAAAAATCGGCGCGCATTGCGTGAACGAATCGCCGGTGCATTCCTCGTAGCGTAGATAGCATCGGCGAGCTCTTCAATAACTATAATTAATTTCTCTCTCGAGATGATGAAAAAGGCATCGCACCATAAACATATTGATTTCGCACGATAATCCCGCGAAAGAAGGTCGCACGCGAAACCGAGTTATCGAGCCCCGCGCCTTTCGCGATATAGTCAACAGTGCCGGTCTCACCTGAGTTTCTGGACGACGAAGTCGCTGGCGCCGTAAGCGTGCACGTCGCGCGCCGTGATTCGGAGGCCGCCGGTGCCCTCGGCCGCCACCAGCTCCTTCAGCAGCAGCGGCTCCAGCGAGGGGATGTTGTACTCCGGCACGCCGGTCATCAGCTTCGGCCTCAGGTCCTCCACGCTCTTCTTTATGCAGTTCTCGATGTCCGGATCGTTGCGCTTGCACACGTGCAAGAAGTCCGCTGGGGGAATTCAAAGTCGCTCTCAGGGCGTGCTTCTATTTTTCCTCTCTCGCCTTTTTTCGCCGATCCGCGCCGATCCGAAAGAAAGCGAAAGTATACGTATGCCGATTGACGTAAGCCCGCGCGGATTATTCGAGGAAGCACTTTAGCGTCATCCGATATAAGCGATACGATCAAGAAATTCTTCCCCTTTCCTATAAATTAGAGGCTGGTCCGGTTCGAGCGGTGAATGAGTGTAAAGTGCTTCTCTGCTACTTTTGAAGGAAGTTATGAATTGAGTCGAATTCAGAATAAATCGGCAATCGGTTTATTGGTTTAAATTTTACATAAAATGTGATGAAAAATAACTTTCGTTTTCAGTACTAATAAAGTAAGTTACTGTTGCAGCGCGTATGCAAAATAAAATGACATGTGCTATTTCTTGAAAAATAAATCAACAGACGTCGATAAGAGGTGATAATGGCATCGTAAAATATACCGCACGAAGACATAAAGATTTACAACAATATAAATTTAAATGAGAAAAAAAGAAACACTAGTAAAATCGCTACAAGCGTTGACATTGAAACTTAATAAAAAGTTAATGAAACAATTTGTAAATCTAAATTGAAGCATTATTCGAAATGAACCGTCATGACAACGGAACCATAAAAATGAGAAAAGTGGAAATCGTTAAAAGAATACTCACGCAAGTTGACGGCCAGAGCGCCGGCCAGAGTGGCGCAGACGGCGAGAGCAAATGTGATTCCTCGAGCCATCTCTTCAAATGTTCTCGATCTAGTCCCGAAGGAATAAGAAAAAAACTCAGCGAATTTAGAATCACGGGCGCAGAGACTGTGCCTCTTCACCGCGACCAGGGGGTTTACGAATTTCGATGCGAGATGGTCTCGTAGCAAATGGATAGCATGATGCCGGTGTTGAGGACCTTATAGCAGTCCCCCTCTCCCCAGTCCTCCTAAGTGAAACCATTGTGCGCCGACACCGCTCGCCGTCTCTTTCTTATTTTCTCCCCCACGCGTCCGCCGCCGTCGTCGCCGACAGCACGAAAACACAAAACGCACATGCACACACCGATCACGTACGCGTTCGCCGGCACACGTGACAGCCGGGAATGCACTGCACTATCGGATCCACCCCCTCCCCCTCTTCCTCGTTGCGCATCGGCGCATCTTCCTCCTCGCCGGCCGGGACATGCTCCCGACTTTGGCCTTCGCGACCCGCGCGCGATGTTCTCGGAAAAAATAATGACCGTGCGCCCGCGGAATTTTTATTTGGATTTTAGATTTTCGCCCGGCACGCGCCGCCGCCGCGGGGGGAAAAAAAGGGAGCGAGCACGCGAATCGGCCGCCGAGCGCGGATTTATGTGGAGCACGTAGCGTTGCTGAATCATATTCGCGTGAGAAAAACCGGTGTAGGTGCACCGCTCTCCTGTGACACGGCTATGAAGTCGCAACTTTTCGACCGGATGGGAGCGATACCCCTGTCTTTTCGGATTCGCCGAAATTCGGGCGATTTTCTTTTCTTTCGGTGACAAAAGAATTTTGCGTTGATTATCAAAGAAAACAACGATCATTTTTTTATGCAAAAATAGAAGATTACTGATGCACTGAAGAGTTTATGATGAAAACTGAATTGTTCTTTAACATTCAAAATGAAGATGTCTTACGTAAATGTATAACTGAAGAGACAAACATTTACAATAACACTGTATAAACAAAATTGGGTATTTAAAAAAAATAGGTGAACAATAATTATTTCTAAGAAATGTAATAATACACTAGAAACCCGATTTCTCGTAAACACATCTTATTTGACGCACCTACAATATTTTTTTTGGCAATAAATATATTTTCAAATTGAACCGACGCAAAAAATGGTCACAAAAACATAAACTAATCCACGTGTATCGTTTTAAGAATATGCGTAGAATTAAGCATCGGTAAATCTTTTTTTTTCGTCAATTGCTTATAAACTATAAACTTCTAAATTAATATAAGCATCAAGAAGTAAAAGTGACATCCAAGGATTTTCTGCATCTTGCTCGCTTCGTCAAGGATCCGAAGACACTTCTTCTCACTTGCCATCATCACATGAGCCCCGGAAAAATAGCAATTCATTTGTAATTCCCCGAATTTGAATAGTGAGCCCGGTCATCCATGAAAAAACTGTCCCCGCGACCTATGAATACTATAATAAGTCGCGTAGTTCTGAGGCTCCGCGAGCAAAACAGGTCCTTTAAATTGTTCTCATACAAGATTTATCGTGCATTTTAAAATTCATACTTTTAATTTTTAACTGACATTGTCAAATCGAGTCTCGTGTTAATCAGCATTTTATTGACTCACTCAGTAAGATTGATTTTGAATGCAATAACATTATCCTTTTAACGCGTTAGCAATTCTAACTTAAATTACACGACACGCTAACTAGAAAATAATTTCAAAAACTTATTTTTGTTACGATGTTCTTCCTCTTTTATAGTTTACTGCACTAATTCTACATAAGAGATTATCTTTATAATAAGAATTTTCGTTAAAATATGTTACCCAGAGTGTTAAACACTCATACTTTAATTTCGCATTTTCAAAAAAAGAAATGATATTTTTTAATAATTTTTTACAAAGAAAATTATTTTTATTTGAGTTGCTATTGTTGTAAAAGAAATTACTTTGTTTTTGTTTAAATCGCCGAAGCATCGATAGAATTATAGTGTATACAATTGTAAAATTGTAGTGACAATTGCTCTTGAAAAGGCGAGTTTTAGTTGACGATTATAACAATCAAAAAGAGGCTTACGGTGCAAGGTCTCGATCGCATTAGAGTAATTTTCCGCGAAGTCAAACCGCTTCCTGGAATTCATTCGCAGCAAAGTAAACTTATTTTTTAACGCAAAGTTGAGCTAGACATTAACAGACTCAGATATTAACAGGTACGGTCATTAATCCTGACTCCGATAAAACCATTTAACTGCGATCATTATAGTTAGTAGCGAGAATTTGTTTGTTGTCTCTAGTACCTTCTAGTACCTACACAGTAATTCTATTTAAAAAAAAAGTGAAAAGTTCGTTAAACTGTTTATATAATTTCTTAGGAAACTAAAATACTTGAAAAACTATTTACAAAACTACTGACTAAAGTACTGATGAATTACTGATAAACTACTGATGGATCACTTCCAATAGTAAATTGGCAACTACTGGTTAACCACTGACTAGTAACTACAGGTAAACTACTTAGGAATACCTGTAAATGTAGTCAGTAGTTGGACAGTAATTGCCAATTTACAACTGAAATCGAGTAGTTCATCAGTAGCTTTATAGTAGTTTTTACTAATATTGCAGTAGCTCTAGTGCAATAGTTTATTTTCGTAATGGCATCTTCTATTAACTTTCTACCTTATGTATTATGCAGGAATACATAGAAAATTTTATCAAATAAGATGCATAACTGCAGTTTTAAAAATTTTTATATTTTTTCTTCAATTGTATAGGAATAATTATGTATTTTAATGGATGTATTGTGTACTATTTATAGAATGTAAATTAAAAATATAGCATTAATTCATTTTCGTTATCACATAAAATATTCAAAACCATTGCAATGCATTAAATTACTTTGATGAATTTATTAAAACTTTCGACGTTTCCACTTTTTTATAAATATGTTATCAATTTTATGAGAAACCAACATTAAGGAGTTGAATCTAAATCGATGTCTCTACTTTATTTTTTGTTTTTGGTTATGCCAAGTAAAAAATGCGCAATATATGTGGAAGAAAACGGAAATTCGTTTTCAATAAAAACTACAGTAATTGTTTCACATTGACAGTATATGATAACTTAAAAATACGCTATTGTAATTTTATTATTTTTTTCATGGAATAATGATTCAATGAAACAAATTATGAGAACATTTACCTAGTATAACGAGCAAAAACTTGCGCTGGTCTAAAGTATCATATTAAAAATCAATTAAAAATTCTTTTCCGCTGCAATACTGACAAGAAACAATGGTAAGAAAATTCAAAAGTGATAAAAAAAACGAAATAGTTAATTCCGGGATGACACCGGCAAAAACACAATTTGTTGTCGCTTCGTCAAGGGGAAATCCCGACGTAGAGATATCGCGAGTCCAAGCTACAAGGTAAATTATGCAGGACGATCCCCACGAAAATCAGTGAAATCTTTCGAGCGAACTTAAAGTTCGCGACTCTTAGGGTTAAGCTTGAACTCTTAAATCTGTGATCGAGGCAACGTGACAATTATTACGCAACCGCACGTACGACCGAATATCCTCATTACGTGCCGTGTCCCGATGAACGAATCGCGCGGGGCATTACCAACATTTCGAAGGTATGCAATAAAGGAGCCGCGGGCTGATTACTACGCTATCGTTAGGATTTGCCTCTGTTCTTGAACTTGAAATACCGTCGGAGTCCGGACTTTTTCGCGCGGCACCGAGCGCATATAATTTGCCGCATGTTCGTTGAGTAACCTACGGATATGTCATTTTTACGCTCCTCCTTATCGTGACGTTGCTCGCGTCTCTCTTTTTTCGTGAAAATATTACAAACGGGAAAGGAATTTCTGTGGGACTGATTGACTGGCAGCTTGACAATCAGCCTGATATTGAACTTGAAATATAATTACAACTAATATGTATTCTCATGAATTTCACTTCATTTTAATTTTTAATTTGTTTTTCGTTTAATTTTGTTCAAATTTTATTTATTTTTTTAGCTAAACCAATGAAGGAATGGATAAGACGAGTGATTAATTGGTGGTCCGTGTTAAATATATAATCAACGTTAACGATTATTGAAGAAGACTGTAAAAATGAAAGAACGTATTAATATCTGTATAAGTGCATCGTAAATTATGGAAATGTCCAGCTTTACAGGTTTGCGAACAAAATTTTACAATTCGCAGCAAATCCCAATGAATCAGCGCTTTACGTCGAATCCTTGCCTTTTGAATGTGGCTAAAATTTCAATTTTCCAATGAAGGCTAAATTGTATTATCCTTCGCCTACAAAACTACTCTTAAATTTACAACGATACTTTATTCTGCCGAGTCCCTAATCCTGACATTGCCTTGACTTAGGTCAAGTTTACAGTGAACATTATAAAAAATTCAAACTGCAATATCGTGAACTATTTAATTTCAGAGCTAATCGTATAGACTAATTTTAGATCCGCATTTTAGGCATTAAAGAAAATGTGTCAACTATCTCGGTGAGAAAACGAAAACCACGAAGGCACTGCCTCTTTCTGCTTGTGACATCGAGACAATTTTTTACATTTCTTTTTTCATCGGATACAAACATTTACGAACATTCGCCGATTGATAATGATGGTAGCTGCCAAGATTAATGGGAGAATCGTTCTTAACCTATATTTATCAATATTACTACATTGGCGCGGTAAAAAAAAATCCGCTATATTTTAATTGCTACTTTCTTCTCTTTGTCGGCGTGCAGTAGATGGAAAATTTCATAGTTCGTGGCCATACGTGGACTCGGTCACGGGGCATTGAAAAATTTTAGGATGAAGATCACGCTTTTCTCGCACAGCGTCAAGAGTCAAGAGTCCGGAATACAGATCGTCCTCCGTGACTTCGGACAAGTTCGTATAGAACGTTTCCTGCGTCAACGCTGTGGTCGGGTATCTTGCATTATTAAAAATGAGCTTCGGGACTTGTGGTTTTTTATCTTTCTTTATTACAACTTTTATTTTTCACTTAATCTGCTTTTTACTTCGCATTAAAAACAAGAAGACGGATATGAAAACGGATCGAATTATTCGTCCTTTGAAGAAAAAAATGAAACGTTTGACATTCTCAGATTATAAGTAAATATTAACATAAAATTGCAAAGGACTGGTCACATGTTACGTGTGAAATAACTACTTGACGTCGATAATTTGCGCGCATAAAATAATAAATTATAGCTTAAACTAGTGTCTTATACTAGTCGATGCTCGATAAATATACATTGCGGACTTAAAACCTACCGAAGGATGTAAACATTTGTTTTAATCGCAGACGCTGGGTTTCCCCACTCGGTTTTTTTTCTTTCCTCGCCATCGACGATACGGAAGCTCACAGCAAATGGAAATGCACGAACGTGCTATTTCTCTTAGGGCTTCGCGCGCTTGTACCCTGTCTTCAATCTCGCATTCAGTTGGTAACAAAGGCGTCGTAAGGTATTTGGACGAAGATCTTTTCTACGAAGGTCGACATCGTTTGCACGAGTTTTCGCCTGAGATCCGGTTTCATCTCCCTCAAAAGCTCCTGACTGTTGCTGTTAATGAAGAGATTGAGTGCCGCCTCTGTAAAAAGTTAAAATTTTTCGAATGTTAGCAATAAAACCAATGCAGTCGCGATACGGTTAATCTTAAAAGTCTCTTTTAATGAAAGGAATTCGCGAACGAATTTGCACGAGCGAGGCTATACTTACGGAGAATGGTGTTGCCGTCGTGGACGTTTTCAACTCCCATCTTAATGTCGCGAACGGAAAAATCCATCTTGAGCTGCTGGAGTCTAAGGAACTGTTGACCTTGAACGGCGTACGGTTTCGCCCTGATGAAGACCTTAGCCTTCACTCCGTCTGAAAGCAATTATTACACCTTTTCATTTTCGTCATTAAATTTGATCAGAAACCGTTTTCTTCTGCCTTTCGAATTAAAAACATTTTAATATATTGAAAAAATAAAGCATCCGGCTCAGAACTGTAAAACTGTCGAGTCATTTCAATTTTTATATTTAACACTTAACAAAATATACATATATAACTTTCTAAAATAAAGTTCATCTGGTTTTTAATATAACTCCAATTTGCAATATCTACTTAAAATAATCACTATATCGCATTGATAATGAAGTACTATAAGTGAATTGATAATTGTATGTTTTTTTTTAAACTTCAAAGTATAATTTTCTTGAAAATAGTTCTGTTGATAATTTGAATTGCCATTTGTCACGTAATGAGTTTAATTTGAGATAGAAACTTTTACCCGGCAGGTATTGTCTTTGCTCTATCGAGAAGCAACGTTTACGCAAGAATTGCTGTCATTTGACTGTCCTTTTATCTTATTACATGCAGGATCGTGTACTCGGTTGCCTAAGGTATAGGGGCCTGTGTTCCTTAAAAATTATTTAAAAAATCCAGCGATGAAAGAATAATAATAGTTTCCTTTTTAGAAAAAATGACTGTTTTATATTTTATAACACAAAATTTTGAAAAGATTTTCTTTTGAATAAAATGTAGGTATTAGAACGGACAAGAAAATAATTTACAAAAAAACTCGGTTCAATTAGTTCAGTTAAAATAAATTGATGAATAAATTTCGTTGAAAATAAAAACTAAAAAATGGTCATTTAAATATAATTTTGAATTAAGCGATAAAAAGGACAAAAAATGGAAAAAAGGATCGGCCGAGCGATAGGAGACGACACCTGATCGCAGCTCAGCGGAGTCCGCCGGCGAAGTCGCTTGGCCGGTAAGTATGAAGTGGCAGAATGCGATACCAACCGTACTCTCCCCAGTAGTCGCCGGCTCCGCTGGCCTGGACGAGAATAAGCGTGCCGCTCGATCGGTACTTGGCGGCGGCGCGTATCTTGGGTATGCTGAGGGCGAGCTGCAGCTGCACCTCGTCGTCGCTGATGCGGGCGCGCAGGCCCGTCACCCGCACCGACGACACGCCGCGCGCCGCGATCTCCTTGAACTGGGCCTTGTAGCCGTTCGGCCCGCCGCCCAGCGAGATGTGCAGCTCGTCCAGGACTATCGGCTCCACCTCCGTGTAGCCCAGCTGCGGTAGGCCTGAAATCCCAGTGATTCACCTCAACTTTCTTTTCCTTTCCTTTCTCCTCCCCTTTTCTTTTCACTCTGAATTGGAAGGGGGGTTTTTTAGGAACTTATTTGAAAAATTATTTTATTCAACTTTTTTTGTGTTTTGGTATCCCATTTTAACTGCTCAGTTCATTATAAATATCTTCACATTTTATTTTAATCTATTGGGAATTATTATATTGCGTTTTAATTAATTTCCTAAAATTATCCAAATAAATCTACAAGAAAAATTTAAGAATTCATGCTACAATCACACATTTCCCGACTACTTTAATTGTCTAAAATAATATTTATTTGACAATGAAAAAATTAAAATAATTTTACATCTCATTGACACTTGCAAACTCTTGTACACACAGAGATTCGACGGACGCATTTTGCATTACAAGGAACTAATTTAAATTTTCTCTTGAAGCCTCTGAAAAAGTAATTTTGTAATAGCCGCCCGCGGTCACTCGAGACTAAAAGGAACCTTGGCAGAAAATTAGTCGTGAAAAGCGGAGAGTCGCGGTCGCGGAATGACGAAAAATCGGCGTCGCTCCTCTCTGCCTTTTTTCATCAATTTTTCGCGGCCCATTGAGCGAGTGACTCGGTCCGGCGGTGGCGGCGGCGAGTCAATATTTGACCGAAAGGAAACTATGCGCTAGTGCGCTCCGCAGACCGAGCGCCGGCCGTTCGTGCGTGTGACCGACGACGTCGCTCCGAATGTAGGACGTCGGCTAACGACGATTCAAATACACCGTTATAACCTGCTTTTTTTCAACCTCGAGCACCGCGAGTCTTTTTCTCTCGCTCGCGTGCCGCAGCACACCTCCTTCGGGCTTTGTGCAACGGCTGCATCGCTGGAATTCGTCCGGTTAAAATAAGTGGAAGAGGCGCGAACGCCTCAGACGTTCGCTCTCTTTCGTGTTTATTTTGATTTTTTATAAAAATTAGGGTTTTGAGAGCTTGGAATTATAATGTAAATTTGTATTGTAATGTAAATTTTTTTGTCAGCATTTGAATTTTGTTTTGTAAAAATAAATTTAAACAAATAATTTAGTTGATGGTTAAAATTATTAAAAGCATTGTGAAATCTATTTTTAAAATAATCGACACTTATACTTAAGTGGGCCGCGCAACGATGACATCTTAAATTAAGGGCGCACCGTACGTGAGCTACTTATTTAGAAATTTCTGATATTAAAATCTTGACCGCATACGTTTTTATTACTGATATAACATAAATGTAATGGAAATAAGGGTAACAATGATGTAGAGGTACTAATTATTTTTTTATTTCATTGCTAATTATTAAATTTTGACTATACTACTGGTCGTAACTATAAATAAAATATGAAACATTCTATAAATCGATTTGTTATCTACATCGAATTTTATAATCACTTTTATTTTATTGCTGATAATGTAATATTTTTCAATGTTTATTTGGGTGTAGGAAAATTGTTTGATTATTTTATTTATAGGGAACGGAGAAGCAAAATGAAACAATTGTACTAAAAGGAACCGATGAAAAAATGTCAAATCAACGAAAGAATGCAAGGAAATTATTTGGAATATGAATAAAAATTTAATTTTGTAAATGCCGTTTTTAGTAAAGTAAAATCATCCCCGTAGAAAAAGAATGAAAAAAAATTCAGAAGTGTCTGTACTCACCATCGCGGAAGTGTTCAGCGAGTGAGTTCGCCAACCTGGCAAGGCAGCTTTCAAATTCGGGGTCGTTTTTGGAGCAGGGCTCGAGGAACTCGAGTCCCTTGTACTTCCCTACAGCCTGGGCGCCTGCGAGCACCGCAGCAAGCAGAAGAACCGTCGCAGTCTTCATGTCGTACGAGCTTTGTCCCTTTCCGTGTAAAACCGTCGTCCGTGCGCCCGTGAAGCCGATCGAGCCTGTCCACGACGAATGACCGGTTCCAAGAGATGCGCCCGGACTTATAGTACCTTGACATTGCCCCGTCGCGGGGGCCCCGTAGCCACGGGGAGTGGGGCGCACCTCTCGGCGGCGGGAGACTTTCTTCAAAAGCGATAATGGCCCGCGGTAATTGGCCTATCCCCCGCTCGTCCCTCCCCGCGAAGAAAAAGCCGACATCGCACGAGAGGAGAGGTAAGACCTTGGGGCCTATGTGTCTTCTCCCGCGAGGGAGTCCTCCACGAGCTCAATCCTGTCCCGCGATTGCACGAGCGAGAGTGATTCCAGCCGCGCGCCCGCCCCTTCCATCCCTTTGTACTCATCCGTGTTTACTCGGACGACGAGGACATAGCCTCAAATGTTCGTCTTCCAAGTCACGTTTGAGGTAAAAACGATCAACTAGTCAATCGTCGAAAACCGGCTCATTAGCTGAATGAGTATCTAAAAAACTAATTTATGCAACGACGACGTAAAGTGCCCATTTAGCGCACGCCTGCCCGGGCGCTAAACTCTTGTATCGAAAACAACTATTATCTGGAGTTGTTTTTCCAGAGGTTAGTCCATAGCTGCGCTCGGGCGCTAAACTATTATATCGAAAACAACTATTATCTGGAGTTGTTTTTCCAGAGGTTAGTGAATATTCTTCCTTGACGCAATTTTCACTTTCGTTTTTTTCCGCGCGGCTGCGGGAGGTTCATCGATCGAGAGGAGCTGCACTAACGATCTGTCGGCAGCACGAATTTGCATCGCCGGCAGAATGTGGAT
>JAXIUT010000037.1:22970050-22983033 GCA_035586675.1 Eurytoma californica | reverse complement strand
GGAGGTTCATCGATCGAGAGGAGCTGCACTAACGATCTGTCGGCAGCACGAATTTGCATCGCCGGCAGAATGTGGATCGAGTAACTGCGTCGGACGCCTTTCTCGCGGCTCCATAATGCTCGCGCGTCACGCGATTTATTTCGCACCTGACTCAATTTACAATGGGGAGGACCCGTTAATCGTGGCTCACCGGCGCCTCGTTGATTCACGTCATTGTTCGCGGAGGGGGAGGTGATGGAGGCGCGATTTTCGACCAAGTGAAATTCAGAGTAATGGGGAAGCACGACGCGCGCAGACAGCCACGTGCGCGCCCGCATTGTCGTCATTCATTCAAGCGAGTTTTCTCGATACGGATAATTTACACCGACTACGCGGTTATATTGGCTTCGCCTAGAGAAAGTTCTTTCAATGACGTTTTACCGTTCAGAAAAGTCCACAACGATCGGGGAAGGTATCAAAGTTACTGGAAAATTTTCAGTGAATATATCTTTGTCTCATCCTGCATTCGCTAACGTGTTAACGTGTAAGTCTTAGAGGAATCGCTCGGAATTTATAATCAAGAAAGAAGTCGCCAGGAACACCGCTTCCAGAGTACCAAGGAAATATTAAAAAATCTGTTTTATAAAAGTATTCCACGTTTTTGAAGGAGCAAACGAGTCTAACGAAATGTTAGCGTAGAGACCGTTAAATCAAATCTCCGAAAAATTTCTGCTAGAAGGTCGAAGCAGCCCGTGGCGCCGGGGTTTGTCGAGCGCGAGAGATAATGTAAACAATATTCCCGGTGCGAGATACTCGCCGCAGTCGATCGCCGCCACACCGGCCGAAGCAATAAAGAACGCCGCGAGGTCAAAGTCCGGATGGCGCTTCAAGGTAAGCCGGCTTCAAGTGTAACCCCGGGTGATCGACGGTTTCTTTTTGCCCGGCGATCATTATAATCCACCTGCGGGTTGGGAAAACGAGTGGAGAGGAAAAAATTGGAGTCGCAAGCCGCAGCGTACACAAATACGGCGCATCGAGAGTCGCCCGCGAAATTGTCCGAGGAAAGATTGCCACTTAGCAGAGCGCGAGATTGCAAAGCGCCACGAGCGCGGGAAATCGACTCGAAAGCGGACGGTGCAGGCGCGTGGTGTGCGCGCACTGATTTACGCTGGAATTGCGATCTGAAGAACGATATTTTTCTTCGGAGCGCGTTTTTAAAGTAAACAAGCATGCTTGGATTCAAAAAGTGTGGCAAAATCAGGAAAAATAATTTTGGTTAAGCTAATTGTTTTCCTGAGTTATATTTTTAGGTAATTTTAAATTTAATTTTATATATTTAAATACGCTGGTTCTAATTTATTGTGCATGTACACCAAATTAAAATTTATAAAATGCCCATGACAAGTTACTCATCTAGAATAATGGAGGATATATAGGTTTCGAAATCGAAACATTACAATAGATTACCATTTATAATTAAGGAAACAGAGGATAATTTTAATAATTATTTAAAAAGTGATAATGTGGAAAAATGTTTTTTTTTTTTTTTTCATTTCTGGTTTTTACAATCAGGATAAATGTTTTATGCGCATTAACCTTGTATTACACAATTTGTTAAATGATTTCTATGCATAAACTTTAAAGTTCCATTATAGTTATTGAAATTTTAATTTATCTATTTATAAATTACTATTTTACCAAAAATAGTATTGCAATTCTTGTTTATTTTCAGACTAATTTGGCTGCGCACGACCGAGTTTGGAGTATCGGATAACTCACGGATAACACATTGCGGTTACAATCACCCAGTTTGAAGATACGCAAAAATCTCATGATCATTTTCAGAAAATTTGCTGATAAATTTTTAATATTTAAAGAGAAAGTTACAAAGAAAACGGTAAAATTATTTTAGTTTGGCTCTTAACGGTGTCTCATTATGCAAAGTAACATTCGTCATCATACAAAAGGAGTATTGTAAAGATGAATTAGCGTATTTTTTAAAAATAAAATTTATGTCTTTGTAATTTAAAAATTACAAACATTTGCGATGTCTTATTCATGTGTAGTAACTCTATATGTCGAATGTCTTTTAATACTTTTTAAGCATAATAACACTGCGTTGAAAAATATCTCTTAAAATACTTCCTGGTATATATTTCCGCATTTTTTGTACATTACTATGTAATAAAAAAAAATAAATCAATAAAGCTCTGTACATTCTTATTTATAGTATCTACAGTGAATTCACGTTACTCAATATTAAGAAAAACGATTTTAGTATTGACATGCAGATGGAAATTTGAATCAGATTACAAGTACGAATTGAATAAGTATAAAAAAGAATTAGTAAATAGCTATCATTAGTCAATCGGTTTCTCTAATTGTAGATTGCAGTAACAAAAATAATTACTCTATAAACTTTTTTCTTATTCACAAGGTCGAATTTGCTTGAATTTAAATGAAAATAAGAAGAAGCACCAACACATTCTTAAAAAAGAATAATCTCGTGTATGCATTTATTAAAAACTCATTATATACAATAGATTAGACACAATTAGGTATTACAAAATTACAAAAGATTATTTGATACAAAGAAAATCATACATACTTTGGAGTTGTACGGCGAATGTTTTGCTTATATTAGTGTGTAGAAATAATGTGAAACAAGGTATAAAAAAAGTTTTGTATAAAAAATTTCTGAAGATCTCAACGACACACATAAAAACAAGCAGTGTAAAAAAAAACTTATATCCTACTTATTCTTTAAGGTACATCGAAATAATTGAAACAAATTATTTTTTCGATCTTAAACAATCTCAATTTTTTTAATTGCACTGAAACTTCTATATATAGACAATTGCCATTAAAATTTCTGTGTTGGCTATTCCCGAAATTTACAAAAACATTATTATTTTAATATTTTCGATCTTATGATTACACAATTTATGTACAACGCATAATCCAGCATTTTTTAACAACGTTTACATTTACTTAACGAGTCAAAAACTCCAAACATTATCACAAATTTTATAAGGAATTTTCATTTGGATTTTAGAAAATCATATAAGTTCTTACAAAAAATCGATCAAAATTCTTGACGACTGGCCGATGGTTGATTACAGGGAATTGTTGGACTTGCTTTTGATGATCCTCTCGAAGGGGAAGTTCTGGAATGCCTTATCGAAGATTTCGGTGAAAGCTGTGGAGACGAGCTCGTTGATTAGGGGCCGCGTGACCATAAAACCCGGTTGCCAGGCTTCGTTTATGATCCGGTCGAGGATGCCCTCGAGAACCTCTCGTCCGTGCAGTAGATTCGAGATGTGCAGCTTGAGGTTGCGGATCGTTTGCACCTCTACCGAAACTTTAAGTTTCTGGCCTGGTTCCTTCGTGATCGTCGTCGTTTGCACCAAATCATCTAAAAAATTCATCATGCTTATGTAAGTATGGATATTTTTAGAAAATAAAGAAAATATTTATTAAAAAAAAAATTTTAAATCCTGATAATGATATGTTTTGGTTAACAATTGGATAGTGCACCGAGAATTCAGATAAATCGGTATACACAAATAATTTTTTAAGGGAGAAACTAGGTCGTTCATAATTAGAGAAATTACGGAGAAAATTAATAAGTATAATTTTGTTTGAAGTGCCGCGAAAAAATTATCGAGTTCGCATTCTTAATTGACACTTTCTCCAGTTCTTCAAACATCTTAATTTTCGAAAAAATAGTTTCTTAGAAAATTTGTTCGCACTCATCCTCCGCGTTTAATAGTCGGTGTTTCAAACGCCGGATGAACGGGTTCATGCATTTGCACAGCGCAGCGCAAAGAATGCACTCAGCGTAGCGAAAATTGCAAAAATTTGCGTAAGAAAAAGAAACTTTTTTTTTTAAAAAAAGAAAAACTTCATCTTCTCCACATTAGTAATGCGTGAAAATCCGTATACTCACATAAGCCGAGCGTGAATTTTCCCTTGTTCTTCACCTTGGATCCCAAAATAGCACCATTGAACTCGTACTCGCCAGACAGGAATTTATCTGGGAAGCTCTGCGTGTACACTACCTGCAAACAAATATCTTATGAGCCTGCATGATCGCCATTCAAAATCTAATTAATTATTTCTCTATTATCTCGGAAACAAAAAACTGAAAATGTTATCATTACAAAACTTCCTCTAGGAGGAAGCAAACCGCTCGAGTAATGCTATCGAACTTGGTGTTCGGCGAGATTTAGAGGGGACTGACCTTGTAATTCTTCAAATCACTGACGAATTTCGTGACTTTACTGGCTGACCATCCACTCTCCGTGACGTTCTTCAAGGTGATGGTAAAGCCGAGATTCGGAAGGCCCCGCTTGGCGCTTATCTCCTTTGCGAAGAACGGGTCGAACGGCGCTATGTTATACTTGGGCACGCCAGTCTTGAAATAGGGCCTGATCGCGTTCAACGCCTCGCGGATGCACGCGTCGAAGTTAGGCGCGCCCAATTGGCAATCCTTGAAGTAGTCCTCTGAAATGATATTAAAGCCGTAAGTAAGTTAGGCGCGCCCAATTGGCAATCCTTGAAGTAGTCCTCTGAAATGATATTAAAGCCGTAAGTACAGTTTCATTACATTTTATTTTTTATTATGTAATTAAATTTTATGTATTCTTCAATTTCTTTGTTTATTTTGTAAATACGCGCATATTGCTCAATACGTATACTTAAATTAAAAAGGTAGTTTATGCTTTCATAATATTAAGTAAAGATGAATTTTTTAATTCATAATATAAGAATTTATGCAGTGCTAAAATATAATTCTAGTCATTTGCATTTTCATGCATAAAAGAATGAACATAGAAAAAAATCGTTTGAATATACCTACTACCAATATAAAACATCCTTTTTACATCTTTTCAGAATAAGTATCGCATTCCGTTATAATTGGCCATCAATTACTTTTTTGTCAATTTCACCCGATACATTATTAAACCGTTCTTTGCCACTGTCTAATGGAAAATAGCATGCGGACAAAAAACAAATTACAAAATTACTCAATCGGTGTAGAATGCAGGAACGAGCGATCGAACAACGCCATCGTCGCAGTGTGTTATAGATCAGTACGCCGACGCGCCTCACGGATGCTGATCGCTCCGTATCAGCGAGAGGCGAAAAAAATGATCAGTCGCAGTCTTTTTTAGCAAAGGCGACTTTCACTCCCGATGAACACGGAGCTGCGTGCAATTTGATGAAATCGCGCGTGCACTTATCCGAGCGCGAACGCGCGCTCGCGGCCATCTGCGGTCAGCGTTCGGAAAAGCAACGGGCCCGCGGGTCTATCGAGCTTTGTTGCGCGCTGCGACGACCGGCTTTCGCGTAGCACGAAAATTCCGCTAATAGCACGGCATTTGCCAATACCGACTTGCGAAAGCGCTGTGGCGTGCTTTATTCTTCTTTTGGGCATTGGTCTCAAGAGTGATGTGTGCATTTGTTGCACTTGCTTAAAGTTTAGTTTTTAAAAGACAGATGTAATAAAAATATTCGATTTTAATAAAAGAAAGGCGGTGACAAGATTTATGAAATAAATTAAATAAATCACTGAAAATTTTCGCAGTTATCGCTGAGCATATAAGCAAAGGACTATTAGTGACGTATTTGACTTTTTTGAGAAAACTCGGAATGAACCTTGCGAAATAAAAATCAAGCATTTTATGAGCATTAGGTATTGCAAAAATATGTGTTTGCTCGATTACTGACTACAACCGCGGGAATTGCTGGTCACGGCGGATTTAAATTGTTTTCAACTAGCCCGAACTGTATGTACAAGCAAAGCGAAGTTTCGGTCACCTTTATACGCTTCAATTTGTACCAGTACACTTTCTATCTCCATTTAAAAAGTTATCGCTTAATTATTAATCGTAAAAACATCTAACCAAGTGCTATTATTTTTTATCCGTTTTTATGTGCCATTGATTAAGACACCCGTTTCGGTATTTATATGTCTACAGTTATCAACATGTTCATATATCAATAAAAGGTAATCTCAATGAATAACTCATAAATTGAACTATTAAAAACTGAATAAAAAATTCTGAATGCAGAATTATTATTGCTTTAGATGACCAGCGCGCTTCACGCAATTCCGGCATAAACTAAAGTTATGCCCAGCTATTATATCATTCAATTAGCATAGAGGTCGACTTCCAAAAGCGGCATAAAAGTAAAACTATAACATAGTGTGTTACATAACTTTGCAGAGTGGACGCGTGCATTACATAAATTAAAAAACCACACCACGCCGTTTATACAAATATTAATCCTTCCACTTATTCACGCGTGGAATTTCTAAACGCGTTCTTCCAAGCACTAGAGCGCTTAAATACGCACCGCAGGAAAATAAAAGGTAGACTAACCCCGCTCTCTGCGATTTCCCGGCGCGCACGTGCGTTACTGCATGAGGCTCATTGTATGCACGTAATTTTTTTTGGTCGATCCCAGTCACGCGGAGCATCTGTCTTAGCTAAAACAGATCTCGCAGGTTGACCACCGAGTTCGAGTTCGGTGAAAGTAACATCTCGCTCATGTTATGGGGCAGCCGAAATCCGCGCGCCAAGTGGGGGGTCACTGATTAGAAATGGAATAGACTAGGACTTTCTTTCGAAAGGCCCGGGCGTGGAAAAAATTATGTAATTGTATCGCCGAGATTCGAGTGTACTGGCGAACAGTTGGTTGCGCGGCCAAGTGTGTATTGTAATTGGCAATTTTACTCCGGCGAAGGACGGTGAGTCCTCAGAGTCGACACGTTCACCGTGCAGGATTAAAAAGTGTATGAAGAAACCTGCGCTTCGTGGAAATTTTTTCCTTTGGTTTTATTAAGATTTTGTATGGCGACATTGAGAGATCTAGAGCATTCTATAAGACTTTAAAGTATTTTATAGGGGAAAGGCTATGTTGAAACTTAAATAATTGTTAAATATTACCATGTCGAACTCTTTTATTACAAAAAGCATTTAAACAATTTTATAATTTTTTTTAAATAGTATTGCATTACAATATTATTTCAGTCTTGCTGTATACTTCAAATCTCTAATACCCATACCAAACCCATCATATTTTTCTAACAATCATATTGACGTTTATGACAATCATACGAAGTGTAGGACCCTTAATTTTCTGAAAATCTATTCATTGGATGATATGGAAATTTTATATGTAACATTAAGTTGTATAGTAAAAAATTGTACGAAACCTTTTTAATTGTAATTAAAATAACAGAAAAATTATAAACATGTTTTAGCAAGCGGAAAAAATTGATTCTCTTGCGAATTTAATGAGAAGATGATAATTACAAGTTTCGCAAAAACTTTCACTTATCTTTCCGTTATTTTATGCGGATTCTGTGATTCCCGAGACTTACAAGATGCTTTATTCTTTTTCATGTTTCCCAAATAACAATGAATAGAAAAAAAAATTCACCGTGCGCAATATTTACTTTATTGTCATTGTTGGTAAACGCACTAAAAACAAGATCATAAAATTGTTTGCGGTTATTTTCTTTTTGTTTTTAATAATAATAAAAATCTCAATGCAATATTTATAAAAAAACTAGACTGTAAAATATTCGAAACTTGAAACATTTAACAATGTTGCAACGACGTTAATAGAGCACTCACGTGAAACAAGCAAAAGAATATAAGTAACTGGCATTGCAAGGCATTATATCACGAAATTCACTGGGCATGCAAACCGGAAAGCAGTTGCACCGGCGGACGAACCCGGAATCTAGTAACAGCCCAACAAGATAAAACTCGGCCACTCGCACGCGGCTATTTCGTAATCCCGCCGGGCGATTACACCTCGCGCACGCATGCACTCCCCGCTCGGGTACTTGCCGAAATCAGCAGCGGCGGCCGCGGCTATCGTCGCCGCGAACAGCAGCAGCAACCCCCTGGACGTCGGCATGGCTCGGCTGGCTGGCTGTCGGGGTGAGGCGCGCGCTAAACGGCGTGCGTTAAACGGCGCGCGGCAGAACGGACTCGCTCGGCGGGCAATGCGCGCGGGTACAGGCCGCTCGCTCCACTCGTGCACACTCGGCTTCCGCGCGGCGCGCTTTCACTCTCGGCGGCAGTGCATCTGCGGGGCTGGCCGGCCGCCGCGGCTAAAATCTCCGCGGCGAACGGCGCCTTTTTTTCGTGGGCGCGCGCCTTTACCGTATCGCGTACGCGCCGGGACCGCTGCTTCCCTTGCGCAATCGAGGGACCTCGCGCGACCGCTACGCCGAGCGGTGTGGAGCTCCTCGAGCATGTGCACAGGACTTTTTAAATCGAGCCACCGGCTACGGGGATTTGCTTTTTTATACGCAGGAGTAGAAAGGACAGGCCGATTAAGAGTTTGGGGGAATCGGTAGATTCGGAGAGCTTTGGATAGTGGTTTCACCTGTTCGGTTGCTAATCGGGATGAGGAGTGAAGCGGTTGCAAAAGGATTCGATTGATGCATATTTTAGCGACGGGGAGGGGTTTTGCGAAACATAGGTAGTTGATGCATTGGCAAAATATGAGAGTTTCGAAGACAGTGGCTGTTGTATAATAGGAAGAGGCTTTTGAATTAGGCAATGATTTGCCAGCTAATTGTTATGTAATTTAAGAAATCTGCTCAAAATTTAATTTGTTTGAAATTTATTTGGAGGTGCAATGAATGTCATATTTTAAAACTGGTATTGAATCAAATTCTATTTTGGATGTTGATTTAAAAATTGGAAGCGACTGAGTTGTTGATCGTAAAATCAAATCTTGCGGCAATTTCCTCGACAGCTGCTTTGCAATTTTGAAATTGCACAGGTGTGGGTAATCAAACATTGAACAGATTTCATTCCGTTTTGTAATGATGAAAAATCAAAAGTGGAAGTGCATGTTATTGTTCTGCATATTCGTGAAGACTCATTTGAGAATGAATTACGCAAATAGTTCAATGGCCTCAAAAGAAAGGATTTTTTTAAAACTTGCTAATTTTAAGTGGCTTTATAATCTCTACGTTGATCATGAATAAATTCCAATAAAAGAACAGCTAATTATGCATCATCTGTATTCCGAAATGTTTTCGAATGACTTGCTGACTTAATAGATTCAACAAATACAACCCATTGCACATCCAATCACATAGAAAAATTCCATTCAATCATCGACAAATTAGTATTCAAAACAAATGCATATTTTCCAACCGACCGCCCAATCCTTACGGTCTTCTCTGAAACGAGGAAGCGCACAAATAAAAAAATATTAACTTCGCAGAAGCAAAGAAGCAATCATCATCGCCCCGTTCTGCGTCACGCAGCGCCTTTTTGCTCCATTGTTATCAGCGCGCGTCCGCTCTACTCTTGACCTCGCGAAAATCCCTGGCGCGTCGTACCGCCGGCAAATCTCGTTAGCCCGCGCGCTGATCAGCCCGGCCGAGTCTCGCCTCTGACCAATCCATTATCTTCTTGGCGAGAAAAACGAGGAGGTAGCGGGGCTTGCCTCACTCGGGCGGGCGTTGCCGATACCGCCGAGCGAATATCCGGGTCGCCCGGGGCGCGCGAACAGGAGGAAGTGAAAAAGAAAAGCAGCGGCGAGGAGACGCTCGTCCAATCCCGGCGATTTCGCGAGCACGAAAAGTGTGGGTATCGCGCGCGACGCTAGGAAGCGTGTCCTCGGGGGCATATAGGAGACGAGGCGGCCGGCTATAGGCGCCAGTAGTGAAAGTGCCGCTGCACCGCCGCGCTGCACCGCATCTGCCAATGGCCCCGCGCTGCACTTGCACCTCAGTCCGGCGCTGACGACGGGACACATTGTCCGCGAGACCGCGAGCCACCGCCTTGAGATAAGCGACCACAGGCCCCCCCGGGTAGCGAGGTTCACCGAGCGACGCGCGGCTGCACGCAAATAAACGAGATGCTCAACCCCGGAATTCTACTGGTGATCCTGTTCGCCGCACGAGGCAAGGCCGACATCGCCGATGGACCCACTCGTGAGTCATTCGACGAAACATTCATATTGTTCTATTATCGTCAAATGAGTTTGTTTCAAGGATGTTCCACGTCATACGTTTTATATGTTTTTATTTCGCTGTTCAATCCAGGATATTTGTGTGCAAAAGTTTTCCGTAGGAAGTGATTTGCGTACCTCGTCGATAAAAGATAAATTCTATTAATTTTTTCAGACAATTCTTTTTTTTTAATTTGTTCATTTTTCTATTTCTATACAGATTGAATACTTTATTTATTGTTATTGATTTATTATTTATTAAATCGTTTAACGGATTAAAAGCTTGGATAACTTCATCGAGATGAGCAATATGTATTTTTTATTTATTGATTTATTTTTTTACATAATGTATTCGTAATGATTTATGTTCATTGCTTATTTTAGTCACTCGACGCTCTTATTGTTTTTATTTTATTATACACTACTGTAAAAATGATATTTTGTATATTCCCTGCAAAGCCGGGTGTAACAAGGACCTTGGTCCTTAATTCTATTAAATTATCAATAAATAAATAATAAGTAAATAAAAGCTCTATGTGCAATGCGTAATTTTAATTATTAAAATATTAAAGACAGTTATCTGTATTTTTTGAACACGTATATTTCGAAAATATTTATATTTATATATTAGCATTCGCTTGTTCAAGACTTGATTCTTTCACCGAAACTTTGGTGATCTAGAGACATAGCGCAGCATGACTGGGCGATATAATGCCCTGACCCGTCGTGCGTATAAACAATGACTATGCCTGGAGATGAGGTACTTTCTAGAAAAGTCACACGTAGCTTGCGACTCGCGGTTGGATAACGTCCAGCGATAACGCAGGAACCAAGTCTCGCCGAGAAAGTGCAAGTTCCTTTGGACTCTCGATCGCCGCCGCGGTACGACTCTCTCCGAGACCTAACGCGCACCTATAAACCGATCCCGCACCGCAACTCAGATTCTTTCCGAAATGTCCACTCGCTCGACTGGATACGCCGTGTATACGCTGGGTGCTCTCGAAAATATTTTGATCGTCGGCAAACAAGCGAGGAGTCGCGGATTTTTCACGCGAAACGATAATTAACGACCGTCTCGTCTTTCAGCGGCGTACGTGAAGCAATGCTCGAGGAGCGACCCGAAGCTGAAAGCATGCCTGGTCGACTCGCTGCATCATCTGCGCCCGTACCTGAGAGACGGCATCCCGGAAATCGAGCTGCCGACAGTTGAGCCATTTCGCGTAAGTCAAACTTTGTTATTACCCCCTGCGTTGCTTCAGAGAAGAAAGTTGCCTCGTAAAGCGGAGGCGCTCCTCGCCGAACTTTCGCACTTCGCGACGTCGAAATGTTTACTTTTTTTTTCTAACGTGCGCAATTTTGGACCGTCGACACTTTGCGTTGCGCAAACAGCCGGTACGGAAACACTCGAATAGTGTCAGTACAATAATTTAACGATCGCGTGCGCGTACAAAATTTCAACTTTAAATTACGTTTTTGGGCTACTGCTTGCCGTGGATATGATGCAACGAGATTTCTTCAAATTCAAATTTATAGGTAACTTACTGTTTGCTCTTATTAGAATGCAAATTAACATTTTTTTGTCAACTGTTGAATATTTATAAATGAATAGAAACCATTAGTAATATCATTAATGCAAAAACTGGTGGATAGCATAGTAAAGAAGAGAAGCGTAAACAAATACTTTATGAAGGAAGTACAGAAAAAATTATTTTTTATTTTCGTGTTACGCAGCGTATTAATTCATAAGCAGATAATAAATGCTAAAAGAAAAACTTTTGGTACCGCAACTATACAAGGAAGCATTGTAGTACGCTCGTGCGCGTTTCAACTATCACCTTAATCTTAATTGTCTTAAAGTGAAAAGGAAAACTTCCAAAATGTCGAAAAGGTCAGTGTGCAATAAAATCTTATAGGCCTACCGTCAACTCGGCTGGTCAAGTTTATGTTTATAAGGCGCTTTCAAACTATATAACGCTTTAACGGTTATTACAGCTACTTCTCTCAGTAAATAAAAAAGAAAAATAGGTTCGGTCAAAGAAACGAAGAGATTATAAAAATCGTAGATGTCTTCAGTTACGCATCGTCTCCGCAAGGCAGCGAAGAAAAATATATTCTCTCGCCGCGCGAATAACTGCTAATAACCCGTCGTAAAAAGCGTAACGATAGCCGGGCGTAATGAGCGACGTCGGAAAAAGAAGGACGCGAAAGAGAGAAGAAAAGCGCCTAGCGGGCGATTAGCTCTTCCTGACGCAAGAGTCGTAATCACGGCGGCTCGGGCGGAGGTAGTGTCCGGCGCACCGTAATAATATGACGGACTGGCGTGTGCCAACAGATGGACGAGCTGAAGCTGTCGCTGACAGGTGGCGCGAACGGTTATACGGTGAGACTGCGCGAGCTCTACGTGAGGGGAGCGAGCAACTACACGGTGGAGGACATCAAGCTTGGCTCGCCCTTCGAGGCGATCATCCGTATGCCCGCGCTCATCCTTGACGCCCAATACACCAGGTGCGTTGTCGCCGCCGCCACCGCCGCCGCCTGCATCTGGGCGAGCGCGCGGCTTTTCTCTTAGGCAGCCCCTCCTCCCTTCCCTCTTTGCGCGTGCCGAGGGGCCCACTGCCCTTTCACTTGCACAGGGCTTATTACGCATTGTCCCGGGGAGACTTTGAAAAATGACCGGGAATTTGAGGGATCATCCGGGTGGCTTGCTTTACATTTCAGATTTTTGGAGTAGCATTTTCAGTTCTTGGATTTTACACTTCTTTTCACGTGTCTTTGTTTCATTGGCAGGGAAATAACTTTATATTAAAGGTTTCACCTTTTTTTTCTTAAAATGTGGAACGATAAAATGTTCATTATAATTTTTTTATCAAAATTATCAGTCAATTTAATAATTATATGAAATTATTATTTATAATGCAAAGAAAAATTTGTCGATATACAATAATTCTAGCTATTATATCCAATCACTAATTCTCAAATTAGATAATGCTGAAGAAAGAAATAAAGCA
>JAXIUT010000037.1:22922221-22963153 GCA_035586675.1 Eurytoma californica | reverse complement strand
TTTGGAACCATGTACTTATACTATGCAGATGTAGAAAAGTTGTTTAGAAAAGTTGTTGTTTAGAAAAGTTGTTGTTTTCTAGTAATACCGGGACTTATTACCAAACTACTCAGTCAAATTACAGAAAATCTGTATACTTACTTTTACTATGCAAAACAGTAATACATTTCGTATACATTATAGCTAGTCTGACTGCAGACTACTACAGAAGGCGAAATATTTGTAAAATTTGTTTGTCTCCAAGGAAGATTTTGCTTGGTAAAAAAAGAAGCAAAAGAAAGAAACTAAAATGGCCAAGTAAACGCACACAAAGGAATGTGTGTCTATGCTAATCCGCGCTGCGTTTCCATGGCTGGGTGTATTATACTGCACTCTCGTAGCTCATTATGTAAGAATCGAAGAATCTCATTGTGATCGAAGCTGGCTGCCCTTGAATCGGCATGCGGCTCGAATAAATGGGCGCGAGCGTAAGGTGCGTTGGGGAGCTTCGCTTATTCGTCCCTCTCTCCGTCGAAATGTTTATTTATTATTGTTTCGTTATCCGCGCAGCATGATTACCTGCCGATCTATCGGTTATACTGCCAAGGAGAGGGTGAAGCCAGCAATGACGTCATCCTGTAGCCTGTGGGTGCACCGATAGTGCGATATCAAGCGATAGCTGCGCGTAATTTATGAGTTCGCACTTCATTGCTCATTGAAAAGCAAGATGCTGCCATTGTTTCGCGGAGGAGAAAAATCTGTGCAGACTCTTGATTGGAATTCGATTTTACGTTGCTACGCCAGATGATAACAAAAAATCATTAGGCGGCCTTGGCACTACGCCACATGCGTAGATCTCGGCGGAAGGTGATGAACTCCTACAATAAAATAATTTTTTTGAGAGCGAGTATTTAAATGAACGATGCCGAGCCTAGGCTCGATACACTTATTTATCGCCGTATCAAGGCGACGAGCCCGGGCACCCACTGTAAAAGGTAAACAAAGTTGGAGAAGCGAGTAATCGTATCTGCCGTCGTAGGTGTAAAAAGCATAACTCGTTCGACGAGTTATGAATATACACCGGCAGTAATTTTTCGTTCCGAAGAGCCGGATGGACGAGTCGAGCGTCGCGAGGAACCCCGTCGCGGAAAACTCGAGCGAGTTTTGGTTGTATGTATACTGATCGGCCGCGCGCTCGGCGTGAAAAAGGCGTCGAAGCTCCGAGAGCGGTAAAAAAAGGCCTGACACACTTCGGCGCCTAAGGACGACGAGATGGCTCTCTCGAATTTCGATATCGCGAGTTTCTCTCCCGTGGCTTTTTTCCTCCCCACCTCGGCGGCGTTCCTTTTGTTCGCGACTCGCGGGGGATTTTATGTAGGTCTTGCCGGAACGCGCGACCTCCGCGGATCGAGATCGGCGCGCGAGTGCGACGATCTTCGCGCTACCGAGGAGGAGTCCTTTACCCGATAGCCGCGGCTCGCTTGCATATTTATGCCTCCGTGCCAATTCCATAATGAACGACATAACGAGTACCCGCTGTTACGACTCCGGGCCCATTAGCACCGATCGCTGGTGCTGTGCAAGCTGTACACACAATGATCGCCGAGATAAAGCCGCTCGGGTCTGCTCGCGGAGCATGCCTACGGTCGGCTGAGTTTCTATTCCAGCAGCGAGCGCCAATGCGCAGTTCGGAGTGACGATTCTATTCGGCCGAAAAATTACGATTTTTCCGCGTTCGTTTGAAGTAATAAGCAACAAAAGAAAAACAAACCGAATTTTCAACAGGTTCAAAAAAATTACATATCAATCGCTCGTTTTAAATATTGATTTTGTTAGCTGATTACGTCTTTGCGAGGAAAAAAATATTTCTTTGCTTCGGATGCTCGAATCACTTCGTATCCACGTTGCGCCAAGGCCTTGCCTGAAATTACATTCATTAAAAATTCAATTTTTTCAGATACCTATACTTTTTGCGGCTCTGTTCGATAAATCTCCTTTGCTCCGTAAATACATCGGTATCTTGAACATTTTACGATCCTATCCTTACAAGCTCGGATATTAAAAATACCAAGCGTATAATGAAAAACTAATAATAAAACTATAAATAATAAAAAGCAATTCGTCGTAGTATTACTTACATGTAATTTCAAAAAAAATTATATAAAAAAGCACGTAGTAAAGATTTTAGAAACAGAATTTGCAGTCTGATCAGTTTCCTCACTCTTTAACAACAACATAAATTATATTCTAAAATAGTCTTGGCACTTGAATAGTACACTAATTCCTTGATAATTTATTATACAGTTGAAAGAGTAAAATAATTTATTCATTTAGTGCTTAAATAAATTTGTTATATTTTAATTAAATAAAATGGCACTAAATGAAATAATAAAGTTTCATATGACGAAACAAATTTAAAGGTATTATTTTCAAAGGTAGTATTATATTTTTTATTCTGACAGGTATGTAGAACCAGCAAGCCGCACTTCCTTAGTTGATATTATATAGTAATCATCATCAATTAGAGAAATCGGCGCGCTCGCAGCGCGTCTCTCGATTCTGAAAAGGCTGAAAAAGATTGCTGCCGCGCGCTCGCTCGGGCTTTAGCGCGGTCGATCAGGTTGGGCACCGCCGGCAGCTGAGGCTGCAGGCTGGTAACTGGCCGGGGAAAAAGCGCGCGCCGCCGAGCAGCCGGTGAGCCGGCTGCCAGTCAGCCGGGCGAGGGCGCACGGCGGTAGGTGCTGCCATCTGGCCTACTACGCTCCCATTGATGTGGCGCGCGGCCGGGAGCTGTCATACAGGATCAGCTGATTGGCGCGATTCACGTGGGAGCCGATCAGCTGTGACCGCGAGCGCGCGCGCGCGCAGCCAGCCACGGCCGCTGGACACAGCGAGCGCGCCCGCACCGCAGCCATGGCCGACGAGGAGCAGCTCACCGACGAAGACTTCGTTTTCCCACCTCCAAAGTACGAGTGTAAGTACAATTTTTGTAGGGCGGGAATGTTCGAGGGTTCGAGGGGTGTGGGACAAGAAAAGGAGAAGCTGCGCGGCGCCGTTCTTTTGCTCCGATTCAATCTGTAGTGGGCGGTGGATTCGGCACGGGCCATCGAACGTTGCCGCCGCTCGTCTTTTTCTTGCTCGTTCGAATGCACTAAGAAGTGACGTTGATTGTTGGCGATTGTTTATTTTTTACAGATCTGGACCACACGGCGGATGTGCAGTAAGTAAAATACGAGTATACCCCTGGGATGAGTCATTTGATTTGAGGTTGGAAAGGAACGTGGTCGGTGGCGATTGCCGCGGGTGCTTGCAGGCGACTTTTACCGTTTCGTTTTCACTAGGCTAGAGCGATTTTGTTATGATCGACTTAAGATGATGTTTAACAGTGCAGTAAAAGTGTGTGCACGCCTGAAGCTCCGAAATTGAGGTTATGGCTCGCACTTAACCTACAATGCCGACGATCACGTTCCCTGCCGCCAAAGCAATACGCGAGGTTAGAAAAGTTAAAAAGCGTTTAACTGAGAAATAATGCCTCGATTGCAGGTTGCACTCATGGGGCGAAACGATGGAGGAGGCGTTCGAGCAGTGCGCCATGGCCATGTTTAATTACATGACGGAGATCGAGCGCGTAGAAGTGCGGCAAGTGCACCACGTGGATGCCGAGGGGCACGATATGCAGAGCCTGCTGTTCCATTTCCTTGACGAGCTACTTTTCATGTTTTGCGCCGAGCCGTTCATCGTACCCAGGGTATGACTCGCCTCTTTTTAAGCTATCGATCTTGCGCGAAATATCGAGCACTTATTGCATGACTTTGCGTTCAAGGACAATTGTATTTTTAGTGCGAAAGGATCGGAAGAATTACGAGATAATCCACGTACTGGAATTACATGCGAAATGAAAAATTTGATGTTCATTTTTCTTAGAACTGCCAAATTAATGTCTGATTACTCAAGGAAATCATCAAATTATAAATCAACTCTTATCGTTCAAGATTAAATTTACTTATCAATTTTTAATCGTCAAAGTTAATTTGTAAGATGCTAATTTTGAGTCTATCAATTTAAAATCATAGTTCTATTGCATTCTGTCAAATCGACTGCTGCGCTTGAATCTTTCAATATAATATAGAGAATAAATGTATTCGAAATTACTACAAAACGTTTGCAATAAAATCCAATGAAAGCATTAATATTTTCTGCAAAAATTAAAATTTTAATTTAAAAATATTTAGAATTTTTTTAATTCGTTTCGCCTATTTTAGAACAATTGTAAATTCTGGGTCGCTTTTTTAATATTGTAATTGAATAATGAAATCGTGGCTGTTTCAATAGTTATCAATTGAAAGACGATGTACCGTGGAGTTTGACGATTAATTGCATAATCTTTGTTTTCTTGCTTAACGATAATAAAATAGCTCGCGTCGCAATAGCTCTCAACTCTGAAACATTGCAAAAGAATGTGTACAGTGTAATCGCGGATGGTGTATGCACTCCTCTACACTCGCACGTTTACCGATTACACTGAGCTCTCCTCAAATTATCCGTGTATCTCTTCTCTTACAGAGAAATCCAGATAACGTGATGCTGCTATTTATTTATTTATTTTTTTTTATACCATTACTCATTTCGTTCTAATACTCATGATTGATTTTATTTTCATTTCATCGCGCAGAAAGTCAAGATTCTGGAGTTTGATCGGGACAATTTCAAGATAAGGGCTCGTGCCGTGGGCGAGGAGTTCATGATCGGCAAACACACACAGGGTGCCGAGGTGAAGGCCATAACATACTCGGCGATGCAGATTCACGACCGGCCGGAAGTGGAGCGCCCAGAGCTCTTCGTCATCGTCGACATTTAATTACGTCGATGACTCTCTCTCCTTCTCGCGCGTCTGCTGAAAAAACTTCGAGGGAGTACAAGTACAAGGGCCCGACGTCGCGGACAGGACCGCTTCAAATGATCATTCGGTTGGTTGAGGGTCCGCCGGCCCAGGAAAACCGAAGGAGAGGGAGACTCTGGAGGGGAGGGTAAAATGCAGCCCTTACGAAGTGGGGTGCAGTCCTTTTGTAGTTACGTACGCTTCGAATAAATACGTTACGAGAGAAACGCACCGGGCCCCTCTGCTACCCCCTCCCCGGTGTCTTTCTCGCTCATTCGCTATGTTTGTCGCTTGGGCCCCGAGTCAGATGCGTCTATTGGTGCCTTGGTGCCCGACTCGAGCGACTCCCGTCTTGTATACCTTAATTCTTTTTTTTTCACAAGCGTCGCGACTACTTTTGTTTCCTCTCTACCTTTTTGTACTCGTGTCGTTCTCCCCAAGACCGTACGCGAATTCCCCCTTTTCTACTACTGATTGTGAATCTGCGTCTGTGTGAATAAGCGTAAGCACTTTTTGCGATTTTTGTACTACGAGTTAGAAAGGGCTCGTACACTGCGATCTAATGTAATATACTAGGATAAAGAATATAACAATATCTGTGCAGAATAAAGGCGAAAAACAATCGAGGCTCGGAAGAGTGCATTTCGGAGCAGTTTCGCAAGTGCTTAAAAGAGAACGTCAGTGCGTCACGATACATTTTATATGCGGGTTGATTCAATTCAGCCGGCGTATCTCGTGGGCGCGCGCAAAAAATAAGAAAAGGAGCGATCCTGCGGCAAAGCTCGCGCCCCGAGATGCGGTGCAACTCTGCGATCATTGTAATCGTCAATAAAGAGCCATAAAAAAATAAAGAACACCCGATCACCCTTGTACTCTGACAAGATCCCCAAAAGAGCCGTAACGCTAGACGGTAAAAAATGCAGTCGGGACAAGAAGCCCGAAAAATTGTCCAGTAGGAGCGCCCGCGTCAGCTACGTCCCTGCTCCCACCTCTCTTTCGCGAGCTCGCTTTTGGGGCACCGCGCGGCGGCCGGTCTCACAGCGGGCGAGCAGTCGACCCGACGCAGACAGAGCGAGGTCCGCGTCCCTTCGGAGGGACGGAGATAGCAGCTTGAGCGGCGGTGGCGAAGGGTCGTGTTGTGCGCGCGCGCGCGTCGAGGCAACGGCAACGCGGCTGTTTAGTTTGGCAGCGAGCGCAAGGAGAGGAGCACGACCGCAGCCGCGGCAGCAGATCGCCAGAGAAAGCGGGGGATTTCGTGTGTGTGCTGTACGTTGTACCTTCCGCCCCTCCCCCCTCCCCGCCCCGGGAGAGTTCGCGCGCGCATCGCGGGACACGCACGCAGGCCGCCGCGACGACGAGGCGAGAAGCACGAGCCAGTGACCGGACTCGCGGTTACTACGGCGGCACGCATTTCCCAGCGAGCGCCCCACGTGCCGAGGCAGAAAAGGCCGAGTCCGCGGCCGAGGAAACGCGGGCCCGCTGCCAACGTCGCAGTAAGGAACGCGTCGCGACGCCTACCCGCCTGCGCTTGTGTTCGACTCGTGTGCGCGCCTCCATTCTTCCGCAAGAGGAAGCGGACTCGCGCGAGCATCCGGAGTGCGTGCATCTGTTCCATTTCGGCTCGAGGACGGATGGAGAAAAAGGAGTGGCGGATATGAGTGAAAACGGAGCTCGAACGTAGTCGCGCAATCGTTAAAGGTCCGCGTTGTTCGGGGCGCACGCGAGTGTACGTGGGTCGGCCAGCAGCCTGACGTGTCCCGAGCACACGTCGGCCGCCGCCCCCGAGCCCGAGCGCAGGCCAGCGGCCAGCCCGGAGCCGATAATCCCCGATAAGGGACAGGACCGCTCGGCCGCATCTCCGTGGGAAAGCGGAGGCCACAGCGTGCGCGAGCGAGACGAAGATAGGCGATCGGAGCCTGGCGCAGTTGGCAGTACTAGCGCAGCGGGAAATACGAGCGGAGGTTTTGGCGCGCAGGGGCGCTTCGATCAGTGCCCGGCAGATGGCCGATGCCGGCGCAGCACCGCCGCCGCCGCTGCCGACGACGACGACGAGGACGGCCGCAACAGCAGCCGCGACCACGGCGCAGGAACGTTGCCGGAGCCCCTGAGCGACTACCACGAGAGTAGCGCGAGTTCGGGAGCCGCGGAGCCCGGAATATCGCAGGCAGGCGGCCAGTGGGACGGCGGCGAGAGCAGCCCCACGCAGCAGCCCACGTCCAGGCCTCGTTCGAACAGCAGGAGCCCAGCAGCAGCTCGCGAGCCGGCCTCGTGGCGCGATCCTGACCCCGAGTCTTCGGCCCGCCCGACTCCGACGGAAGCGCAGCATGCAGCGGACGACTCCAGCCTCGGCTTAGAGGTAATTCCGGCGACGGGCGAGGGTTTGAGCCAAGGAGGTGCGCGAGCGGGCGAGGTGTCGCGGAGCGAGGGGGCCGTGTGCATCGGACGTGCGCGTGGAAGCCTCGCTCTCGTCCCCGAGGACGTCTCCGGCGGGCGCAGAAAATGGTGACCGCGGCGAGGCGCCGCTGCTAACGAGACAGAGAGAGCAGGCCTCGCTCTCCCTCGCGCCTTGGGGCCCCCCTTTAAATCGTGTGCGTCCGGCGCACGCACACACGCGCGCAAGCGCTGCGAGGAGCCAGCGTCCGTGTGCCCGAAAAACACGGCACTCTCGGGCCGGACGAGGAGGAAGGGGCGCGAACAGCCGGTAGGAAAGATGATGCCTCGGCGAGCCTGACACGAGCGAGGCCAGCCCAGAGCGGAGAGTGCGAGGCGCGCCGCGACACCCGGGAGGCGCCGAGCCAGGCGAAGAGCCAGCACTCGGGCGCGCAAGTAAGTGCACCGATCTCTCGGCTTCGAGCTTCCGCGCCCCCGTCCCCTCCCCCTCCTTTTTTCTCGCTCCCCGCTGCACCGAGCCTCCCGAAGCTTTTCTCCCTCTTTTTTCCGTCTGCTTTCCTCGGCCCTCCTCCGTCCCTCGCTCCTCTTTCTCTCGCTCCGCCTGTCTCGTGGCTGCGAACCGCGTGCGATAATCGGCCAGGCCGGGGGCATGTCGTCGGGGGGCCTCTCTAGCCCGTGCCGACTCCAACGGCTGCTCTCGGCTTTCTCTTTCTCTCTCGCGCTCGCTCGCTCTTGCTCGCTCCTCGTCGCGTCGATGCGTTCAAGCATGCGAAAAACTGCCGAGTTTACCTTCGCGGACTGCCTCTGCGCTGGCTCTCTCCTCGCTCCTTTTTTTGTGCCGGCGCGCTGGGTATACACATCGCGGACCGTCCGGTAGCGAGCGACCGCGTTGACCGGAAAATAGCGAGAGCTGCACCGTTCCGTTACTCGGCTCGAAAAAAGAATTCGAAAAAAGTAGAAGGAGACAGACGGAGCGACGATTGATTCCGGGCTCTACTTATGCGAGGCCCGTAGTCAAAGGCTAGACGTGAATCGCGAGAGAAGGCGCGGAGGTAGGGGGAGCGAGAGTACGTCGGCGGCGTGCATAGCCCGGCCAGGCTGTCGGGGGCCTCGGGAGCACGTCGCGCACCGGCCACGGCTCCCGTCGCCGAGGTTGCTCGCGCGCGCCAGTCAGTGTGCCCGAGCGCGTGTGAGTGGCGCGCGCGCGGTGTCGCCCGTGCGGGAGAGCGAGCCGCTGGCGCGAGGGGGTCGGCTCTCGGACGGGCTCCGGGGCTCGGGCGCCCGGACGTCGGGGCTCCGAGGCGAGGGGAGAAGGAGAGCGACTCGCGACATCAATTCCGACGGAAGTCGCTTGCGCGCCGCCTCGCCATCGGACTCGGCTCGCTCCGTCTCGCAACGCGCTCTCGGTGTGTATACACCACACCGCGGCCCGCACACACGGACGCGCCTCGCTCTCTCGCCTCGAGTCTCTCCCTCGTCGTGCCTTTTTTCTCTCTCCCTCGGGCTCTCCTGCTCTCTGTCCACGCGGTCCTCTCTCTCGCTCTCTCTGCGTTGCGGAGCACGTTTCACTCAGCGCGTACGCATGTACGCACATCGCGAAGGACGAGTGTGTCGCTAGCTCCCAGAGGCAACGTGCGCTCCTTTTTGCTCGCCCTGCTGGCGGGTCTGTTTTTTTTCGGTTTTTCGCACATTCCGGGGGATCCGGCGGGTGTTCCGGCCGAAATTCCACGCGGTCGCCGAGTAGTGAGGGAGGGGGCGGGGACGATCCGAGACACTGCTCGAGGCAGCTCGCACCAGCTGATCCGAAGGTGAGTCGCGGCTAATGGGCGAGAGCTCCGATCGCGTTCGGGCGGGTATCCCGGTGCTCGAGCGCGCGGGCGATAAAGATAGACACCGGCGGGTAGGTGGGGAAAGATCGACACCGAATCTCGACGACAAAGAAAGCGAAGCAACGCGACAGATAGGGCACGAGGCGGCGGGCGACCGGGGCAACGAGGAAGAGCGCGCAGTCCCGAGGAGCGCGATACACACCGTCTCTTATAATACGTACTCTCCCGCGACAGAGACAGACCTTTTCCTCTAGACGACAAGCCACGCGTTTTCCTCGTTCCTCGACGCAATTTGGCCCCGCTCCAGGTATTGACGGGGGCGTGTGTACGCGACCGCAGCCGGCCCGGCCCGAATGGATTTTCGCCTTCCTCCGGCGCGCTGAACGCGAATTGGATTTCCTCGCGTTGTGTACGTAAGTGCGCGGGCCGGCCTCGGTGCTCGGCGGCGCACACGTGCGCGCGCGCGCCGGCGCCGCTGCACGTGAGAGCCGCCTGTCTCGCGGACCCGGCCGGCTCTCGGGGGCTGCCGCCCGGCGCTCTCTCGCTCTCTCCCTCTCTCTCTCTCTCTCTCCGCCGCTCGCCCCACGCGAGCCGGGGGATCGATATTTTCAAAAACGCCGAAGAGCCCCTTCGCGAGGAGATTCCGAAAATGCAGGCGCTCTCGTGAGAAAGTCCCAGTGCCGTCCGGGCGGCGACGCCGCGAGGGGAGAGCGGATCCTTTCCGCCTCGGCAAATTTTTTTCCTCCGCGCGCGTTTGATCCGGGGTGCCGGGACGCGCCCGGCCGGCGAACTTGCGCCGGCTGTACCGCGCGGTTACGTAAAGGATGCGCGTTTTCGAGAACCTGTAGCGATGTACACACGCGCATACGGATGTGGATTTTTTTTTTAAACGGCAAGCTGCGTATTAATGCCGGCCGAAGAACCGGTTGCGAGAACCGTTTGACTCTCGGAGTAGCTTTTCGAGTGCGCCTTTCGAAAGGTTATCGTTTGCGACATTGTCGCGCTGCAGGCCTTTGGCAGCGTTTTATTTATCGGGCAATTTAAAAATCCCGTTGTGGTATGGGCGAACGAACGGCCCCGAAAACTGCATTAGCCGATAATAACTAAATTTTGCTTTCGTGCTCCAGGAGAGAAAGCTGCACCGCGAGTAATTGAACACGGAGATTTCGGTGTTAACAGTGAGCAGCAACGGGATTGCACGAGGTCGGGAAAGTGCGTAACAGCCGAACACGTCCTTTGAAGGGGGCGGCTCTCGCCGGGGGTCGCAGCGTACACGCGGCCGGCTGCACATCGCGTATTCGCGTGCAGCGCCCTATACTTGCTCGCATGGCCCTGGCCCGATCGATCCTCTCTTCGCGAAAGGACATCTTGACCGGAGCTGCTCCCCCTCCTCCCTTTCACGGGCGCGTGACGATCGGTTTTCTCACGTTTGTGTAAACAACGCGGCGGCCACCTCGGATTTTCCGAGGCGCGACCCCCTCCGATCTACCCTCCGTAAAGAGCGATTTTTCGGTGCGCGCCGGGACGGCCAGCAGCTGAGCCGCGCGACAAACCTCCTTGAGAGCGCGGCAGATGCCGGAGCAGTGCATGGTACGTGGGGCGTCGACAGCCGACGATCGGCGTTGCTCGATTTTCGAAGATTTTCGCACGCCGGTGCGAGCAGCGCGGCCAGCTGCCGTAAGTACTCATGGCCTGCCTCAAGGAGCCCCGCCGGAGGGTGGGGGAAGTTCGACACGCTTTTTAACGGTGCTCTCGTCACTCCGACTATCGCGCAATTCCTAGCAAAGTTATCGCGTTGGAGAGACATGACAAACTTCGGCTGCAGCTTAGTAACAGCCTTGTTCAAGATGCCGGCGTGTATAGGAACTATTTGTTGGTTCATTGCTCGTTAAATTTAACCGTCGAGAGTAACGTCCCTCTTTTACTGATACTTGCACTTAGGTTTTCGAGAGCGAGTTAGGCGAGTCTAGAAGTTTTTTGATGAATCGAGAATATCGACTTATTATCTATCCAATTTTCGAGAAAATCTCTTAAAATTTAATTTAAAAGGTCGTAAATGTTCGCTTACAAGTGCTCTTTACAAGTGAGCAATCATTCATCAAAATGATTTTTTATTGTCCAAAATTTCGGAGCAATAGCAAGTAAAAGTCGAAGCTGCGCGTGGAGAAAAATGGCTGTGAGCGAGGAGATTATGCCCGCCAACATAATCGTTTCAGATTAAAATTTTTGTAGCATTCGCTCGAAAGTATCTTATCGTACATTTCTTCTCTCTAATACACACGCATACGGGCGGAGTGTGCGCACCCGCGGCGCCTCGACGGCCGTCCGAGCGATGTGTAATTCCCACTCTAGCGTAGCTGTGCTCGTCGGCAAAAGGCAAATTTACGTAGCTCCGGCAAGTGTCTCTCCGTCTCTTCTCGTTAGTCTTATCGCGAGCCTTGGTGCCCGCGCCGGCTCTCCGCTCTCCCTCGCGACTTGACTGATTTTCGCGGACCCGCGTGAGTACCCGCGCACCGGTGGGCTTCGAGGAAAAAACAAGTGCGAGGACTCGGCTCGGCGCCGAAGGAAAAGAGCGAAGGGGGAAGATTCGCGCGGCGATAAGGGGAGCCGGGTAGGCGGCTTCGGCACGCTCTTAGCGGTCTATAGTATCGCTCCAGATAGATAAACAAAAAACGTCGCTGCGGAGGCACTGGCAGATATCGACTTCCGTTTCTTGGACGAGCCGTCGGTGCGGCTCGCGGACGTACACAAATTTATTATTTTTTCCTTTTTGCGCCCTCCGGCCCCTCGCTGGGTGCACGGACGAGCGCAACCGAGTTCGCTTTTGGCTTCTCTGCCCCCCGTGCGTTGCTCTCGCTCCGTCTCGCTCCGGAGAAAGAAAAGACCTTTTGAAAACCGGTAACTTTAGAGGAAGGAGCGAGAGAATGCGCGCGCGCGCGAAGGAGCGGAGAAGGAGAGAGAGGAGGAGATTATGCGAGCGAGAGGGATTCCTTCCGCGGGAGAGCCCTGATCTTCTTTCTTCCCTCGGAATGCGCGCCCGAAAGTCCCGGCGAGAGACCGGGCGAGGAGAGGCTCACGCCCTTCGACAGGACGCCATTGCGCCTTCTCTCCCTCTCTCACTTCTCTCCCTTTTGCCCTATGTCGGAGATTTACGATTAGGCCGCAATTTCGGCTTCTACGCTTTCTCTCCCTCTCTGTCTCTACATCGCTCGTTGCGCGCGGATGTGTATGCCCACCGAGGCCGTACACCTTGCGAGGAGAGCCGAGTGCTCGAGGTACGACATCGCCCGAGTGTGTTTCCCGTTTTTCCCGCGAGCCGCTTGTTTTTGTTTGTCCGCGCACTTACGGCCGAGTAGTACGAGCTCTTATGCCGGTGCGCAGCTAACCTGCGTCTCACAGGATGTTAATGAGGCCTTTTCTGACTTTTGTTTTTGCAGACGCCCGCTCATCCAGTACGATGCCACGTGTGAAGAGGCAAATGATGCTGGAGGATCTAGCCAGGCCCGTCACGCCTGACATGGTCGAGACGAAATTAGGTAAATGAAACACACGCACACACCCACGGACACTTTCCCTAGTCCCTCTCTTTCTCCCTCTCCTTCTCCCTCTCCTTCTCCCTCTCGGCCTCTGTGTCGAGAAGACGGACGCTTTTCCTCATCCTTCGCTTTTATTTTTAACGAGGCACCAAACTCAAGAGGAATGGATTGCTTTGCGTTCGTGCCAAACTGCTTTTTCTTTTTAACCCCGCGGCCTTTTACGGACATTTCCTCGAAACGTAGCTTTAAAAACATTTCACTTCTTTCTTCGCCGTTGTGCTGACCCGTAATTGATTTGTTTCAACTACAGTAAAGACAGAATTCGTCGACGTCGACGTGCTATCCTCCTATGACGAGCTGCAGGCACAGAAAATTGCTGAGGAGACGCCTAGTCCCCATCTCCAGGATCATCAGTATGGTCAGACTCCTTGTTATCAGGTGACAAGGCGACCCGCGCAACCATCTCCTCGAACGGAGGTAAATATTCGGTTGATCTTGGTGCAGCCTTTAATGGCGATCGGTGTATCTAATTTACTTTGCCCCTTCAGATGTCGGTACAGGCAGTCAAAAGAAGACTGAATCTGGAAGTAGGACCAAGTCAATCAACATTCAAAGCTCCAAGAGGCAAACGTAGAAGATCGGGTTCAAATTCACTTACTGGTCACACTCCTACAAAAAGTAATAAAAAGATAAATGACTATCCTAAAAGCAATTGAATTTATTGAAATCATTACTAAAGCAGATTGTTTATTGCAGGTAAAACTGTCGAGAGGACGCGGTACGACACATCTCTGAGTTTACTTACCAAAAAGTTTATCAATCTAGTGGAGGACAGTAAGGATGGCGTAGTAGACTTAAACGTGGCATCGGAAAAACTCGAGGTCCAAAAGCGTCGAATTTACGACATTACGAATGTTTTAGAGGGAATAGGCATATTGGAGAAAAAAAGTAAAAATAACATTCAGTGGAAGTTAGTTTCTTTCCTTTGATTTGTTCATTTAAATTCTGCTGCTCTTTTTCAATAACAAATTGTTAATAAGAAATAATTTTTTTAGGGGCGGTTGCCTTCCAAGCAATCAAAGTGATATTATCGATTTGCGAAGGGAAGTGGCGGATTTGGAGGCAAAAGAAAATGCTCTGGATAGGCTGATTCATGGCGCGGAGAAGGAGCTTAACGAGTTCACTGCAGACAGAACGTACGCTTATGTGACGTATCACGATTTGCGTTCTGTAGCGTCGTATAAAGATCAGTCCATAATGGCTGTAAAAGCGCCGCCCGAAGCTACTTTGCACGTTCCTCAGCCGATAAATAATTTCGGACAACCCAAGGTTCGTAGACTTACCTTTTCCAGCATTTCAATAAATCTCCAAAACATATCTTGTTTAATATATCATAATAATATATTTTCTTGATGCAATCCTTTTAGCTTCAAATACACATGAGGTCGACGCACGGAGAAATCGAAGTGTTTCTATGTCCGGACGATCCTGGTGTGAAAGCGCCACTAACGCCAGGATACACGACGACAGCTACGACGACTGCAACGACGACGCCACAATCGCCTGTAACAAAGACTTCGTCCATTTCGTCCTTACCCACGGAGTTCTTAATTCAGAACAGCGGCGACGTGAAGGTAGAGCCGGTACCCACAACGGAGAATTGCATGACGTCCGAGCAAACAATGCTCTCGGCCCTTGCGTCGTCAGGCATGAGAGATGCGCTTCTCTGCGAATCTGATGACTTCGGTCTTATGGGTGGAGCCAAGCTTCAGTTGCAGACTGAAGATCAACACATGTCTTCAGGTAACGACACATTGTTCATTATCTTTTATCAACTCTTAATATCTCATCTCACTGGACATTGAATAATACGGTCTATTCGTAATACTTAAAATAATGAATATCGAAAAAAAAATTTATGTTTTGTCGCCGTCAACATTGTTATTGACAACACTCAATTGTACTTTATGGAAGAATGGTAGCCACTCCCTGTCGGGACTCTGTCTGTGACTTGTGTAGTCATTATTAGTCACATCACAGGCAGAGTTCTAGTTAGGTAATGGTTCATATCAACAAAGCTGATCTAAGGTAATTTCACTAGCTGAAACAAGTGTTTATTTATTTTAATCGAACGATTTAGAAGGTAAAGATCTATAAAAATTCTAACAGGAAAAAAATATTATTTCTTTGTTTCAGACTTGAGTATTCTCGACTTTGGCGAGTCCCTACTTTCTCTGGAACCACCTCTTTCCGAAAACGACTACTCGTTTTCGTTGGGCACAGAAGAAGGACTTTCAGATCTCTTTGATTTACAATTTTAATTCACCGGTATTGCAAAGACAATTTTGCATCGAATTTTTATTGAGTTGGGTTTGTCCGTGTTGGGATTTTATTTAACCTTGCGGTAAATGCAACTTTGTACTTAGTGGTACCTGTCCAAGACTCGACAGAGTCGTTGTCGTTAATCTATTTTCTTCTCAGTTTCATCGGACATCAAGGAAGGCACTCGAGACTCTGTTCAACTCACTCTTCATGCGTCATGTTAAAACAAAAAAGAAAAAAAAAATATAGTAAACGTCAGACTACACATATCACATATTGACAGTATATCGTATCGGTTTTTGAGTCACTTTAGTTCACTTTAATGAGAACGAGCTATTGCTTATGGGAGTTAATTGATTATGGGACTAATTGCAAGCCTTCGTAATTCAATAAACGATGCCTAGGGCTATTTCCGTGCAATTTAGATTTTGTGTATAATAGTGCGATTGAAAGATGCTCACGTGTCCGAAGCAGTACTAAAATGGAGTGCAGCAAGTGAGACTGCTAGAATATACGTTTTATAGGTTATATTCATTTTTTTTGTCGCGTGGATCAAAAGTTTGCAAAGCATCTTAGATCTGAATTTGTAATATATTATTCTGTTTAATGTTCGCGCCTAAAGTTTATAACGTGAACGCACTGGATCTAAACGATGCAATGCGAATAAGATCTTGCAAACTTATATGAAGAAGCTATGCTCCAAGATAATAATGGTCTCCAGTTTCCTTTATTTAAGGTGTTTTTATGCGAGCGTGCGTAAGTGAAGAACGTGTATGCGTGAATATGTTCGTAAGTGTATGCGGATAAACGATTAAATGATAAGTCAATCAAATTGAATTAGCCTTTACTAGATTTTTGTATCATTATTTTCCTTGGTTCATTTAGTACCAATGTACCTTGCTTAAATTACACTCATAATAAAAACACATAAAAAAGTACCTTAATTACATTGACTGAATCATAACTATCAAGCTTTAATGGTCAAAGCTCATTATATAACATGAAACAAACTCGAGTGTCGAAACTAGAAGTGGAAAACTACAAAGACTCTTATAAATATATTGTCAAGTATAAACGCATATTTAATATTGTAACAATTGTCTAAGATTTATTCAGGACACAATGTCATTCTGAACCTGATTAAGGGGTTTCCAAAGGAAAAAGTATCTCTTATTAACATCGAATTCTAATTAATGAGATTTAATAAAATAATTTTAAGATTCTCTTACAGTGCTATCGTAATTAAGTAATAACTGCTTTAATAAGATTTTTAAATTTGCACGCAAAATTTTACAGCCTTTTACATGCATTACAGTGATTTATATTTACAATTTATATGTACTCGAATCTTAAAAGAAGAAATGTTTTGTAACAATTATTTTCCTTAGAAACCCCTTAAGGATGTACTCTAATGTACAAATTAGTGTACGTCCAAAGCCATAGTGCCTACATTATATTGATCACACTTTTCTGCAATTGTAAATACTTTGTATACCTACGTATGTATAATTGTAAGGACGTAACGGTACCAACGGACAAGAAAGATTCTACTGTTAATTCCGTACGCTTATCATAAACTGTATGAAATGATTAGTTATTTTTAATTCTCAACATTATTATCGCTATGAATATTATTATTATTTTATTATTTTATTATTAATATTATTATTATTATATTATATTATTATTAATAATGATTATTACTAAATCATTAAACATGAGAATGTTAGTTTATGTAGTTACTTATAACATCTATTCACATGAAGTTTCTCAAATCTTCATTTTTGATCATTCGACGCTGCTTCGACAAAGTTCTTTAAGTAACGATTCATGTGTTCATAATAAAAATGAAATAATGCCTGGCGAATTAAGTTTTCATTCAAAAATGTTGATCAAGCTTCCGAAAAATTGTACACTTATCCATTCACAAAGTAGAACTTTGTGCAAATAAACAAAACTTATTAAATACTAATACTAATGCGTACTTTGATTGTAATTATTTAATAACTAAAATTATGATTATTTTCGCAAATACTAAAGAAAAAAAAAACAAAATTTATATTTACGTTGGAGCATTCAATCAAAAATTATATTTTACCGACAACTTGTTTCGTTAATTTGCACAAAGATGTTACTAAAAATGTACATCGTCAATCTGAAAATTTATCTATGTATTTTTTCTTCTTTTTTTTCTTTTTTCAATCTGATTTAATATTTGAGAGAAGGGCCAGCAAAATTGTTTTTTCGTTAATGTGCATTGTAGTCAGAACTTGTACGTTATTTTGAAATCGCTGTTACATAGTTGCGCTATCAATGCATAAATCGTTATTTTATTTACAAAAAGGAAAAAGGAAAGGCCGATATGTCCTACAATTGTTTTTAACAGTATGCCGATACTCGGCAATGTAAAGTATCCGGGCGGATCGCGACGTTTCCGTCTAATACTGTCTTTTTATAGATCCTTTTTTATTCAATGAGAATCATGGCTAGTTTCGCCGCAGAAATTCTCATCGAAATTCGAAATTTTGCCGGCGTAGCGAGCAATACAAGTGGCAAACATCTCAGTTTAATCTCACAATTATCTGAGTAATTATTCACGTACTTTTCATTTATTTTTATTTTCTCAATGTGATTGTAAGAAAACTTGTAAGTACGTCAAACGAAATTTCTCGTAGCGAAACTAGCGGTATAATCGAGCGAACGACTAGTGTACGTAAGGATCAAGAGATTGCGAATGCTATTTGTTGAATTTTTGGAAAAAGTAAAGCGAACTTTTAAGAGGTGAAAAAAAGTTCTTCGTTTGCCTCGCGCATATTCTCCCGATTCGATGTACTTGTTTTTCGGAACTCACGAGAATCGAAGCAGCGGACGAGTCCGCTAATGTCTAGAGCTTTTGCAAACGACACAATTAACTCGTGTAGTTCTGTAAATAAAAAAAAGTAAGAGAATGCCAGAGTACGAAAAATTATTATGAAATATAATCTTGTGTAACGGGATAAACAAATGATTTTGCAATTATTCATTTACAACCACATCATCCAAAATAATCGAATGTAATTTGTTATTACAAATTAAAATTTTTGAAAAAAAATAAAAAATTAAAAAATGATCGTATTAAGAAAGATTCATGTGATTTTGAAAGTAAAATCTTTTTTTCTGGCTAAAAGAATAAAAAACGTTAAAATCGCACGTTCATGTAAATACAAATACTTTATATATTTTAGATTTGAAAAACACTCATTAAATTTCGTGCTCTTTTTTTAACCACATCTAATCAATAATTGATTAAAATATTTCCGTGACTTGTAGTAAAAATATTTCCTGATAATAAAAATTAAAATACATGAATCTATTATAAGAGGTGCAACTCAAGTAACAAATTATTTAAGCAGCTATTTAAATATTTTATTTTTAAAATGTACTAATTTAAAAAATAAGAAACGATACAGTAGGATTTAATTTGATTTTTCTTTTAGATTAAAATAAGGTTTAGGCAATTTCGAAAATCAGAATAAAAAAATCAAAGAAATTAAATATAATATATTTAACAAGCTAAATAAAATGTCATAAAAGAAAACGTCAGTGATTCATAAATATAGAGCCAGTTCCAATCTCCCAACCTGCCTTGACGGGACGTGCATAAGTACGCACGATCGAGAAATTCGTCAATGGAAAATACACGCGAAATTTATACTAAGATTAGAAGCTCGCAACCTACAATGAACCAGCCATTAATAAGATATTGCGACGACTGCGACAAGCGCCGCGTCGCCCACTACACTCCGGTATGCGTGCGCGCGCACATGCAAAAAAAGGAAACAAAAAAACGAAAGACACGCGCTCTTTGCGAGAAACAAAACATCGTTCGATGACGGGTAAAGTCGCTCTCGCGAATCTAACCTCACTCGCGAGGCCACGCGCGCGCCTACACCTACTCCCCGTGCATTGCAATTAAGTACTTCGTCGCGAAGTGGTGTCTCCTACACGAGCAGCCAGGCGTTTTCGCGCTTTTCAAACAGTGGTGCGCATGTGCGCGTACAACCATCGTTGAAGAAAACCGTTAAAAGCCGTCCGGCCGCCGTTGGTTGTCTGTCACTCTCTATCGGCATTCGGCTGTCTCTCTCCGTCTCCCTCTTTCAAGATCGCCGTATTTTCGGAGAGCCCGAAGAAGCGGAACACGAAGCTCGCATCTTCAGGTACATAGAAAGCCCAAGTCGTGTACATCGAGCCCAAGCGGCCGATTTGCGAATCGTCTCGGCAGTTTGACCGCACAGCGGCGGCGGAAGCGGTGCGGCAGGCGGCTAGTCTCTTTGCGCACCGCGCTTGTACGAGAGAGAAAGAGAGAGTGTGGGAGAGAGAGACAGAGCGAGAAGGGGAGGGGTGACGGAGAGGGCGCGCTCGCGTCATGCGTAGTCGAGCCAGCAGTACGGGCAGCAATAGACGAAGGTAGCGCGAGGAGCAGGGCGGCCGTGTGTGCGTGTGTGTGTGTGCGTGCGCGCGCGCGTGTGCGTGTGTTACATCCGCAGCCGGTTTCTCTCTCCCCGAGGAGAGGTAACCTCACCGAGAGCCGACGCGCCCGACGACGACGTCGACGGACGAGGAGGTGGAGGAGGCCCGGAGTCGCGCCGCTCCCCGGAGGTTCCGCGAAGCGTCCGCCGCAGCCGCTCGGCCCGCCACCGGACGAGCGAGGAAACGAGTCACCCTGGGTCAACCGCCGTTGCCCCCCCGAGCAGCAGTCCTCCGAGAGTCAACGGGATGAAGTGGCTGGGCGCGGGTAGCGCCGGGGCCGCGGGCGAACCGGCGCCCCCCATGCAGCTGCATCATCCATCCGCTAATGGACATCTACCCACGGTTAGTCGAGCGTCCTCTTGGCTCTTACTGCTACTCCTCCTTCTCTATCGCCTTTTTCGTCTTTTTCGCCTTCGTTCTCTTTTATTGTGCGTGCTGTCGTCTTTCGTTTCTTGCGCTTTACTTTTCTCATGACTTCAATCTTTTCTTTCTTTCTCGCCTACTACTTTTTGCAAACTGCATTGCTAGAATTCTGCAGTTTCAGCATTAGCTACCTAAGTGGATGAAGCATAAAACTGTCAAAAGCCATTTCCTCCACTGATCTTGTTGAGTGTCCCATCAACCTTAAACCTTCAATACCAACATTTCTAACTAACCCTGCAGAATTAATAGATCGTTTGTCTTTGTATTGATTTCTATTGTCATCAATTAAGTGTTTATAATTTTTTGTCAAAATGTTGATAAATCTTTTGAACATTTGATAACTTATAGAGAATGTTTGTACACGTGAATATGTATCCAATGTATCGTGAAAAATTCTCATAAATAAAAGTGACTATGTGAAAATAGATTTAAAGATAGATTCATAAATAATATACTTTTTTTAATGAATTATACATATTTTTAACTTTAGAATAATCGACGCTTAAGTTCATAAAAGTTATTCTATTTTGCTAGGATTCTGAAACTTGCGGACAGGTTATGGCAAGTGGTGATGCTGTTCGATTACCACCTGGACAAACACATCCCATTGGAATAAATCGCATTCAAGAGGAAGCCATGGTGGGTTACGTATTTCAACGTCCGACAGATCAAGATTTTGGTGTTCAAACATCAGCTTTTCAAACAAAACAAACACCAAGAGCTTGGGCATTAGCAGACGATGGAATTATCGATAACGTGAGTAATTTATTTACTTATATTGTTATTTATATCTTTCCAAATCTAAAATGAAAAAATAATGGTTGTTACATTGTTATTTTAGAATCAAGAAAAATGGAAGTATCCTATGAACAAACTTGGAGTACCACAACAGAGTCAACCACAACAGCTTGGCCTTCAAGCTATGAATAATGTACACATGCCCTATGAAATTCATCCAATGCAATTAAAGGTAATTTTATTTTTAAAACTTTTACATATATTCTTATTTCCAACTACATTTGGTAAGAAATAAAAATATTAATTAAATTAACAATGAATTAAATATTTTAGAGTGGAACACCTGGTACAGAACATCTAGTTTATTTGAATAATCAAATGACAGCGCAACAACAAGTAGCTTTATTTCATCATCAACAACAGCAACAACAGCAACAACAATTTAGAAATGGACAGGTTAGTAATCAGTTTTTTTATTTTTTAAGAAATAATGTTGTAAACAAGTAGACGGCTGTTAGTCAATGATATGAGTATTACATAATTTATTAATGATAAATAATTATTTATTCTTATTTGGTTACAAAATCTGCTGATTTGCAGAGTGCTACTGAAAAATAATCAAAATGAAGAATATGTTATTGTTCTTTCTACAATTTAACCACAAAACAAAAATTGAATTTTTTTTTTAATAATTATTTACTGTACTGTTTAAAATAATCTAATACTTAATGATTAATACTTTTGTGATAATAATTCACTCTATCTAACAATACCCTTTGTTGCTTATTTGTATTTAAAGCAACAGTCTCTTTATCTGAATTTATACTAACAACTTCAGATAAATATATAGTATATTGCTTTAAACAACTTAACAATTGAATACAATAATGTATAATTTAATGAAGACAAAAGAATAACAGACAAATTAATATGGCAACTACAATAAAATGCAGCTACAATAACAATATTTTTATCGGTTTATACAATAACAATAATTTACAACAATATATTCACAATCCACTTAGTTATTTAACAATTGTGTAATTATTTTTTTAATAATTAGAAAATTGTTGGACAAGGTAGTATCTACACTAACACAATTTTAATTATAGGCAAAATTAAAAAATAACATTACAACTAGTGGAAAAAAACAAAATCAAGTGTCAATACTAAATAATTTTCGGTTATCTTTTATTAAAATGATCGTTATAATCATCGCATTTAAAAATTAAAATACTTTATTATCTGAAGTTGTAACGGTTTTAAAACGCTGATTGTTAAAAATTTCATTTTTAACTAAAATTATACAGGGGAACTTTGTCTCGCGTAAATATAGCCAATCTCATTTGAACAATTGTTAAATTGTAGTCATCAACATTACAATGATAGAAACAAAAAAGCGTCAACAGACAATCGAATCCCACGCGTCGTCAGTGAAAAAAGTCCCTGTAACCCAAATACGCGTAGATAAGCGAGCCGAGTGATCCTTGCGAATAAAAGCAAAAATAAAAGCCCCGGCGGCATCGACAGCGGAAAAAAGGGAGTAAAGTGAGCAGAGAGAACCCGGCAGGTCCAGTGGTCAAGTGTGCAGCCGGACCGGCCGTCGTCCGCGAGCCGCTCGCCGACCATTGCGACTCGGCCAAGGTAGAACTAGGTGGACGGTACTCCCCGATCCGCCGTCTCTCTCGGCCGCGGGCGTACCGTAGCGAGTGTATCTCCGTCTGTACCTACGGCGTACACGGCACAAACATACAGCTACGACGCGAGCATCTCCGGGGCCAGCGAGCGGGCGGTTCGGAGGGCGCCACCGTCGAGCGTCGTTCTTTGTTTCGGCGTGAGAGCAGTCTCCATCGCGGTGTGCGTGCAGACGAGCGTTGCACACATAGGTGCCAGCGAGTGAGAGAGCGAGATAGCGAGAGAGAGAGAGAGGGGGGCCGGCTAACGAAATTGTCGAGGCAGCATCGGGCAAACGTGCGTGTTCGCGTCGAGGGTTCGCGCGGTCCTGTCCCAGCGCGGCGTAGAGGCACCCTCTCTCCTCCCGTGCACCGCCGCCCCGCCGTCGCACCTCCGGTCACAGCCACCGCCGAGCCGCGAGGGACGGAGACGACCAATACGAACGGGGAAGGAAGAGGAGCCAAACACAGCGCCCCGCCGTTGGCAAGTGTGTGCACGAGCTCAGTCAGCGATTAGCAAGCGGAGGCGTCCGAGCGAGCGAGTCATCGTCGACGCCGGAGCGGGAGGACGCGGAGCAGTGCGACGAGAGTCAGTGCGCGCCTCGGCGAAGAGCAGCCAGCGGCAGAGGACGGAAGTGTCGGTGCGCGCGCGCGAGCGCGTTGCTGTGTTAGTATCGCCAGACGACGGCGCCGGGGAGCAGCAGCGGCGGCGGCGGCACAGCCGAGAGGGGAGTAGTCGCAAATCCGAGGAGGGACTGGCCGCTCGTGTGTGCTCGCGCGTGTTTGTGCGGACGGTCTGCGCGCTGAGCGTCGAGAGAGAGCAAAAAGCCGCCGAGGAGGGGAGCTCGGGGCTCGGAAATAACCTCGAAAAATCGGCGCGCACCGCCTGCGGATCAGCCAGCGCTTTGACAAGACGCGCCCGCGCCGCGGCTCAGCGTCGACAGTAGCAGCCGAGCGGGAGGGAGAGAGAAGGAGCGCGCGCGCCTTCAGGGAGCATCCTCGTCGGCGTAGAGCGGCAGCGCACAGGGCCACAGCGAGACGCTTCGGAGCAAGGGGAGCGAGGTGTGCACGCGTAGAGGACGAGCGGGAGTGGACAGTGCGGACGAGGAGCCGCGCGCGAGGAAGAGAGAAACAGAGGCAGAGTGAGACGGAGAGCAGTGCCGGCTGCTCCGACCAGCGCGCCCCTGCGCCTTCTTGCCTCCGTCTCTGTCTCTCGGTTTTTTCGCCTCCCTCCGGCGCTCGCTCGCTCTCTCTGTCATTTGCGATAACGATTTTTCCGCGGCCGAAGCTGGAGCGCTGAGCCGGAGTCGCTTCGGTGTGTCTTCTCGACGGCGTCGCTGCAGCCGCCTCTCGCATGTTTTGCCGCCTCTCGCCGCGTCGTTCGGGGGAAGTGTGAGGAAGGAGGAGGTTGCCGGGAAGTGTGCACCAGTGCTGTGGTGATTTTGTTTGTGTCGGAAGAGGGAAAGGCGTAGAGGAGCCGGAGGGCCCGGGCGGAGAGAGCGAGGATATCGTTGCCTCTCCCCGAGCGCTCAGTGAATCTTTGTTTTGGGAGAACAAGCGAGAAAGAGATAGAAGATAGAGGGAAGAAGAGGATCGTTCTCCCCCGTGCTCAGTTGTGTCGTCGCGGCTGATTGCAGTCGGGACGACCCAGGGCGGTCCAAGGGTGAATTTCGAGGAGGTGACGCGACTGGAGAGAGCATTGGAGACGGTGGACAGTTACACAGGCGGCTGGATGAAGCCGCCGGGGGACCTTTTCCTCTATTGCGACATGAAAGACCTGGGAGCTGACATGGTACAACTCAACGTTTTTCTTCTTTTTTATATTACACAGCGGACTGCTCTTCTTGCCAAATAAGGATGGTCAAAATCGAGAGTGGCTGACGGCCCTAATTTAAATTGAAAGACGTCCGTACCGTTATCGGCTTGCTTTTTCATTCTGATTCTTAACCTTCGCAGCCATTCCAAATTTTGAAATCTCTTATTTGGACCCTAGATTTTTTATCCCGCTTATTTTTACATACGACCGCTCATTGTGTCTCAACATTTTCTTAAGATAAATACTTGAATATTTATGAATTTGCGTGAGCGTCCCAGATGTAGTTGGTGCGCATAAAAAAGCGGCATTGTGTTTACCTCGGTCGATGCGAACGATGATAGTGAAACGATCAAATTTTTTTTTCTTTGCAAGCATCGGCCGTTACGATTACGTTAATATATATCGAAGTTGCATAAAAATGCTCAGTTTCACATTATAAAGCTGTTACGTGAATCGCATTATTTACATCGCTTTCCCCGCACGCGCGCGTCGGCAGACAGGCGTGCTCCTTTTTTACCGCTGGCAAATGTAAATCCTCCCGCGGATTTCTTTTATAACGCTCCAGACTACCGCCCGCCGTAGCTTTCGTAGCTTCTTTTCATAAGGCTCAAACTTATGAAACAGCTGAAAACGCGGATATTAGCAAGCGAATGCTATCTCCGAATTATTTAAAATTTAACAAATCGATCGAAATAAACGATGAAAAAAGTCTGATGATGAGCACGTTAGAAAATTTTCACTGACCGAGAATACCCGTGACTCACGCTTATCAACGTTGAAATTGAGCCACTTCCAGAATAGCGTCTTAATCCCCTCTCTCTTGGTCTGCTCGCGAAAAGCGTTGTGAAAACTACCAAAGTCTGCAGTCTGCATTGCAGCTTCGAATTTGAGGCACCTGTCCTCCTTTTTTTTCTCACTCTGGCCTTATCAACTTTGCGGGCTTGCCGCAGGAAAAGGAGGCTGACGTCACGCGTACGTTGCCTCGAAATCCCCGAGGCCGGCTGTACGCGTGCGCGTGGCACGCGTGTATATGGCTGTAGATTGCGAAGACGGTCGCAGCCGGGGCCAGAGGCTGCTTCGAAACCTCCCTATATGCCGCAATAACGCATGCTTCATATTTGTCAAACATTTTTTTGGATTTATATTATTCAATCATTCATCTCTTCCCGGTCATTCCTTTAAGATAAAGGCGTATGACTCGTTCATTTCGTATTATTTAATTAATTATTTCATTAAACCTATAAAGGTTTCCAGTGGCTGAGAAATTATTGTCATTTATTAATTATCTCCCTTAGATTATTTTCATCTCATAACTCGTTGCGTTAAACCTACTATTGGTGTCATATGTCGATACGTTAAATGCTCATAAACGCCTTTCAATATTACTATTTTGAATTTCTCGTGCCTCCTATGACTTTGATATTGAAGTCCCGGAAATGTTGGTCAGTGTTAGCTTTATCAGAACGAGTTATAGTGACACAATTTGAGTAAGCAAATTGAACCATTACAGCGAGTATCATTATTTCAAATTAATTCACAATTTCGAAAATGTGTAACTTTACTTTTTGCAGTTGTTACATATGGATTTTAATAAGCAATTAGTCAATGCAATTCGCGTAAATTTAATTGAAGTAGCTTCAGCTAAACACGCTAATGCAAATCCTTGATATAGGCTACATATTGATTTACTTTCTATTTTAAAGATATAAAATTAAAATTAATAGTAGTAAGCACGCAAAGAGAAACTAAAAAAATGTTAAGAGTTTATAGAATAATCGATTGGTGATTCGTACGGTAAACAGTTAAAATTTATTATTTTAGAAGATGTTTGCTTCCGAGGCTCATAAAGCAGTTTATTCGTTACCTAGCAGTTTCATTTTAATAAGTGTAAATAACGCGATGACAGAAGGATTTGCGTGTTTCTGTTGTGTCAATCTCTTTAAATATCACTCTGAAATAAATGAGAGAAAAAGAGAGAAAGTCCCAATTGAAAGATAAGGTGATTTCATTCAGCCATCTCACGAACGCGTCCCAATTCGAAATGGAGCTTTAAATTGAGCGAATGCAAAAATAAAAACTTGAAGTTTGAAATCATGTACTTCCATATCAGTATCTCGATGGACCAGCTTTCCACGTGGGTGTCTTCATTGTAACCGGGTTCTGGCGCGACATGCAATTGTCCAAAGTTCGCGCATTAATTCGAAGAAATTAAAACCCGAAATGGATACCTAATGATCATGGAAATCCTGAAGACGTCAGAGAAATCTCCAACAAAAAGCCAGAGGAAGCGGTACCGGCGTAGACAAAGACGGTAGCCGGAACGCGGAGTTTAGGAAACTTGTTCGGCGGCGCACACGGCAGTCTGCGCAAGCGCTCCCTCGCACTCTCCTCGCTCCTCTCCGCGGCTCTCCACCTCCTATCGGGGCGCCCGCGCACCAGCCGAGTTTACGCGGCCGAAGCGAGGACAGACTCAGCGTAGGGATCGAGAAAGCTGGCGGCTTCCCGACACAAACAGAGCGGTATCTCCCGCAAGCTCCAAAATGCCGGCCCATGATCGACTGTGGCTGGGGAGGTGGGATGAAAAAACAAATCCTTCAAATTCCGATCGGCCCCGCGGCTCTAATCTCCGTTTACACCGGGTTCGTCGGCGCGAACGCGCGAATCGGGGTAAGGCCAGGGGCGGGCGGCGGTTTGTTTACTTCCTGGAGCGGAGCACTCGCGTCGCCTTGAGCCGTCCCCGTGTAATCAGTGGCACAAAGAGGGACGGAGGAGGAGGAGGCGGAGGAGAGCGCGAGAAAGAGGAGAGGGACGGGTCGAGAAGGTTCCCCGGCCGCCGCGCTGTCTCGCCGGGGCCGGCGCGAGCCAACCGCGGGGAAGAGCTCACTTTCGTGCGGCAGCGCGCGGCACACCCCGCTACACGCTTTCTAAATAAATCCATATCGAGTTTTCAGCGCGAACCTCGATCCACAGCCTCCCCTTTGAAACTCCCTCTCTCTCTTTATCGCTTCCTTTTTTTCGCCGGCGAATTTTCCTCTCCAGCGTTTTTTTTTTTTTTTTTTTTTTACAGCGTTGCCCGGAAAGGGAGCTTTTGCGAGTCAGAAAATAGACTGCTCGATTATTTATAAAATAGCTTACAACATCGAACGCTTCATATGATAGAATCTCTTTTTTTTATCAAAACTCCTCCGATTCTTTCGTTATCTGAAAATAATTACTCCGCGATATGCTCGTATCAAGCGAGTAATAGATTTTCTATTTGACTAAATGGATTTTTTTTATTAGCTCCGTGACACAGGCAGAAAAAATTTGAAATTGGATTGTAAGCTCGCGGCCTTAAAAGTGTGTGAGAAATCGAATGTCATATTAAATTGTCTCATGGGTGTAGAATCGTCGCTTTTTAATTAAATCTCCCTGTATTGAGAAGGAGTAAAGTATCGGTCCGGGCATCGACGCGGCCTTTTTTCCCCTTTTTCTGCTCTTCTCTTTTATAGCTTTGATCGAATAATGGTACGAGTGGCGAATCGAAATACTTGCAAAAAGGTCTTGTATTTCTGTCAGTGTCACGTTTCCCGTTATCTCACGTAGACGTCCTTGATGCACTCTCTTGCTTCATTAGTGACGTTGAAAGGTGTGTAAAATATCATTATCGAACTCGAATGAAGAGCTATGCTGATCCGCATGTTTTATGCTTCGATTCTCAGTTTGACGTACCCACTTGTGCCCGTCACCAGCGAATTATCGACTTGATCTACATTTACATATTTTTATTGTCACTACCCTTTAATTTACTCAATTTCGATCTGATGAATTTTAATACGGTTGTCTTAGTTACGATGCGAGATAATGCATTTTCACTACTTGCAGGCAGACATGAACGAAATACAAAGTATACATTTGTATTATCGTACTTCTTTCATCAAGTGTGATTCACGTGTGTATGTTTTGACAAACAAAAAATTGAGATAAGATCTACTCACTGCAATAAAGGTCACAGATATATCTGCAAAAATGATTAATCCAGTAGTTTGATAGAAATAGTTAGCTTGATAATCCGCCATACGGTCATTCATTTTTAACGTGTTGAAAATAAAACTAGTTCGCATCATCAGCTTGAAATTTCTCTTTATAAGTTAAATTATTTTATATTATTTGTATTAAACGTCGCAAAAAAAAATTTTATATATTCCAAGTTTCTGAAATGCTCGATTTACTGGAAGAGGGAAGTTGACTTTCGTAAAATTCAAACGACATTCAATTATCGAGGAGGGAAGGACATCTCGTTAATAAAGAGGTAAGGGAGGAAAGGCGAAAAAAGGCAGAAAAATTTCGGCCGATAATTAAAGTTAATAAACAGGCAATAACATCGGTGGCGCGGCCTCGGCGATCTAATAAAGCCCGGAGCGGTCGTGCCTTTGATTCCATTAACCCAATCGATCAGTCAAAGGCGGAAAGGCAGAGCGGCGCGCGCGCTCGTTCGTTCGCCAGAGATGGAGAGGGAGCGGAAGCGAGAGAGCGGGCCAGGGAGACGACGTCGGCGATGACACAAAGCCAGAGCCGGCGTATACACGCACGATAATAATACCTAGGCGCGCGCTAAAGCGAGAAAGACCGACAGATATATCGATTGGCGTACGTGTGAGTCACACTCGCGTATCTTCCCGAGCCGTCGGCCACGACGTCGATATCGTATACGTGCTGTGCCACCCTTTGACGCTTTCAATTGCGTCCCGGGGGCGGCGTCGCGCCGAAAATAGTGCCTGGAGAGGCGCGGGCACGGAAAAGCCTGAGTACAGCCCCGCCGGGTCGACCGGGGGTCGGGGAGGCGGAAATGAGATGGAGCGCTTTGGCGACGCTCGGGGGATCGTAAAGGAGGCCTTCTCCGCACAAAATCTCTCCGCGCAACGGGGAGAGGTCGATCGATCCTCTCCCGCGCCTATTCCCTCCGTGAAAACCGCGTACGCATTTTTCCGCGAATTAATTTTAAATCCGCTGGGCATGCATCACGTGCCGGAGTATGCGTCAAACGTGAAGTATAAGGGGAATCGATGGAGCCGCGAATTGCTCGATTTATTTACTTTATTTTCGGCCCGGCCAACATATACGCGTATCGTAAATAACAAACGTGCGCGCGCGAACAGCTGTGCATGCTTGCGCGTTCCGCGTTGGCATTAGGAGCCCCGGGGGCCGCGCGGAACAGAGAAAGAGCGAGGAAGAGGGAAACCGAGCAAGGCACCTGTCACGCGACGCCCTCGCAGCGTCCCCGCCGTCGCCTACCGTGTGTTTCTTTTCTTTTTCGTGCTCCTTTTTTCACTTTTTTTTATTTTTATCGGACGGAGCCCTCAGCCTGAGTCGATATTTTTCCTATATCCTCGCCGATGCGTATTAGCCCCGACGACTCCGTACCGTCGTCGTACCGCAGCTGAGCCATAAAAAAAAGAACTCAAGCGAGAGTGAAAATTAGCCACTCCTCGGATTAAAAAGACAGTTGCAGCTCGCCGACAGTCGTCGAACATTTCGCTCGATTCGAGTGAGTCATCGCGTGATGCCAGAAAGCTGGCGGTAAAACATAACCTCAAACTCGTGTTTTTCGCGAGGGCTCGTTCGAAATCGGGTGAGATCTTCCGTCATGCCTGAACTCGCCGCGCCTATTTACGAAATTTCAAGTGACCCTTTTTACTCAGGTGTAGAAAGGATAAGAAACGGAATCAGATCGATCTAGCGGGAAAATTTTGGCGCTCACACTCCTCCTCGAGAGTACACGATATGATCACCCCACGCGCCTATTATTTATTTGCCTTCGACGCTCGGCTCAGCGATTTTAATGAAATTCCGCGGTAAGGAGGGGGGCGGACTAGATCGGGCATCGAAGGTGGCGCGCTTTGCTCGATTTTCAAGTTGATCAATTGGGTAACGCAATCACGACGAATCCACCGCTGATGCTGAACCCAGATGCTGAATTTTTGTGCCGCTTCTCGCTCGGAGTCTCGGCTTGCGTCAGAGACTGGCCGAGCTCGCACTCTCGGTGATTCTGTACGTCAAATCTCGTTAGACGACTGAGAAAGAGCCGATGCTTTTTCGGCTCTCGCCACGCGAATAAACTTTCCAAACGCCAATTGGGAAAGACACAGTTTCGCGGGAAACATTTGATACGCGCGAATCGCGCAGGTCTTTTGTGCAATCGCAAATGCAGTTACACGCCTGTCGCTTCGGCCCGGCGAGACGAGCGCGCACTTCGGCTACCGCGCGTATAATATACACGCTCGAGCTCGGCTGCGAGAGGAATCTCGACAGTTGCGCGCCGTCACTTGGAGGTTAAAACTCGATGGGCGCGACAGAGACGCACGACTCTGACTGTGCGAAAATAGGATTCTCATGCCGACGGTCGGTCGGCGTCGCGAATGCAAGGGCCCCTAGTGAATTAGCACTTCTGGCTTTCTTGTTGCAACAATGACAGGTGATTTGCTTAAATTTTTTTCCACCGTGATGCATTTAGATTCTCGTTGTAGCAAGTTTACTTAAGCTAAAGTCACCGAGATTTAAATATAAACCTCGGATTTACGTTCCGTGCTGTTATTATGAGTTTGCGTTATAAGGGGGAGCGGAACTGTAAAAGAAACTTTATTTATTTTATATCCCCGGCAGTTACTTTTTGCGGAAGCGATGAAAACTAGGTATGAACTTTTATGGCAATCTGCGTTGAGTATCGTTCCGCCTCGCCACAATGAAAACATTAAAGTAAGCTAAACAGCTTTTCGTTAGAGGTGCACTTTTCCAATCTAACGATGGAGCTGACCCTGCGGTGTTCGGTGTAGGGCGAAGCTAAAAAAAGTCCACCTCGCTGGATGTAATTAACACTTTTTGTACGGGGCTCATGCTTTTTTACTCTAACGAGGGCGGCGGCGCCGGTACTCCCAGCCTCGGCGTTCGTTCTAGTGAAAAATCACTCCGGCGTAGATAATTCTCGATTTAAAGAATTCAGAGAGCGCTCGAGGGGGCACGCTCGGCTTGGCTCGCCAACAATATCCTCATTAGCCGGTAACACGTATAACCCAGGGCGTATCGATTGACTGGGGCTCCCGCGCATAGCAGGGGAGTGTATCGCCAGAGTCGCGCGACGTCGGTATCGCTGTCGCTCTCTCGCCCGGTGCACCGTTTCGGGGGTGATTGCGCGGCTTTCGGCCGCGCCATTAGCAGCTGCACACCTCTCTGATCTTCCTCCGGTGACTCTCGAGACTCGCTGCTCTTTGCTCGATTGGCTGCTTTCTTTGGCTTCGATTGTTTTTTCGCGCGCCCGATAAATTATCCGGCTCTTTCTTGCTTTCTTCTTCATCCTGGCGACAAGATTTATAGAAGGAGTAATGGATGACGGGCGCTTGAAGCCCGCTCGATTTTCTTTGCGGGCCGCTTGTTATGTACTTAGCTATGTAACGCTTAAAAATGAATTACTTAACGCTTAGCGTGCTTTACGTCAGCAACAGAAAACGAAAAGAAAAAATAAATGGGCACCGTAACCCAAATTATGTATTATTAAATGTATCAGCTTCAGTCTGGTTTATTAGTCAACAATTAGAGATATCGGAGAAAGGCCGGTCAAGGTGTACCAGTTTTAATCAGACCTCATTTGCCGAGTGGAGAAGTCACGAGGATTGAAAAAGAGCTGAGACTTAAGGACAGCCGGAAGTCGTTTTCGTGCCTACTTCACAGTAAAGCACGAGCTGCGAGAAACGAGAGAGAAAGAGAGAGAGAGAGAGAGAGAGAGAGAGAGAGAGAGAGAGAACTATGAGCGGCGCCTATCTCGTATTGATTCGCTTTCGCGGTTCGCCGTCAAACCGAATTACCGCGTGCCGCTATGTCTCTGTCTCTCTGTCATACTGCCTTCTTGCTTTTATTCTATCGAGCTCTTTACTTTAAATAAATTTTTATTGGCATCGAGCTCTTTCATCGGCGCTCGGAGCTCGCGCCACCTTAACTCTCCATGTGAATGCGAAATTTCGCGAGGGGAGCAGGCCCACTCACTCTCGGCTAAGGCTTTTTCGCAATCGATCGAATTTTATTTTTTCATTCCTTTCGTTTACTTTTACTGAATAGCCGGCGCGTGTATCTCGAAACTCGCGACGCTGATTAATTGCAGCGTCGAGTGATTTAAGAGTGGGCGAGGGATCGTTTGTATTACGATTAATTGAGGGTTGACGTTCAGAACAATTTTAATTGAATCTTTGATCCGAGCAAGGACCTCTAATTGCTATTTCTAAATACTAAATTGGTAAAATATATCTTTCGTTAAATTGAGAGAGAGAAAAATGTTTCCAGTGGCGAAAGTCTCGCTCTTTTGCAAAAACTTCTCAAAATTGCTTTACTTATTCGTATACTAGAGCCTTAAAGTAATCCATTTAATATTTAATGCGATAATTAAGAGGTTAAATCGGACTAGACTATAACAGTTTCTTTTCATTTATTCAAAACCATCTAAACTGAAATTGAACTAAAATAGAAGCGTTTAATGACCTTTGCGACAAAATTAACATTTATAGCTATCATTAATATTCTCGAATTTTCTACTCTTCGGAATTAAGAAAATATAGTAAACAAAGTATAATTCCTCGTCGATACGATTTCGCATTCAATGCCCGAGGAAAATTCGCTTAGGTCCAAATTACCAAAATCATCGTTTTATAACGAAATTAAAGCATATCGAATTCTCTTTATTCCATCATCACTATACAAACTGAAAATCATGTTCGATAATGTTCCGCTGAAATGAAAGCTTCGATTTTCGTCTTCCAACGAGAATCGATATTTACTCATCAGGGCCATTCATTATAAAACGCGACGATATTCGTCGGGCCTGTATATTGAACGAAGCGCCAACTAGTCGAGTTAAATGGCCAGTACGTGGAGGCAGCTGGCGTCCGATGTGCCCTACTACACAATTTCCACGCCAACGAACTCGGTGTCCCTCTTCTTTCTCTTTTCCACTCGCTTGGTTATATGAATTCGACAGAATTTTCGTTTGGGCGTGCCAGTGCCGAGTCTGCGCGCGCGAGGGAGAAAGGAAGGAAGCATAACGAGTGGGTGGATGGCCTCGGCCAGCTCTTCGCTCTTTTATGTAACGAAAACGCGCGAAAGCGCGCTCCCGAGGATAGAGAAGGAACGGCGGAGATATAAGCGACTCCCTCGGGCCTAATTTCGAGTGCGATCACGTCGTGATTTTTTTCTCCTCTCCTTTTCTTTTCCCGCCTGCGTGGCCACTGTAAGCAACGTTGACTAACTTTCCTTTCAATTTTGCGGCGGAATTTGAATTTTTTTATCCTCGGACCTGCGCGCCTGCCGTGACTCGGGCACTTCGAGCTTCGACTATAATTTTTGAAGTGGGGAAACGAATTGGCCTACATAGATAAACTTGATAATGAATGGCTACTCGGATCGTGGAAGAAATTTAAGATTTCTTTTATGTCACACCGGAATATTAGTCATGAAAGTATGCTGGCTCATAAAAATGTACGACCAGCATTATTTCAGCCTTTATTAATAGCTGTGAATTTTCTTTTAACGCGTATGAAACAAAAATGATTACTTGCTCTCATTTGAAGCGCAAATTGCAAAATAAAAGAGAAAAAAAATTGATTTGATTTATCGTCCAGGTACCGCGTCTTAAAGCGAACACTCGAGCGTTTATTTAGAATTCAAATCCAAAATAGTAAAATAGAAATAGACTCATGAAATCGGTCCGAGCGAGAGTGGGGCGCGATACATCCACACGTAATGTCAAGAAGGATCGCGTGAGCTTGAGAAATCGAAAGGAACCGCCGCCGCCCCGGCGAACACACACCGGGGACTATAAAACGTTGCGAGGATTATCAGCGCGGCGGCCGGCCGGCACCGGCGAGACCGGGCCGATAGCGCGATTACGTAGACCGGCTCGCGATGTTACGCTGGAAGCGAGAGGGAAAAAAAATCATTGCGAAAGATCGACGGCCGGCCGGTGTGCGCGCGCTTCCGAAGTGGGAAACGTAATTATGCGTCCCTCGCTCGTTCGCTCCTTCTTCCTCCGAGACGAAAACTTTCACGTGCCTTCGCCCGGCACAATCAATTAGGTTATTAGCCCTCCCATCTTCGGTCACGTCGCCTTCTGAAATTCAACCGGTTCCATCTTCATTTGTTTAGTGAGTTATTGTTTGGCACATTTGTTTTCGCTCAGTAGAGTTTGCTTTATCTTCGCGAAAATATAATTTCAGGATCGTATGTTTTTTTTTTCGAGTAATTAAGCGTGAAAGTATCGGCAAGGTTGAATCGAGCAATTTTTTAAGCGGCTTTATTAGAACTGTTGGCGCTTAGAATACTAAGCAGGAGAGACAATTAGCACAAGTAGATCGCCGGAAGTCACATACATACTCCGCGCGAGTGCAGTATCTCCCCCGGTAAAAACGGCAAAAAGTTAATCCACGGCCTTAATCAGGCAACGAAACAAAGCCATCTGTCCCAGAATGACGCTCTCTCAGAATCGTACCTCCGAGATCTCATTACGCGCCGCGCAAATCAAAGCTTATGAAATTCATCACGTGAACGAGAACTCATTAATTTGCGCGGTGCGTCATTATCATCGGAGCCTCTTCCGGCCGATAATCCTAAACCACAATTGAACGTGAATTATGGGTAATCCGGCTGCCTCGCGCTTGTGCTCTCGGCGAAAAGCACAAATCGCTCGAGGATGACGCCGTACTTGCGCGGCGGTACTCCCTTGCGTCGCGCTTGTTCTACGCGAGGAGAAGAGAGGGAGAGCGAGCGCGCGGGAGAACGCGCGAGGACAGTGGCCGTGACCCGAGCCTCCTCGAGCCCATTGGCCGCTAGCGAGCGCCTCGGCCCCCGGGGGGAGGAGGGGTCGCTGGCCCCGCGCGCGCTCTCGCTCCCGCAAGCACCAGCCGCTGCTCTGCGCCTGCTTCTCCCGCCGCAGCCTGCTTCCACAGCGTACGCCTCGTCCTCGCGGATGACGAAGATACGAGCCGGGCTGTGTCATTCGAACCACGTACTACAAGTCCGATCCTCGCCAATACTCGTTTTAGCCACTTTGCCGACTGACCTTTCCGCGCAACTTATCGCCAATATACTTTCTCTTAATTTTAATTGTTCTGCTACTTTTTTTAAGATTTTTTTCGCCTTTTTTTCGAGGGCATCTGATTAGTTGTAAAAAGTTGAAAAACGACGTACGATTATCAACTTTTGCGTGATTCAATCCTATATCACTTTATTGTAGGTGTTGATTTATATTGTGGACATTTACTTTTTGACGAAAGATTTATAAATCGTGTAAATGAATCTGAACTCACCAAGCATTAACCTACAATTCATGACATTTTTATTATTGTTTTCTCGTAGAGAATGCTTTATTTCGCAAAAAAGACAAATTTTATTTCAGTTTTTGATGTAGAAATTTATATTTAAGCTTAGAGAGTCAAAAAAAGGACTTTAAAAGGTGGATTAAATTCAAATTTTGCACACGTTTCATTGGATTGCCATGAGTCCGCTTGAAAATTTCAAATATTTTTATCTATTAGTTCCGATTTTGGAACTTTTTAGAATTTTTTGAAAATTTTGAAATTTTATAATTGTGCTTTTTTTTGTTTTATTTATATTATTTTTCTACACCTTCAAGACTTCATTTTTTTTTAATTTTATATAAACTGATTAATCAATGTACATAGAAATTTAATTGTTAATTTTCTACTTAAAATTTTTTATTTTAATTCAATGATGTTATTTACTCGTAGGCAGAGTTTGCCTGCGTGCACGGTGAATACGTGTTTCTCTTATGCGATCATATACTTTTAAACCGGCACCCCACGCGTAACTGAATCTAGAGTGCGTTACCCGTTCCATTGTGCAAAGTTCAACTACACAGGATTGCGGTGACCTCCTTGTGTGCAAGAAACACCTCGCGCTCCGAGCGATTTTTAAATGCATTAATAGATGCAAATTAAAAGGGTAGAATTCCTTGAGCGTCCGGATGGATATGCTTCTAAGCTGTCGTGTGAAAAGTTTTAAAATGTACCCGTGAATAGAAGCTAGAAAAAAAAAATACTAAAATAAGCAGCTAGTCAAATTTTAAGTTTCGAAACCCTTCTCAACATGGAAATTCTCTAACTTAAAGTTCGCACTACTTTACGCGAAGTTTTTCCGTGAGAAAAATAGTTTCGCCGAAAGAAATGTATTTAAGTAACTTTTTTTCTTTGGTACTTTTAATGATGCAATTAATAAAACTAAAATAGAAAGGAATTTTATAATAACTCTAATTAACGAGTTTTTCTAACAAAGAATTTTAAACTTTTTCCTAGCAATTTAATTCCAACATTATTTTCGAAATGTAGATTTCATCGACATTTCATTCTTGAAAGAAAACTGCGTCGTAAAATTTTCAAGCCTCGAGCATCGCCCCCCACACGGAATTAAAATGTGCAGTCGCTGTGAAAAGCCTGGAGAAGTAGCATCGAAATTGCTGATGACTCACAAAGCTTGGAAATTCGATTCTCGCGCGCGCGGACACAAAAGTCCGCCGTCGTATAACGGCTCGAATTGTTTTCGTTTGTTTATCACCCGCCGTCGGCTCGGAGCCCGCGCTAAACTATTCTTTGTCATGGCTGCTTCATTTTCTCACGGGACGCATCCCTGCGATCGCGCGCTCTTATCAATTTTTTTCCTCCTTTGTCCCTTTAATTCTTTTTCCACGCGGTCGTTGCGTTTCCCCGCGACTGCGAGCTCCCCGTGACTGGCGCTTTGTCTCTTTCGCTTTCCAGCGGCGCGCGCTCCCCTTTCGTCCGAGCTCGCCCCCTCGCGAATCGCCGGTGCTGCCGACGCGGTCGATATGCCGAGCGCCGAGAGAGAAAGAGAGCCGGCGAGGAAGGCGGAGAGGGAGCGAGGCGTTATCAGCCCCCTCTCGAGACTGACCGAGCCTTTTCCCTTACCTTGCCAAACCGGCGTTCGCTGCCTTCCGGCTACCCCTCCGCAGCGCCGACGGCAGAGCCGACGAGGAGGATCGACCTCTCGAGTGGGTTATTGCTTGCGGTCGAGAGATCGGGCAAAAGGGGGATGGCTCAACGGCGCGCCCGTCACGGGGCGCACGGGGACGCGGATCTCGCGCGATCTCGAGGAGAAAATTAAACTGACCTCTTTCGCAGATTGAAGCTGGCGCTTTAACGCAAGCTCGCGCCCGCCTACCTTCTATTTTCGGAAGCATGCATTTCCTTTTTTAACGAGCGCCTCTTGCCGTCGCGCAGTTTACACGGCCTAAGTTAATAACCCAACAAGGTTTCGGCCTTTTTCCAGCTTTTCTTTTAAAAGCTGCTTCAGAGATTATGCTTGTTTAAATAGATAAATTTAATCTTAGTTAAACATTTCTTTCATCCGATCGCGCTTATCGGGACAAAATTAACTTCTTCAAAAACTGATGTCTCTGTTGAGCATACGAAGCGCTAATCCTTCTGTAGGAAAAATAAAAGAAGTGCAAAAGAAGGAAAAGTGGCAGAGCGACACTTGCACCGCTTTGTTTGCGAAAAGGCAAGCTCGGCCGGTGAAGTCGAGACATTATCTGCTGGCGCCACTTTGACGGCGCAGGCACGTAAGCAGGCGCTCATCATTCGGTCACGCTTACGTGAGAGATAGCAAGTAGTCGCGGCATTCTCGCGGCTTTGTATGCGCGCAATGACGCGCCGCATCGCGATCGCGCATCCGATTGGCGACGCGTGCATCCGGAAATTCCCGCGGCGACTCCGCGTCTGTGCCGGTGCTCTCGAGCGCCCCAGGACGAGTCTTATCGCCGGCCGACTCGTCTTCCCTCTCTCGCTCACCTTCGCACCTCTCTTTCCTTCCTGCCCGCCTGCCGGCGTCGCTCTTTCTCCCGCCCGGCCGCCGCTCGCCTTTGGTGCGCAGCGCCGGCGAATTGCGCAGGGGGAGATTAAACTTTCTGCGCCGTGCGTTACCGCGAGGCTTCGCGGCGCGACTTTAATTAGATGAAATAATTATCAGCTGCGGTAGACACCGGGATAGGTGCAAATCAGCGGGAGGCGAGTCCACGCCGTGGGGTGACAATGTGCCGGGTCCGGGGATCCGGCTAATCCCTCCTGCTATCGCTAAAGGAGCACTCGCCCGCTCAGTTCGGAGCCTAAACCATGAGTGTCACTGAAATTCATTCAATTCTGGATTTGGACGCTTTTTACGAGATAATTTCATTTCTAATTGAAGAGTTGAATGCAGCATTAAAATACTGAATAGGTTGATTTAAAAGCGCATTCAAATATTTAATGACTCTTTTTGCAACTTGATTATTCACGTATAATATGCTTTTCTATTCTAATATTTTATCAAAAAATCAATTCGTTAAATTTAATATCTTTAATTCGTTTGTCACTTCATAAAATAATTTTTATAATTATTCACAATAAATAAAGATTAATCACATTATCTAAAAATTAATCACGTTTTCTAAAAAAATTTTCTCTCATAAATAATATTTTTTTTTTTTTTTTTTTTTTTTTTTTTGTAAGCCTTTTCACTTCTTCTACTCTTCCAGATTCAAACAGTAAACATTTCAATTACCAATAATTTTACACATTACCTAATTAAAATCTGTTACAAAAATTAAGACATTTATAAATTGTGAAATTACTAAGGTTTTATACGTTTGTGAAAAATGTTAATATCTCAGACTTAATGCAAAGTTACCATAAGATATATAAGAGCGTGACTTCTGAAGTTTCAATAAATGAAACATGTATAAAGCTGGCGATTTTTAAGTGAGCGAATTATAGGTTAGGTTAAGATTGTAAATTAATATAAAAAAGCGATCGTACTTCAATAATATGAAGTATATTAAAAAAGAAACAGAAGTTTAATAAGGACGAGAAACAAGTCGGAAGAATATATGTAGTGTAAAATTGAAATTGAAGGAATTTTTAACTACAAAAAATATCAATTTTTGTTAAAAGCGAGTATGTCCCACTATTTCTATAATTAATAGTAAATTTTACTATTATTTTAGTAAATTTTACCACAAGATTTTTCTGTGTAGGCGCTGCTTAAAAAAGGCCGTGACGTCGACTCACGTGTACGATTCGCCTCGCGAGCGTCTGCATGAGTTTTTCACAGAAAATTTATGCTCTTAAAACGCTTTAAGTTCTCAGCCAGCCCCTTGAACACGCTCAGCCTCTTTGCATTTGCTTCGCTTCTTTCTTCGCCGACTACACTGGGAATTCAGGAACCTAGGAACAAATCTATTGGCACGATTTTCTTCTCGATCGGTCAACTTTGCATAATGATTTTGAAGTTTAATTTTTTTGAACTCCTGAAACACGATAATCTGTTCAGTTTTTGATACACAGAGCGATAGAGAGCGTCCTAACGTAAGCTGTGAAAAATTTAAAAACCTACTTTATTATTACCTTTTAAACTGTCACTTGAACGTTGCCAGTAATTGCTCGACGTCATTAAAGTTTATTCACCACTAGCGGCTCCGAAAAGCTGCCGAGGGCTTTTTAACGATCTTGTTAACATTTTTGCTAAATGGAAATATTTTGCGATAAAAGAACTAACTTTTATTAAATTTAAATACAACATTATTATCTGCTTACCGATGGTTATCGATTTGAAAAAAATCGTTAATCTTTTTCGAGACGTTTAAAAATAATTAACTAGTATCGACAAGATTATTATAAGTGTTAAAAAAACTTTAACTACTACGTCGTAAAAAAGCTATTAATAATAATCACACTACAAGTGTCATTGCTTATTACATTGATGTCATTTGTTGTTATATACAAATGCTATATTATTAATCAAAATTGATTTGACGCATTAACCGCTCTATTAGCGTAAATGTATGATATCCATAGAGCACAAAAAATGCTCACACCTATTAACACTGGAATATAATGTAATCCTAGAGGATTGAAGGTGCTTCCATGCTGACGGTCCTCGCTAATCTTGTACCTACAATTAGTCAATTGTAGGCTCTCGCCTACACCTGGTATGCTCGCTCGATCATCCAGAGCATTATATCGTCGTCCGAGAGCAGCAGCAGTAGCAGCAGTTCGCTCACTCGGTAGAGGGGAGGCGCGGAGGGGAGAGGGGGCGAGTTACATCAGTGACCTTGATATCGCCTAAGGACTGCTGCAGTACAGTGCGTAAGCAATACGCTCGGCTGCGGCGAGTCGAGCCTCGCTGACCTCGAATTATATGCGCGCGGCGATTTTGCCGCCAAGGTCAGCACCCGAGGCGCGCCCAACGCTCACTCTTTCCCTTTCGTCACGCGGAAACCACGCACGAAAATTCTCTGGAGAAATCTCACGGTGCGGGAGCGGTCGCGCCGCAACGGCGTCGGATGTTCGCCGTCTGTACAGATCTGCGACCGCCTCCCGCGTTGCAGAACGAAATTTGGCTCTTGTGACAATTCTCTCCGATGCGAAACGTGTGAATGAAAATTTCACATTTTCAGAGATACCGAGAAATATTAATATTGACCGGTTAAAAATGTTCGGGGGGAAGTTATTATTTTTAACGGTTTAATCTTCAATTTTTATCTCTGTGTTTAGACTGTGCGATGCATTCCAGCTAATTAAGTTACAATAACCGACAATTTAATCGTCAAATTAATGTCAGAACGGCGAACTGTTCATATTGCATTCGAACATTTCTGCGCGTAAAAATAATTTATGTTACCTGCAGTACTTCGCCTTCGAGAAAATAAATAAAATTAGATCTCATTTTATAATCAATACTTGCAAAACTAGTTATTAGAAGCTAAAAACTGATTTTTTATGAGTTCTTGAATAAAATATAGTACAGTTCGATA
>JAXIUT010000037.1:22866083-22922121 GCA_035586675.1 Eurytoma californica | reverse complement strand
TACTTGCAAAACTAGTTATTAGAAGCTAAAAACTGATTTTTTATGAGTTCTTGAATAAAATATAGTACAGTTCGATACAAGTACGAGAATACGTGTGACGTTTGCGCACGAGCGAAGCGATATAATCATAGCCAGAAACTCGAAATTTCCTTTTACCAGTAATACATTCATGGACTTTTTATTTCCCGAGTTTTAATTTTCGAGCAACAGAAATCATTTATCTTTTCAATGTTGCACATTTATTTGATAGTAACTGACAAAAGTAACTTTTTCCGGAAGCGCACAAAGAAGATATTATTGTTTTGTGACTGAATCATTGTTCGTTTGATTGAAATTCAGGTTTTGTCTTACCCATCATTCGTTTGCGCAGAATGTTCAAAGTGTCATTGTTCTTGGTTTAAAGTTACCCTCTTTTGCATTCGTCGTCGGGTTATATTAATAAAAAGTTACAAATTTATCACTTGAATAATTTTTGAAGGCGCATTTGAGTTAGCGTAACTTGTTCATTTAGTGCTCCCCTTCCGGTAACTTTTAATCATCACCACGACACTGGTACATGAATAACCTGCGAGCTACGCATACAGCTGTTGTTTTCTATTTTACCGAGCATACACCCGGGTTTGAATAGAGAATAAAAGCAAAAAAAAGGACAAAAACAACGGGGATTGAAAAGAAGAGCAAATGCGAAAAAAGACCCCTAAAAATGGCACGCAATACACACTAGAATTCCCTGCGTGGCTTGATAGCGGGACAACAGCCATCCACTTCAATGTTTTTACTATCAATCTTTTGATACCTCATTTGTTTAAAAACTTAACTATAACTTTTTTATTTTTAATACGTCGGATATTTTGCACGATATAAAAATATCCAAAAGATATAGAAACACATTTTTGCAGATGTTGAAACAAATTTACAGACACTAATGAACTGTTTTCGCATTGTTACAGATCGCTCCTTCGGCAAAAAAGTTATGGGGCGTCGACGAAGGCGGCTCCAAGGACGAAGGAGGCGTAAAGGGCGGTGGGATACTTCACCTGGGCGACCAGATGTGGCGAGATTCGACGTGGAGCACCTCAGGTACAACGGTTTTATTTACCTTTTTATTTTTATTTTTTTCCGTTCATCCGCTCATTACGACTCGCGCGCTTCTTAATACGAGCCACGATAACGATTTATCGCGTTCTTTATTTTTTATTTCAGCTACGCTTTCCCACTCGTACAAAGGCTTGTCGCTCGTAACCTTCTTAAAGTTACAATGCACCGTCGAGCCTACAAATTTAGTCGTTTTAAACACTTTGCAATTTCACCTTGAATTCTCACAAATTAATCATCGCAATAAGAGCGTAGCGAGGTGATTTTATGAAATAAAAATCATCGAGTGATTCTCTACATGAAGCTTCGGCGTTTCTACCATCAGTATTAATTGACCACGCGGGCGTAAACATCTCGGGTAGTTTGATGCTCTCCCGCGATGCCAGTTGGTAAATCCCTCAGCAGCTAACAATCTCGACTTACTATCCGCTCGCTGATCTCGATTTTCGTGCAATGTTGTTTTTGACTTTCTTTCAATTCCCGTTAAAACTGTAGAGAAACTCATTACGAATTTCGCGAGTCCTCTGGCTCTTAATCAAATTGAAATGCTAAAAAGAATTAAGTTACTATTTCGAGGCGGCTAGTTATCTTAATGGAAAATTTTAATTAATTTGAAAGGTCTTGTAAATACCGATAAAGTTTGTATATTACACTTTTGGTTGCTAATATTGAATGATAATTTGGACGTTTATTAATTTATGCTGGACAGTTAGAATAGTTACAATTCACTGTATAATTAGTTATTGACCGAATGAAATATTTTAATTTTGGAATATATTGCGAGCAGAAATTGGGTTTGGCAGAATTATAGTTTACAGATTGAAATCGCTTCTGTAACTGCTGTAGTACTACTAAATATTATACAGATTGTGCATTGCGATATTAAATGTAATTTACGCGGTTTATACTGTGAAAATGGAAATACATTGATACGGTTGCAAGCGCTTGTTTAACCATTAATGCAGTGTACTATTAATAGTTTTTTTTGCCAATTAGTACATCATTTACACTAACTATCCGTGACTCGAATCTAAACTTTTTATTACATTTGTTGCGTACAAAGTCTCGATAACGTTTTCCAACGACAGCTCGTCCGTAACAACGAAATTACGCGATCCTATTCAGATTACGCTCTCACGATACGGTCGATATGCTCTATCAAAGTGAAATATCGCCACAAAGCAAAAACAAAATCGTCTCGTGTACTTTGAATCCCCTGCAGCGTTTCTCTATTCAGCATCCGCGCCGCTCGCCAGATCAATCGAGCTCATCCTTTCGCTGGTGCCGAGGGTGTACACCGCCTCTTCTATTTACCAATCTCATTGGCCCCGCGGATATTCGCCTTCGCTCCTACCGACTAGCGAGCCGAGCTAGTTGCGGAAAGTCTCGGAAAAAGCTGTAGGCTAATCTTCGGGCAAGTCGAAAGAGTCACAGACTCCGCTCGGCCGAAGTGCCTTCGACCCTCCCTCCGCTCCGGGGCTCGTCGATCGACCGCGGAGGTCGGCCGACGACGACGATGTCGCAAAAAAGGAGATGACGACGCCACCCTCGGCTAACCTCGGTGGTGTGTACGTGAACTCGACGGTGGCTTCCGCGTGTGAGTGTACATCCGCGCGGGCAATGTGGCAATCGGTGCAACGCGGCTGTTGCCATGGCGACAGACGCCCGGCATCGGCGGCGGCGGCGGTGGGGGCAACGTCCCACCGCCGCCCAGGTTCGTACCTACGCCGCTCGTCAACCCGGGAGTGCGAGCGAGAGAGAGAAGCGAGTGCTGTTCCCGGCGAAGCCGCCGCCACCCCGTCGCCGAGGCCCGGCACCCCCGCGCACACGCGCTTTTAGCTCCTCTCTTTCTCTCATTTTCCTCATTCCCGGCTCTCCAATTATCATTTTCTCCTCCGTCTCGCTTTTTTTCTCTTTCTGCAATTGTGTGTTTATTAGTCCTTTGCTGGATTTCTTTACTCGACGCTTTTTCAGGCATGTCCGCACACATGCTCGCCCGCAACGCTCGCGCTTTTCAACCGCAAGCTTTTTCACCCTCCGCCTGGGCTATTCTACAAGGAAACACATTGCGCAGCGAACTCACGCTCTTCGCGCTGGTTTACTGTCTTTATTGATTTTTTTCGCGATACCTCTATTGATTGACAAAAGCTTTATCTTTTACAAATAAACTTAAATATATTAATTATGTATTTCCGTTGTAAAAGTAAATTTGCTTCATCGTACACCTTACATTCCTAGTTAAAAAACGTATGCGCGAGTATTTTACGAATTTTCTCATTTTAAGCACATAACTTTTCAAGAGGCTTTATATTTCAAACTAAGATAATAATAGTCCAGGTATGACGAAATCATAGCCGAATGAAAACTAAGCCGGGAGTATTACCTCTGTCATCTCCATTACATTTCAATTTGCTAATGAAGACTTAATTATTAAATGCAAAGTAAATTTTAGCCAAGTTGGTCACTTATAATAGGAAAACTTCCGGTAGGGACTGTTACAACGAATGGTAACTGCTTTAATTTCAACCCCCGAGTACCTTTTCAGCGATGAACTTTTCAAAAACCTTTGTCCAAGCAGACGGTGTATAATGCGAACTTTATAGATTAAAAAAATTCACTCCATCCAGTGTACTCGCCGTGGAATCGCGTAAAGAAAACGCTAACTTTGCCGGCAATCGGCCGAATTTTGCACGGCTCTTGCACAAGCCACCCCCCCCCCCTTTCTCTCTCGAAGTCCCCTATCTCCACATTTTCCGTAAACGACTCTCGCCTCGCGTTTTTTCTTTTTCGCAGAAACGATCTCACAGCGGAGCTCCTCGGCTGCGGCGACTATCGTTTTCTACCTCGCGTGCGCCACCGCCGCAGCTTCGCTGTTCTCGTTTCTCTTTGGTTTCTCTCTCACTTTCTCTCTGCTCGCTCTTCTTGCCCGCCGGCTCGCTCGACGTAATTTCGAGTTCACCTGCGCGCCCGATAACAATTGCAGCGTGCACCTGTCACCCGCTAGGGAAATGGGATGCGCGCGGCCGCGCGAATCTAGAACTCTCTCGCAGTATGCATGCCCGGGCTCTTCGGACAATTCTCTCGCTGCTGGTGCTGTGCTCTCGCAGTTATTAGCACCGCGACGCTTGTCATTTCGAGAGCGAGCAAGAGAAACACTGGCTTGGGCGATTTTCTCCTCCGCGTGGGCTGGAAATTGTCTCTCTATCTGTCTCTCTCCGCCTTTGTTTCGAAACGAAACTATTTTTCTGCGAAGCGCTATTGAACGCGGAATAATCGATGCGTCATTTGAGAGCCAATTTTTCGTTAGGTGCTTTGTCGCGTTAATTATGCTTGCGTTATTTATTTATCTACTTGCCGCCGCTAGATTTATCGCGGACCCAGACGGGTTATTTTGTAAGTTTAACGAAGCATTATTAGTTACTTTTTGCGCGATTTTGTATACCTTATATATCTATATTGTTGGTGTTAACTCCATTTAACGCAAACACACGTTGGTCAGAATATGATTAATTTTCTGGTGATTGATCAGCTAGTGGTAAAAATTCTGACCAGAAGAAACATTGCGTACAGCGGGCATCTTCTGATGAGAATCCGATTAACTTCTGATAAAAACAATTATATTGTTTTTAGGTTATTTTCGTTGGAGTGCTATGTATGACGACTATAAAAGTAGTAATAATAAACGTACTTAAGAATAACTAATAAATAAAAAAAAATTTATACTATTTTTTGTATATATGTACGTGAATGAGAAAAGCCTTAATGCAAGTATATGTATACTTGTGCAGCTTCATTTAGTGGTTATACCTGCAGCTGTCTGTAGGTTGATGATCAGATTCTGATTGGATTCTGATATAATTCACGATTAATTATTGATCACCATTTCTAGTCAATAGTTAGTGTACCAGTCCGAAAAGGTGGTTAATTTTCTACCAGAGGAATAATCCGTCGGATGGCAAATAAATTTGAGTGGAATTGCGGCGAAACTAATGATTGTTACTAAAACAACATACCCGGCTGACCTATGCACGTTGCTCCGAATTTTAGCGTAGAAAATTCGTAGAATTCTTATTCAAGTGGTAGTATAAAAAGCAGTGATACACGGGACTAATGAGAGGTTAATTTGATTTGTATTTATACGTGTAATGAGTAAAATAAATTCGGTAGTTTTGAATTCGCAAGCTTCGTTATTCACGGAATGAAAACAATTAAATTAATTTCGACAACGTTAGAATTGGCTTCGTTAAGCAATGGATTTCCTAAAAACAAGCTACTCGCTCTCGTGATTTAACGATTCGCTTTGTTGTACACTCCATTTCGTAAATGCAATCGAAAGATGAATATATTACTAAGTATCAACGAATGCCTTTTACGAGTATCGAAAAGAAAAACTGTTTTCGAATTATGCTACAATGCAGGACAGATAAAATATAGACTTTCTAAAAATATTCCATTTGATTTCTAGCCAAGTTCGCACCCATTTATTTACTTTTATGTCGCGAAAATAAGTAGCGCGGTATTGTGGCTCACTAATCGCCGTACGCGCACGAGCACCGTATTGCCGTTTTCTCTCTCCATTGGATTTTCAGGATTGTTTTTCTCTAATACCATCGTTGCGCCTGTTGCAGATCATGCAGTTTCACAACCTATTTCAATGGGCACCGGAAGGCGAGTCGGTGTCGGCAGCGGATTTCATCAGACGACAGAAGTCGGAGCCGTCCTCAGTCCCAGAAGCAGGTTGGCCTTCAACTACCTACCTTTTTTTATTTATCTTTTTTTCACTTTCTCAGGAAGGAAATACTATTAAACTAATTGAGTATTTTTTAAACGATTACTCAAACGTAAAAGTTAAAGGCTATAAGATGTGTTAAAGTAAAATTAAAAGTAAATGTTTATCAGATAAATGTTTAATATATCTGAAGGGAATATTTGTTATGTAACTAAACTAAAATTTTTGGATGAAATAAGAATGGGCGTTCATTTATATTTCATTATACATTAGTTCGCATGGTACAAACATAAATCTAGTTTGTTTTTCTTGTTGACGGTTGAGCTTGGATCAATAGCCGTTTAATAAATGATGATTTTCCTTAGTGAAACCGGAGGACTTGGAGTCAAAATGGTTGAGTACGTGCTTGGGTCGAGTCCTACGACTCCTAAGGAATTGGAGCCGCGAATGGTGTCCCTTAGATTGGTGAGATAACGTTTTTATATACAGAAAAAGCCTACCTGATATCAGTCACCTATTAAAGTCGCAGAATCGTAACTAATATTTTATCCTCACATCCGTAGAATGACACAGACAAGAAAGACAAGGACAAAGGCACAGCAAGCCCCTTCGATAGTTCAAAGGACGACACTGGTCCCCAAGGAAACGGGCTGTCTTCTCAAAATGGTCTAGACGATGACAAGGGATTCAAGTGAGTATATTAATACGGAGGGGGAAAGCTTCTACAATCCGTCGATTGAACGGAAAATTTAATTCGACCCTGCACGTCAATCCAGGACTCGTAGCGGTATTTTTAAATTTTCATGCCAACGTATTTTTCCATTTTCAAAGGTTCAATGTCGCCTGGCTTACTGATGTCATTCATTCAATATTTGGATTGTTAATGATCGATAATTTAACAGTATTGAAAAACTGTTCTATACTTGAATTTGTTGCCTTGGTTTCCACGCGTGCATTCACGTAAAACAAAATTGAAAGTGAAGAATCGCGTAGGTAATCGATGTAGCAGTTTTTTAATACACCAAGCTACCTTTGCGAAATATTAGTTCTACTTTCTAAATCTAATTTCCATTACACACGCGTACACGAAATAATTTTACACAATAGCGCTCGCTGTATTTCATTAAGACTTGGAAGTAAATTCCAATTTTTATGTTTCTTACATGTAAATTCATATTTTGTTAAATCAGACAACCTCTCACAAAGACTTACAGTGAAGCAATAATTAGCTTGGAAATCCGCGACATGTACTCGAGTAAAAAAGGCGACTTGCAAATTTTGAAATACCGGTATTGGTTCTGGATGGCATTGCACGCGGATGAAAGAGGTGGAATGAGAACAGGCAGTGGTAGCGGCGCAAAAAGAAGGTAGCAAGGAAATTCGTCAAAGAAAATGGCATTTTTCACTTTCACGGTGAGCACCGTGAGTCGCGGAGCGTCCAATGCCGACCGCCTCTTTTATATTCCGTTCTCGCTTGCACTACGAAGAAGGGAAAGACACGGTACAACGAGGTAGAGAGAGACTCGCGGGCGAAGAGTCGAGGCACACTGCGTAAGAACAGGACGATAGCTGTCAAGGGCGCGTGCACACATACACGCGCGGCACGCGCGGCCAATGACAGCACCTCGGAGGCCGTCGATGCCGGAGAGAGTGTATTATATTCTGCACAGGCTCCGGGCGGCCGGAGACCCCTTATTTATCGGGTTCAAGCTCCGAAAGGCCATCGCCGCGACATCTGACGAGGGACGTGAAAAGCGCGAGCTACCTTACCGACGAACGATTCTTCGCTACACTGCTCTTGCCGACAGTAATAGCATTTGTCGATATTCAGCTGTGATTGATGAAAATTTAACCAAATGTATTATAAATTCACATTTCACAGCGCTTTATATTCTGTATTGAACAGTTCAAAATATGTGTAAATTTTGGAAGCTTTCAATTTCAATCTCGAACAAAATTTCGCAAAATTCATAATTTTTTTGTTTGTTAATTTTTTTTCTCTTTATAAAACTAAATCATGACATCTAATTTACTTCAATAATATTTGTTGAATAAAGTATTAAACTGTTTTACACTTTATTACAAAAAACTGTTTTATCAGCAACAAAAATGTATTGTAATTACTTATTGTTATTACAAGTAACACTTAAAAAATTAATATGCCAATTATATTTAATACTTGCATAAATATTAGTAGCTTTCAGCAATTTCACTGTTTAACTAGTATGTAGTTTCACATCTTCTCTAAGTCATGGTAAATAACGTATTTATTTAATTGATTTAATGGGCTTTCTTTTTACGATCGCTTCAGTGAAATTAGAAATTTTTCATATCTTAAAGTGGTGTTGCAGACGGAAAAAAAAACATGAAACCCGCGCCAGGGCGTCGTCGCAGCTATAGAAAGGCATCCGCGCTCGCCGCAAACGCTAGTTACGGCTAGGAAGAAATATTACACGCTAGAGGTTGCGTTGGCCTCTCGTAACTGTGCTCTCCTTTACTTCGTTATTACGCGAACGGGAGACGACCGCCTTGCGGTATCGCTAAGTCTCACCGTTATTACGATATACAAAACCAAGCTGATTTTTCATTTACCTTTTTATTTTTGCCAGCCGCTAGTGGTTGCTTCTTTCTTCCTCTTTTCTGCTGCCAGACTGTGTATCAAATCATCAATTTGCGCTATAGGGACATTTTCCTGCTACTATGTCAACGTCTTTGCAGTTCTTAAATTATCCTTCATTTCCATTTTATTTATTACACTCACTTTTTATTGAGTCTTTACGATGATTAATAGCGAAGGTTAATTATACCTTTCGCGTTTTTAATATAGCGTTACAAATTAATCACCGGGTTTCTCGGTTTGTAAATGTACGGGACAGTTAATCAAATTTTCCACTTGAAGTGCGTCACAGTAAGAGCGAATCGAAAGGTTCATTGACACCGCGGTAATGGCCTGCGGCGTATCCTGTCGTCTCTGTAGGACTCCATCCTTCAGGCGTTTTCCGGAAAGAAATAAGCGCAGTTTACATAATTTCGACATACGGATGCGCGTTGCAAGACACAGGGAATTCAAATTTGTCGGAGGAGTATAAATTAGCAGGTATTATGGCACGGAGCGCACCGGCTTCCCGGTATTAGCATTCGTTGACACCCGTGGAGTCTACAACATTGCCTCCGCGCTTCATCGATCGCCGGCGTGAATCGTCAGCTGGTTGAGAGTGACTCAACCGAATTTACCATCTTCTCATCGCTTCTCTCACTCTCGATGAACGATTCTTTCACGACGGAAATTTCGCTGATTAAACTGCAAATTATTCTTGCTTCGATCTTCGAGAAAATTCGAATGTCTAATTTTAACGCTAACAGAATGTTATCGATTTTCGACTCGAATTTAATTATATTTAGTTCCATTGCTTCGATATATTTCTTCCACGGATCAGTACAGTTATAGTTTCAAATTTAGAACAAACTTCAAGAAACTAACAGAGTAGCTATAAAACTGCGAAGTAGGAGTCGAGCATAAATCAGTGGTCGTGCAGGTGCTGAATTGGCAAAATTTTCTTCAACTTCATCGGTTTAGAGCTTCGAATTACCGTACCTGCCCGGCCACAGAATTTATGCACGAGTTGTCAGTTTCGAGTACGCGTGTTGATTGCACTCACGAAAAGTATTAACAAAAAACCGCTTGCTGGACATTTTATTAAAAAAAATATTCCTTCGGCGGAAGGAACGCAATTGATTTCTCAATCGGATATAATTAAAAGAAATGTAAACTTTTTTCCAGCCGAACGCCGGGCAGCAGGCAACCATCTCCCGGCGAGGAGGAATTCCAGAAGAATGCAACATTAGCAGCGAGCACGGGCGCCGGCGGCGTCGTCCTCCTGAAACCAGGCGTCGATGTGATGGGCGGCAGCGAGGAACACTTCATGACAGCCTTCGCCCCAGCACCACCGCACCATCTTCACCATCAAGCTCCACCGACCCATCATCTGCAACATCCGCACTCGCACGCAGCTCAGCTCTTCGGAGCTCAGGGACCGCCGCAAGGCCCACCGCCGTCTCAGCAACAGCAACAACAGCAACAAGGTCCACCTCAACCACAAGACACTACCGGACACTTCGATGTACAGGTAAGATTACTCATCAATTTTTGAATTGTTTAACAAATTGAGTAATATAATAGCATAAATCAAACGTTGAGTGAATTGACATGAAAAAAATTCTCAAATACGTGCAGATATAAGAAAGAAGGAATTACGAGGTATTTACTTACCTTCAATAAAAGCTTTCAGAGGAATATTGTAATTTTAATTTAATAAATCTAATTTTTTTTGTCCACTTAGTCACCACCGCTTGATTTATGCTATAAAAAGCTCGCACTCGTCCCCCGAGTGCACCCAGTACGGAGGAATTTGAATTTAACATACTAGGGCAAACAGAAAGAGATAGAAATAGAAAGAGACACGAAAAGGGAGATCCACGGTCCTGAGTGTTAATTAGCCAGTGGACTATTTTTTCCCCCCCTTTTCTCCCTGGGCCACGAAAGTATGCCCGGCGGCGTCACTAACGAGGCCTCAGACCGTCCATGCGCGGCCAGGCAACGTCGCCGTCGACGTCGTCATCGCGCAAGCACCTCTCCATGCGCTTGCAACAACGCGCTGCCGGCACACGTAGCTCGTTACCGACGTGTGGGCTTCGGCGCAATTTGCCGTTTAATTTCGATCCGTCGGCGTCCTCGCCGGCGTGCTTTAACGATGCCCCGCTGCGTCCGTTCCGCGAGGCTCTCTTGCGAAGGAAATGCGAGAGCTTACCCGCCTCGCCTCGAAATACGGGCGTCTTGCTTTTGTTGTTGAACTTGAGCGCGAATCAAATTTAGAGGAGCCTCGACTCCCCAGTTTCGAAGTTTCGAACGCTTAGAATTCGATTCGCTCAGTCTCCCTCAATGAGGATAGTTTTAATTACAATCGCAAATCGCTTGTTTCCCGATACTCTCTTTTGCCCTGCCATATACTAAACCGCAGCACCAGCTCAATCATCTAATGTTGTACAGTAATAAAATCGATCACAGTATACATATTTTGACACTCAAAAGTATACAACGTGTCGCTAAAAATAAAGCAAATGTTAAATCGATCGAAAAGCTTTTCCCAAAAATTGACAAGCCGAGAAACATCACTGAGGGAAAAAAGGCACTCAATCTCGCCTATCAATTACAGGCTCCTTTTATTTTCGAAAAAAACAAACTTCGCTACTGCGATACCAGCTTTAAAAACCATTGCATCCGCGCGAGAACTGCGGCATGATAAAAAAAGTGCATTCGAACGAACGAGCGTGTGGTCGCGGAAAAAAAGAGGAAATAAAAGAGGGGAGAGGAAGAGAGCCGTAGACAATGAGGGCCGCTCGTACATCGGCAGGAGTGTATAGCCGCGTCTCTGTCCCTCGTCCTCGATCCTCGACAGTTCGCAATATAAATCATAGCGAGGCGTGTGACGGGCAGTCACCTACTTTGAATACCGTCGCCGCCTCCTCGCATCCCGAAAAATAGAACGATGAGCTAAAGCTAAAGCTCCGTCGGATAGTCCCGGCCTCTCGCACACGTGCCTCGGCCGCGCTCGCGCGTTTATCGGTTCTCACGATGGCTTTTCACATGGCCGTCCGTGAGTCGGACCCTATTGTCGCGCGCCTCACCCGCCGCACACTGTCCAGCCTGTAATAATCGGAGCCGCCGGCGACTGCGTCGTTGTTGTGTGTCGCTCAAAATGCCGAGAACACCGACGCCGCTAAGGAATGCCGCTCAAACCGGGTCGATACAGAAGCGCGTTATATTTCTCACCCTGAGGAACTCGCGAGAGGATGTATTATTGGCAGGAGATTTTCAAATGTTTTTTTCTTGTGCGCAAATCCGGCTATTTGTAACGAAAGCTTTAGCCCCAACGAAGTTAGAATTGGGTTTCTAGTATACTCTTTTTTGCTAATTTATGAATAATACATTGTATGCCTAAACTCGATGTTATACCTTACCAGTGACGCAAAAAAAAAGGAGAAAAAAAGTATCGCAATTTCGTCGAAAAGTAATAAAGATAAGCTAATTGAACCACTTTTGCTGGCTGACCATCGGCGATATTAATCTCCGCGGGTCTTACGGTTCCGTAATCTCGACGGTTTTGTGGGTCGAGCAGAAATGATTTACGGTATCCGCACGCACGCCCGCTCGAATTTCCGAGGGACGCACGAACGGACCCGCAACGGCTGACGGAACTCGCGCGTTACTACTGGGTATAGCCGCTCGCGAGCGACTCGGCGCTGCAGCGGCTCTCCTCTCGAGTTTTCCCCAAGGTCAGCGGCGCCGACTCGCGATACGCAACACCTTTTGTGCTAAGACGTCCTTTCCGCTCGCAGCGGTGCGCACACCCGCACGTTTTTCCTCCGCGCGAAACGCGATCCTCTCCCACGCTCCTCTGGGTTCACGCGCCGCGCTCGCGCGCAGCTCCTATTCATTTTTTACGTTCTCACCTAGCGAGGCTCTTGCCTCGTCTGCCTTGCCTGCCTTCTCGCCATTGTCTTATCGTTCTTGCCTTTTCTTTTTTGTTCGCGAAAAAAGGGGGCGTTTGCTCGGAGACTCTTCCATACGCCGCTGTCATATTGAAATTAATCGTCTTGTGTGTACAGTGCCTCCTCCAAGTCTCGGGCACTTACGGATTTCTACGCGCTTAAACTTCGGTTCTCTTTGAATTTTTTTTTATGTTTGCTATTTATATCAGTGTAAAGACGACTGAACGTCAAGTAAAAATTGAAGGGAAACCAATTTAAACTATTTGGTGGTTGGGTATTAACAGTGGGTAAATATGGACTCACTAAAATTACAAAACTTTTAAAAGGTTTAAAGAGGGAAATATTATTCAGAAGAATAATAAATTTACACCAGTAATTCAAACTATGGGTTAGTTCACTAGTAGCGCGAAAAGATCGTGAGAGAAAGGCACTTTTTTTATTTTAATATATTTACTTAATAAGGATAAAAAGGGGTTTGTTAATTACAAGATCTACATAAAAAAACCTAATGAGTTCTTAATTATACTGCGCACGTTACTTTCAACAACGAACATCGATTTTGCTACTCTTTAATTTAATTAAAGAACGCTACACGACGTTTGTCAAAAAAAAATGTTACTGGAGCCGGCGAGCTACGCCCACCGACGACGTTGTCTAATATACGTCTCGTGACGAATTTTGTTTCATTCAGTGCTCCCTCCACTTGAAAATTTTTTTCCACTACCGTCTCCCGGCACCCGGCGAAGTGTCACCGCGCGTAGAGTTACCCGTTTTCTTGCGCGTACACGCTATTTTTAAACGTACTTTTCCCCGTTTCCTCCGGTGAGGAGGAAAAAAAGCGAGCCAGAACCAAAGTCTCTGTCTCTCTCTCTCTCTCTATTTTTCCTCAACGAGTTTTACATCATTTACCCCTTTCCGAGAGCCGCGCGGCGACCGCCGCGGTTCTCGTCATTATATTTTCCGCCTCGTTTTTACATTCGACGAAACGGAAAAAAAGAGAGAAGCCGAGAGAAGCCGGGAGTAAAAAAAGAAGGAGGGGAAGAAGAGAGAGGTGCAGGGTGGAAGGCAGGAAAGGTAGTAGCGGCGTGACGGACTCGAGCGAACGAGAGCGCGTCGAGGCTTAATGCAACAGCACCGGCGGCGCCCCCCCTCCCCCGGTCTACCCCCTCTCGCTTCTCGTGTGCGTGTTCTACAATGTATGACACGGCGGAGGGCGACGGAGAGGCTCTAGGAGGGACCTCGAGCGAGCGAGACGAAGAGGCCGTGATCGTATTATTACGCGAACGGTTCGCGCGGGCGCGCGTCTGCTCGCCGGTGCATGAAGCGATTCCCTCGCCTCCTTTCCTCTTCCACGCTCTTTTATCCGTATTTTCTGTTCGCGCTGGCGGTCAAGCCGTGCCGTAGAGTCCTCTCCGCTCTTTTTTTCCCCTCGGCCGTCTCTGTCTTACCGCCGCTGTCTCCTGCGATTGTAAAAGGGCAGGCCGGAGGAGAAGGTGCATTTTACCCGCACCGCGGACTGGACGGAAAATAGAGACGGGATTTCTTGTTGACTTTGTGAGAGCGCGCTTCTTCCTTTCAGCGGAATTCCCCGGCGGTCATTTTTGACTTTAAGGCGAGAGCCAACGGCCGCGCAATACAGGAAGTGTCTCGCTTCCCTCCTACTCTTTCGATTGAAATTGTTTTTTCACTTGGAAAAAATCAAATTTGGAAAGGGAGGATTTTAGTACTCCTTTATTTTTGTTTTAATATGCATTATAAAATATAAAGAAGGAAAGATAACTATTGTCGTAAATTGCTCTGGATCACGATTTAATTTGATTAATGGCAGGTTTAAAAGCAAAGCTTCGGGGCGCTCATAATTTAATGTCTGCGGGCTTTTCAACGCAGACTCGTCAAAAAAATCGAACATTAAATCCAACTGCTCGTCGTGAGCAATCATAAGATTGTCCTCGCAAATAAACAGCTGGGGAAACTCACGGCTAGGTATAATTTTCTCAAAGTAATATAATAATCTCCCCACTGCTCGGTTGTTGTACGAGCGTCAGTCGGTCGCGTGCCTCGGTCTCCTCCTCTTATTAAAGGTGCACGTGGACAAATTCATTAGCGACGCGTTACTCAATGCCCCGCGTTCGGTCCGGGTAATCAATCACACGCGCCCCGGACGCAAATTCAAATCAACGAAAAGCGCCGACCCCTCGGGCTCGGCGAAGGGTTTCTTCCGATGCCCCTTAAATCAGAGTCCGGTGTAATTAGCATCGCGTGCCCGCGGTCGCGGCCGACCGCCGTCGCCGCCGCCGCCGCCTTTGAGGGGACGAGAGCTTTACGATGCCTCGCACGAGAGAGCCTTCGAGTCCCGCACTCCTCGCCGTCGTCTGTCACTCAGCGCGTATTTTCGGTTCGCGGGCGCTTACGTAAGGAGCGAAAGAGAGCCAGAGAAACTCCGACGGGCTTTACGATCGTCGAGGAAAAATTTGCCGATTCCGCTCGACACCTTCCCCGAAGTTTATCTTTGTCGAGCCTTTCGACATTCCCGACGAATAACTTCGAAGTCGCAACAAATCGTGTCGGGGAAACGGAGAAAAAACATTTTTGACGCCGCGTACAGATTACATCGGAATATGGAAATTCGAATTATCTCTGCTACAATCTGAAAGCCATTCAAAACTAATTTACTTTACAGCTGTGCATATTTCAGCGCTGAAATTTTCGTGCCGGTCGATAGTCGACGAAAAATTGAGCGTCGAAAGAATCGTGCCGGACGTCAGCAGCGCTTGTCCGAAAGAAAATTTAAGCGAATTAAACGAAATTTAAGCTCCAGCCGGATGAAAATGGAAATGCATAACTTTTAACCGGGGCGAGTCAGTCGCTAAAATTACTTGGGAAGCACAATAGCCGTGACTCTCGGGCATGCGCTTCCAGCCGCTCACGTACGTACATACGTACCGTCGCTCACAATTTGGGTTACATTCAAGGCGGTCAATTGCGCTGATGCACGTGTATATAACGGCGCACTTGTGATTTATCGCGACCGAGCGTTGTACCCGGTGGCTCGACACCGCCAACCAATTTGCCGGGCTCGCGCCCGCATAATCGCCACGAATGTTTAATCGACCTTTCGAGGCACTCACCTCCTCTCTCCTCGGCTCTCCTGCTACGACAGACGGCTCCTCGCGCGATTTGTCCGTGGGGCCATTTTGTCGATAACGCCTGCCGAATTTCCCCGGGGAGGCGCGCTTCCCGCCCGAAACTTGTGGCCGCCGGTTTCGCTGGCCCCTTTTTTCTCGCCCGCGCCTCATCGGCTTTCAGACGGTCGAGTGACACACACACACACGCTCGCGCGCGGGGGTCACGGCTGCGAAATCGCCCACGTCATTTGAATGCGCGCTTGTTAGCCCGTGCTACGAGTTGGGGGAGCGCTCGCTTCTTTCGCTCTCGAGACGCTTGCGTGTGCATGAGAAGAAATTGCTGGTCGGCTTTTCCTCCTTAATGGCTTGTTTAACCTTCTACCTATTTTTCTTTTCTCTCTTTGTGTAAAAAATGCGCGACAATGGAGGAGGTAACGTCCGAAGCTAATTTTTGCAACAACAATAACCCATCGGAATGAATAATTAAGTTTGCCACTCTCGGCGCTCTTTTGAAAAGGCGCGTAATAAAAGCTCATTAAAAGCAGCACAAGGACAACATTATCTTCCATTATTGTCGCGTTCTTTAAATAATTATCGGGAACCGCGAATTCTCAGCTTATTAGCTGGGAGAGCGATCGATGATGAAAAAAATCCGATAAAACGAAACGAGCGCATCGCTTATTAATCCCAGCGATCAAAGCGTTTTGTGTATCGCAACGCTCTCGAGGGTGTAATCAGGCAACAGAGAGTACTCCCCCCGATATCCCACTCCACCTGCAGACGAATCGATAGCCGTCGACCCGATCAACCCTCTCGCTTTTCGCGAGAATTCAATTCCTTATTCTTCGCCGCTGCAGCGGGACGAACTTCGCAATTAATGTTTCATGCAGTGCCTCATCCTCCCGCCGCTGGGAGTCAACGACATAGCCATTTGATCTTTCGCGATATTCTTTGAAAGGAAAGGAGAACTGCGACCGGAGCACCGAGGAGGAGCTACCGGGAAAAATCGCGCGCCGCGGCGATTGCGCGCGGGAATTTTAATTAAAGGACCGGAGAGCGGGCGACTGCGATTGGAACGGAATCATCGCTGGCGTCTCTTTTACGACGGCGATTTTGCAGCGATTCCGCTAACGGCTAAGGTAACGCGATATTTTGAATTTTTGCGACTCGCGCGACCGTTCGAGATCGATTTCGCCAACGGTCTTGGGAAATACCTGAAACCCAAACAAAAAAAGCGGTTGTGCAACGCCGGTTTATCGATTCGAATGTAATTGTTCCCGGGCGCCGAAAGTATTGTTGTCGGCGAATGCCTCCTTAGCGGTCATTTTCCTCGGCGAAGATTTATCTTGCCGGCACGATTTTAATAGTCTAACAAAATTTCAAATTGTTACTTTCCTTCTTCAAGACTAGTAAATAATCTAGATCTTATTTCAGCTAAGTAATATGATGGGGGAAACGGGTCAGGCCAGCTAAGTAGAACAGATGTAAGTTTACCAAGGCACGAAAAAAGTCATTATTGTAATGAAAAATTCTAATTATTTCAGAGTTTCCTGATTCCCCGAGATATTTAATTTATTTTCACCTTCATTACATCTACTTCTGAAATCTCCTTCACTAAAGTTCTTTAGGGCGAACATTAGTCATTTTAATGTACTTTTCTTTAACTCGCCGCTTCCATAAGTCTGTTTACTTCGACACCTGTATTTTCAGTAGAGTGCCGTTCCCGCGAAGCCCAGGGTATCAAGCAAGGAAAACGCGTTCCCCAACATAAATCAGAGTGGAATACCTTTAATACGCCATTTGCAGTCGATCCCGCCGCCGCATTAACTTCCCGGCCTCTGTATAAACTCGCCCCCTTTTGTTCCTCCCCGCCGGCCGTGCACTTTTGTATTACATTGTTTTGCATATGACGCGCTTAGCACGGATCGAACGTAAAATAGAGCAAAACTCCACCGGCACATTTCTTGGGCTGCCGGAGGCAGGGCGGGAGGGGCGGGAAACAATGCGCCGCTATCTGGCAAAGTCCATCGGGGCGCGCGCGCGAGCCAGAGCAAACACAAAGCGAAGCACCGCGAAATCGTGACCAAGTGGCGCGCCGGTAGGAAAAGCCGATTCTCGCGGAAAAAGAAGACGAGGCCGGAAAGAGGAGTCCGCGCGCGAAATTACTTTACAGCGGCCGTCGCGTTGCTTTCTTTTGAACTCTGCTCTCCTTTTCCGGCCCTTTTTTTAAACCCGAGCTTCTTGGCGCCTTTTCCGGTGGTTGGTTTACACTCCGGTCTATTTCGCCGGTTCGTGAACTCGCCGAGCCCTCGAACTCCCATCGATCGACCTCGAAACCCTCGGCGCTGCCGATGATTTTCCATTTTCACGCGCGCTCCTGGGCTGTTACGCGATCGCCGGCAATTGTTTATTGTTCGCGGCGAGCGAGCCCGCCTTTTGCGCGGAAAATGAGAAAATTGCTTTAGGAAAGTCGATAGCTGCTCGTCCGCTCGCAATCGGGCAAATTATACGCATCGGGAGGATGATTGATCGCGCGGCCGTTCTGCGGAATGTGCGCCTCGTACTTGCGACGCGCAACAATCGAGCCGGCCGTGGCGGCTAATACATAATACCCCGCGGTGGCTAGAAGAGCGCCCGAGTGCCCTCTACGCGAGCGCGGTCAGCAAGGTAAAAAAGCCTCCTCGCCGCACCTGATTAAGGATGGCTGCACACGGCCGATACGTGGGAAAAAGAAAATATCATCCCTCTCTCCGGCACTATTTGTATCTAAAACGCAAACACGCGCATCTGCTTATACGGGCGCGGCTATTTTCCCCGTGACTGGCCTTTCCCGCAGCTTTTTTTAACGCGGGGAAGTGGGAGAGACTGCACGAGGGTCGCTCGCGGCACACGTGTGTGCGCGCATACGTGGCTTTGTGTATACTGCGCGCCGCGCCTCGAGAAAGGATAGAGGCAAAAAAATGAGAGGAGAGCAGGGAGGGGTTGGTGAGTTGGTAACACGCCAACTCGCGTGCCGCCTCGTCCATCCCTCGCTAGCGGGCGGTTCTCAACTTCCGATCGGCGCACTCTCTTTCTCGCGCCGCCCCGATAAAGGTATCAATGCACGCGCCTCTCTTTTCTCGCCTCGACTCGATGATACCTTCGACGTAATTTATAGAGCGCGCGTCTCGGAGCCGCCGAGGTTTCTTCTCTTTTTTGCTCCAGTTTAACGACCACTAACGACGACGAACTTATTATCTCGTAATGTGCAAATTTAATTTGCCTACCGCCAGGGCGCACGCACCAGACGCGAGTGTACTTATCGCTAATGTGATGAATCGCATTCGTGCGTTCGGGCGTCGAATTTTTTCTCTTACATTAGACTGGACTTCTGCGGCAGAGCTCGCGTGAAGAAATTTCATGAGTTGACGGTAACGTCACGCGACACCGACCGACTTCGCCTCTTTTCGCCTTAATTTTTTTTCCACTCGACTTGCGCCTAAACAGCGAGGTAAAAATAACGCGGTGACCGCGCGAGTTCATGGGCACACTGTGGAATTTTTGGCAGAACTGGCTCGTGCAAAAATTCCCGCCTTAGCGACATTTGCTGACGAAAAACAGTGTAAGGAGGTTGATCGTGCTTTCGAAATGCCTTTCATTTGAGCACGTTGCAGTTTAATGTTATTTTCGTCGCGCGGGACACTTAATACTCGGAGGAGACAGCAAGCCGGTAGAACCTTGAGTAGCAATAACAAGAAGGAAAAGCACTCTTTTAGTTCAATTAAAAATGCATGGCTGGATTGATAGAAAACGAAAGAAAAGTTTCCCGCCCGCTGTCCTGCGATTTTCTCACGGCAGTGGATATGGAAATCCGAGTTCTCGCGAATCAACCCGGCGTCATAATAGCCGACTGCTCGACTCCCCTTAGCCCAATACAATCGGCCGGCATTTATCGGCTCGTCAAGCGGCGTAGTACCGATACTCCGCTTATCTCGCGGCGCTCTCAATGCGCCGTATTGGCACATCGGCACCGTAAGCGCGACAATGCTGGTATTTATACGCAGCCACCCCCGGCGCACAATGCTCGCGGGACTCGCCGGCGACAAGTCTCCGCGGCGCGTCATTATATAATGCGACCTGGGCCTCTCCCTTTTTTTTCTTTGGGAGAGGCAAACAAAAACAGAGCGTGCGCACACACAGGGAAAGGAGGGAGGCAAGAGAGTCGCGCGTGTCCCTGTGCCCGAGCCCTTTTCCCCCGTACATGTCATCGTGCGCTAGTGTCTCCTCCCGCTCGCTCCGCGTCTTTCTTCTCGTTCCGCTCTCCCCTCCGGCTCGCGCGCACTCTCAAGAGTGCTCGAGTGAAAATCAAGGCAGGGTCAATTAAAGCCGCGCGACGCCCGCCCGTCAGAATAATACATCACGCGAAATGAGACGAAGTGGAGTGAGAGATGAGGGTGAGCTCGCGAGCGTCGCGTACGTGTGCCGCTGTGTGCGCGCGTGGCCCGTGCGGTTGGTTGCGGCTGTGCACACTGTGTCGGTCGATGATAAAGGACCGACGGGGGGGTGCGGGGCACTCAAAAAGCGTGGCTCCCGCTCGAGGATCGAAATTTCCAGCCGAGTCCTTTTGCCGTGGGATTACGTAAGCGTGAAGAGACCGTCGGAGTCACCGGGTATTTTGAGCGCGCGAGCGTGAATGCCGCGGAAAAATTCGTTCAAGGATTCCGATGAAAGGGTGCCGCGACGCACCCCTTTGTTCTGGCCGGATCGTTGGGAGTTTTCGCGTGCTCGATCCTTCCGCCCCCTGCGAAGCCAGTTGTAACTGTGGACCGGCAAGACAAACGAAAGCGCTGAATTTCCCAGCCGTCGCCAGTGGTAACAGTACCTAATTGATAAGACTGCGCTGAGTTTCGGTAGTTTCACCTCGTTGCGTAACTTTCTCCGTTAGTTTCGCGAAATTTGTCAGGCTGCATATCGAAACGCATGAAAAATCACAAAACTCGTTTCGCAAGTTACACATATCCCTCGCGCAACTTATCGAAGTGGAACGTCGAAGGCGATAGTAAAAAAACACACACACCCGTGAAATCAGAAAGGTTGCAAAAATTCCGGAAAATCGCGGTAAAAAAAAATGATAGAGAGAGAGGGGAAAAGATTTCGAAGAGTGCATTCGCTGAAACTAGACGCCAGCGAATAATGCTCTCGGGCTTGGACGAGAACTTTCCTCCCACCCTGTACCCCCCTCTTTGAATCTCAAGAAATTCCCGCCTTTGTGTCGCCCTTGCCAAAGTGCTGCCGGCTCGGGGCGACAGGGGCACCGAGCGAGTGTTCGCCTCTCTCTCCCGCGCGCACTCTCAAGACACGGGAGCGAAGAAAAAAATCCGCTTTTCCTCTCGCGCCAGCAGCGTCGCGCCGAGCGGGACTCCCGGAGGTTCGTCGACGGGGCGCCGGGAGTTAGAGTGAGATAAAAAAAAGAGAGAGAAGGGGGACATCACACGGTGTGTCCGATTAATCGCGAGCTATCGCTTTAAAAGGCCCGTGTTCCCTTTTTCTCCGCGCCGGTGGCCGAATCCGGGGGTGCGCCAGATTGCGAGTGTTATAGATTTTTCGGGTGATTGATAAAGATTGGGAAGAATGGAGCATCAAGATATTGAATGAATTTTGAGAGTGAGCTAGATGCAGATGCGGAAGTGCGCTAGAAAGTTTGAAACTTATTTCGAAACTTGAGTGATACAATTGATACTTCATTAATTAATCCTGCCATTTTTCGCTCATTAAAAGTTGTACCGCCCACGACGCTCTCGACGCATTTTTTTTCTAGCGATTTCGTTAAAGCCAACTCGAGTCTTTTTTTTTGCCGGCCTCCCTCGTCCTCTGTGAATATTAAAAGTTCCTAATGATTTAACGCACTTGTAATCCGCGCAGCCCTGCGGAATCTCGGAAAACTTGACTTTTAATCCATCCCGGCCTTCATTATCGTGAAATATTCCTGGTGCGATGTTTAGGATCCGTCCAATCTCTAATACGTCCTAAGCTCAGGCGCCTTGCCGGGACCCTGCCCGAGAATAACTTAATCTGCAGGAGGCGCCGTATCTTCCGCGCAAACGTGCACTCAATAAGCGCGCATAAAACGCGGCGCGGCTTTAGAGTCGAGATTACGCGTATACTCCACGGTCAAAGTTTCACCGGCACTTTGCAGCGGCCGGCGCGCCGTACAAAGCTTTCGCGAGCACGCACCGTTTAATTCTCTCTTTCTGCGCGCTTGCACGACGGCGACGACGGAGGAGCCGGGCCGGGGGAACAAAAAGGCTCGACGGGGCGGCGCTGTTTTTCTTATCGCCACTGCTTCGTTATTAAAAATAACTCGGGGCCTCTCGGACTTTTCTGCCCGCGCGCACAGAGAGATAAAAAGCCCTCTCCTCTCTTCTTTTCTGCGCTCCCGCAGGACGCGGGAGGGAATGCCGGGAGAAAGAGGAGAAAGAAAGGTGTATACGCGTCACACGCCGGCCGCGTCAGTCAAGCCTTTCGCGGGAGCGCGAGCGAGAAGGAGAAAGATAGGGGCCGCCGCGGTGTCGCCGCCGCCGCCACCGCTATGCCACCGCCGGCGCTGCCGCCGCCGCGCGCGCCTCTCTACTCCACCGGCGCCGCCGAGCAGTCAGTCCGCGACTGCCTTTCTATCGCGCCGGCAGTACCGAGGAGCGCGCCAGCCCCTCGACTCTCTTCTTTTCACCGCGCACGTTTCTCCCGAGGAGAGAGGACCGGCACTCACACACAACCGCCGAGTGTACAGTCGTCGTCGCTACCCAGTGGCCCAGTGTCGCTTTTTATTTTCATTTTTTTTCACGTTCCTTTCCTCGTTGTTGTGCCGCCAGTAAGATAATAGATATCCGAATGTATAAGAAGTGCGCCGCGCGCGAGTGATGGTCGCGATTGTCAGCTCGGCCTGAATAATGCAGGCGGCCCAGGCCTACACTATCTACGACGTTGTCGCCTAAGTACGCTTTGTGAGAGACCGTGAAAAGCACCGAGGATCAGCAGGCTGCACACGTGGCTGGTCGCGCTGGTCAATCGAGAGCCTTCGAGACCTCCCTTGACCGGTACTGCGTCCTGACGGCGAGAGTATCCTTCGTCCAGCGCACGAGAAAAACGTCATGATAGTCGGGCGCTTTCACCGGGATCTCGCGTAGAAAGTGCGCGGCCTGGCAACCACCATGAAAAAGCCTTGAGAGGATCGACGTCGTCGACGAGGGAACATAATCACCGACGGGGAGAATGAGAAGAGACTGAATCGTGAAGCCTGATGGAGTGTGAGCGCGCGAGCGAGACGTCGACGTAGCCCGGGGCCGACCAAGCAGGAGGCAGCAGTAACACCTGGAGCTCGACCGAAACGTGATGGTCGTGCTGGAGCTGGAGACGGTTTATGCGCAGGTTGCGCCCCACACGAAGCTGCTGAACAAGCGCTTCGTCGGGGCGCACAACTGGCTGGGGCCCCTCAAGGAGGCCCTCGTCGCACGGTTGGCCGCCGATAAGGTATTAATCTCGAGCGGGCTTCCACGGCATGCTTCATTACCGCCACCATTTTTCTTTAATCCTCCGCTCTCTCAGTCACCCACTATTTTTCTTGCGTTTTTCGTCCTGTATCGGCGGATTTAAGAGCGCGGCGCGCGCCTTTTTATGGCCCATAATCTCCCGGCGATAAAGCTGCAAGATGTAATCGACGGATCGGTGCTCTTAAGCGCACAGTTACGTTCTGTTAGACGTGCGAAAGTTCGCTTTAATCACCCATTTTTTTCCTCGGACACTTATAAATGTAGATTCGACTATTTTCATGGGAAATTGGTTTTCCTGTCGCTTTTGAAATATCGGAAAGAACTCGATCGAAAGTTTGCCTCGCTGAAATCCGAGAGTAATGTTTTAATGCGCTGAAGAAGTCGTACAATCTCTGGAGCATCATACTTTCATGAGGAATCGAACTTTCGTTGGATTTGAAAAACACACTTTTTTCCGTGCTTCTTTATTCATGAGAAATGTATTAGCCGCGGTACAGTTAGATTACTTCTCGTAATGATGGATTATATTGATGCGTAACATAATACATTTCGTATATCCACCCCTTTGATGGCTTAATTAATTTTGTTCTACAATTCGAAGGCTGAAACACCAAATAAGCATAAAAATATACATAAACCGGTAACATATTTGAATCGGTTCAATGCACAAAATTATAAGCTATTTTACATAAGCAAAGCTTATTAAGTACTGAAAGCAGAGCACGTATCGCCGTTAGAATCTGTTGAACTTTGCAAAAACCCGATCGCATAGATTTCGAAGTGTGCGACAGCGCATGTAAAATGAAATTTCCTATAGTTGAAACTGGTAACTTTACCTTTGTACATTACCGATGGTGCAACTACTATTAAAACCGTCCTGTCAGCGTGAAAATCAACGAAACTTTTTAATACGTTAAAAGTGAACATAAATTTAACGCCGTCCTTTAAATCACATTTTTTCATTGACCGAGAGACTACAATAATTATTAATTATCGTAGAAACTGAAACTTCTAATTAGGAACTGACGAAGTAGGCGGCGATTGATGAGCGCCAGTATAAAATCATCCCCTAATGAAATGACACAATCCGGAGCTTGTCGGAGGATCGCGCGCGAGCTCATTATCCTGTCAGTTACAGCGGGCTGCCACCTACGCCGCACTCTTCCCGAGAGTTTACGGGACTCTAAATGCGGCCGGCCGGCGAATTCCTAGCCACCCGGAACTTTTGAAAACCGACCGCCGCTTTGATTCCCCGCTTCCCCCTCGCCGCCCCCGCCGTCTTCCAGCTCATTCCCCCGTTCGTTTAGCCCCATTACGCGAGGTCGCGCAAAAAGGAAAAAAAGCCGCGAGTATGCACGCACATGCATAGCGTTAGCCTATATTTCGAGGGAGCCCCGCACGGGGCGGCTAAACGCCGTATAGATGTGCGCGAGATAGCCGGGCTTTCATTCGAGGCTCCTGCACCCGCTCCGACGTGGCGGCTGGCTGCTCTCTTATTTTTCCTCGGCGCACTTTGATTTGAGTGGAAATTCTCCATCTCGCTCGCGCTGGCGGCCGGCCCCGGCCACCTTATGGATGGTAAAGAAATCGCTCGCGATGTATTTATAGAGGCGCGGGGCGCCTCTAGGACACTGCGCTCGCCTCGCGCCGACGAGAAACGCGCGTTTCCCTTGCGCTTCCGACGTGAATCACGGCTAGCCGTAATGGACGCGAGACACGCCGCTGTCCAATTTTATTTTTCATTTTTGTTCGTATGCGTCTACTTTATGGCCGGTGCGTTTTAGATTTCCACGGGAGAAGCGGGGTTGATCGATACCTCGCGGGGGTTGAAAAAACTGGCTGATTGACGATGGCGTTCATCGTTTTACCGCGGATAACGTTGTTATTTTTTCAATGAACTTTATAGCCGTGTATGTGCGCACGCACACGGCTCCATCTTGTTCCGTGAAAACCGTTCGAGTTTCAATGAAATTTCACCTGGGTTCAATACGCGCCGTTACGCGGCTGCACTTTTTAACGCAGTCGGTTTTTACGAACAGCTCCTTGTGTAAACTTTTTGCGTGCGCAGCGAGAAAATATTATTCCACAACAAGGCACGCAAGTCTCTGCTCTATTATTCCTAGCGGACTTAATTAATGTAGTGCGACTCAACAGATCGGCATTGGATGTGAACCTCTTTTTCTCATTTCAAATTAAGCTCGATAATCGAGTTATTTATTTATATCCAGTGACGTTGTTGAAGATGCTTAAGTAATCGTTGACCTGTAACAGCGTACCCGTGCAATTTCACTTCGAATGGTTAAAGTCATCAGATTAAATTAATTTAATTCTACACATAATCAATAGAACTGACGACAAAATGGCGAGAAAAAAGGAGGAGTCAGACTATCTTGTTTAATAGTATGGGACGAAAAAAGAAAGCATGATTTCAGTCCAATCATCGTTTAAAAAGACTGTTTATAGACACCGGATAAAAACCTGCCTTCTCGTTTAAAAAAAAGTTCTTTCTATTTGACAAAAGCCGAGTAAATGTATACCGCGAATAATAAAAGAGCGGTACGTTAACGCAGTATACAAGGTAGGCTCGTGCTATGCGCTCTCAACGCGTTGGTACGTGTTATGTAGGGCTAAGTAGCAACCCACTTAAAATCGATCACTCAGCGCTCGCTCGCCCCCCGACGTTTACACACGTTATGCCTTCTATAGACAATGTAGTAGGCGCTCTGCCTGGCCACCAATACACGCGGCCGCCGTGCGTGTACCGCCGCTGCACATCGTCGAGTGACTCCGCGCGAGGCGGAAAGCGAGTTAGGGCGAGTTTTTGTGTGTCGAAAAGTTTTCGCCTCAATTTCCCCCGCCACCCCCTCGCGAGAGCCTCGTTGCGGTCTCGTTTGCCGGAATCGACTCCGGCGCTCGTTCGCTCGCACGGCACGAGTCCGTCATTTTGCGCGACTTCTTTTGCACTCGCTGCCGCGGAAGACGGGCCGTGTGTATTCAGCAGCATATCGCGCTTGTGTCATGCGAGGCGAGTATTTACGAGTGTCGCGTTACTGTCGATGCCGAGGCCCTCGCTTCGCCATAGCGCGCCGTCTTTCGAGGTTAATGGGTTCGGCGAATTTGATTAATCTCCCTCGCGCCGCTCGCCTTTTCTCGCTTTGTTTTATCAGCGGGTCGCGGATGAAAGGAGCTTCGACGCCGTATTAATTCCGTTCGAGCGAATCGGCGCGGATCGCGTTTCTCCAATCTTCGCGTGCCCCTATTACACGAGCCCGCGGGGAACACAAACCACAACTACCCGGGGCGCGTTATCGCGGCTGGAGGAGGTGGTAAAAGAGTGTCGGGCGCGGCGGTAAAGAGCTAAACAGCAGTTCCTAATGACTTAACCGCGGCGCCGCCGACACGTAGCTTCTAAAAAGGATCAAATTCTTTGTTAATTAGCGCAAATTACTCGTTCGTAACGAAGAAAAGTAGCGGCACCTGTCTCTCTTTTTCCACCTCTAAAAAGCGTAAAAATACAAGCAGCTCGCGCGAGCACACAGACGCCCCCGTCGCGATTTTTCCCTCGGCCGCGCGTCTAACGCACCCCGGCCTCTTTTCCTCTCGCTCTCCTCCTTCGGGCTGCTGAAAATTTAATTATCGCGCACGCAGACGCGCACCGTTCGAAAGGGCCGACCTAACCTTCCGTGGCGCTCGCGCCTGCGTTTTTCGTTCCGGCAGAGCGCGCGCGTGCACTCGTTAAAAAGGCCGGCCGGAAGGGTCGTTGCCGCCCGCGCCCGGCTCTCGAGCTGGAAAGACCGGCGTTTTTTCTCCTACTTCGCCGCCGCCGCCGCCGTCGTCGACGGGCGGAGGCGTCTTTTCCCGTATCGGGAGTTTCAGCCTCGAAGAGGAGTTGGAACGCGCTCGGGAGATAATTAAAAGTTTATTGGGGCGAGAGTTTTATGCCCGCCGATGGAAATTCGGAGGGCCGCAATTTCCATTGCATTGATGCTTTAATAGGTCACTTTATTCTTATCGCAGTCGGGCCGTTGCATCGGGGACTGCTACTTTTCAACTTTGCCAAACTCAAATGTTTCCTCGTTTTATATCATTCGCTGCACACTGCTGTCCGCGGCTTCGAGCCGCTTTCTTAGTATAACGTCGTACATCATCGGAGAAGTTAATTTTGATTTATGTCCTCACGGAACATCGGTATTGGTGGATCAGCTGATCCAATTTGAAAATTCAACGGTACCGTTTTGAGTGGAATAATTTAAAGCCTATTAGGCCTAAATAACCTCGGCCGGTTTGCATCGGACATTCATCGATCTAATGAGCATAGTGTTTTTAACGAGGCACCCATGCCGCTAGATGCTATTCGACAATTCAATTCAATTAATTAATGATAAGGCTTAATTTGAACTTATAGTAACGTCCTCATTCGTGCGCAGTGCAACTGCGCGCACAATAGATTCATACGAGGGTAGAGGCTTGTGGACCGAAGGTCGATTTGTAAACTCATGACTAATGAATTGTTTGGAAACAATGTTCACCGAGTGTGCAAGTATGGCAGTAACTTATAACAAATGGAGCATCAAGTAAACTTTGAAACAGCAACAATGCACGCAAAAGCTCTGGTCTTCATAAATGTCGGGACCTTTTATTTTAATGGTCTTTTTTCTCTTGGATGCCGGTCTGACCTCTTAACAGTCTTAACCGATTCACGATCACTTAATTTATGTTCGTCTTTTCCTTAACTCGTAAAAGCTGCGGCGATGCGGGCACTAAAGTGGACTTTATTTTCGAGCCTCTGTAAATGGATTGTACCTACACAAGCGTACCTCGAAATATTTCTTGGGAGATACTTAGGTACGTAGTAAAAAAACGCATTAGACGATTGAGATTTTTGTTGCCGCGAACAGTGACTCCTCGATACTTTCCACGTAGCTCTATCCCCGGAGAAAAAAAGAAGTGACGTGCATTGACATTGGACTCGCGTGTCGTCGCTAAGAAAAGAAGTACAACACCAGAAAAATTTCCTTCGGTTGCGCAAACGGTTGTGAAAATGGTCTCCACGGTAAAAATAAAGTCTACCTGTTGATAGGTATATGTGGGCGCCGTCGAAGTGGTCGAAGCTCGAACGGCAACTTTTTGCCATTCCGGCGAGCGTCTCGAACGTTATTTTCGGAGCGGACTTGTATAATCGGTCTATTTTCGCGGATTTTCGCAACGGGGGTGTTAATAAGTTATTGCGCCACAAGCCGTCGCTCTCAATTAAATGTCACGAAGCGAAACCCCGATCGATCGATTCGCGCTGCTACTTCGTGCTCCTCTCTTCATCGCGATTCTCAGGCGCTCGACTTCCACGTAACGCGAGCTCGCGCTTCACGACGAGTGAATCATCGACCCGCGGAGCGCAGTGCAGGAATGCGCGATGCCGCGCACTAATCTTTCGCCCCGGCCAAAGTTATAAATTCCCTCGGTTAGCTCGCTCGAACCGCGAACTTTTTGCCCGCGAGCGATCGCGCCAGCATCGCGGACGCCTCGGGGACCTTGAGAGAATCCACTTGCGCGATTTCGCCCGCGTGGGCGCCCGTGAGTCCCACACAACGCGACGACGGCGATCGAGTTCTTCTGAATCTCGTTAGCTCCAATGATTAATTAATGACGAAAGAGAGATCAGCGAATCGGGTGCGCGCGCGAGGATCGATGAGAGCGCGTTGCGTAAGCCCTCCAGCGCTCCTCCGTCCGTTGCATAATGATAATGGCCAAAACAATGCTTCTCGGCGCGCGTGGAGCGACGCGAGCTCGTAACGAGAGGATTATCCTCGGGGATATAAAACGCCGGGAATGAAAGGGGGCGCCGGGAGCATAAAAGCTCGGCGCAGCGGTAATTGGCATGAAAAAAAAGAGGGGCCCGTCGTAAAAGCGCCGCGCCGGCGCTGGCTGAAACGGCCGGCACGCGCGCGACCTGCTGGAAAGCCGCGCGGCGAGTTTCCCAGGGGCGGCTCCTCGCGCGTCCTCCTTCGGACGCCTCGCAGCTCCCACCGGATATCGTCGCATGAGTACATGAGATACGCTGCCGCGCGCCGGGTCTCGAGTTTCCGAAGGCCGATCGACTTTGCCGTTGGATCGATAATTCTCACAGATTGCCGGGCCCCGATAAGGTGGCGAAAACGCGCGAGCGTATCCGATGCCTTCCCTGCAGGGCGGACCTCGCTTTCCTTTGTTTTAAAACTCTGCGCGGGAGGATGCCGTGGTGATGGGCGGAGGTCAAGTTTTTTCTTTTAAAATTCCTGCGCTACGTGTTTTAAATCGTGGTAGTTTTTTTTCGGCGGTACGGGCTGATGAGCTGCGTGATCACCGTAGGAGATATTCTAATTTTTTATTATGATTAGGGGCTGGCGGCATTTTAATGTGTTCATAGAAGTTTGATGATAGATAGAGACTGTGCCTTAAAATGCGGTCGATCTTCTTCAAAAGAGGCTTTTTTTTTAAAGGCACGTATTATCCAATAAAATTAAGCGGGCAGTAACTTGCCGGTTCGAGTACTTCAGCCTGCCGGCGGAGAGAAATGGTTTTCTACCTGCCCTTAAGGACCCCCCAATTTTTCTCAAAACCGGTACCAGCATCTCAGAATTACGTGTCTCGCACGAAGATGGTAACCCGATGTAGGTCATTGAACTTCGGAGTATCCTGCTAAGCCAGTGGTATTGTAAGATTTAGTTATCGAAATGAAAATAAAATTCCTCTCCGCAGTGGTTGATCATCGTGTTTACGAAAAAGGCACGAGGGAGCAATAAGGAATTAAAGGCGGATAAAAAGCGAATGGCACGCAACGGCGAAATGAACGGCAATTGCGCGTAGTCCGACTTGTCGTCCCGATGCTTCATCCAGAGTGGATTTTTCGCGATGCGATTGCGCGCACAAGTCGTGTAATCATAAAGTCGCTTGACACGCTGATATGAAATGTCAATTGAGCTTCGCAACGTCCTAATTGAAGAGACGCTTGTCGCGCTCTTAGCCGACCGAGAAAATAACGGCGCTGCGGACGCGGGGCCGGGCCGAGATAGCGCGAAAGCCGGAGTGCCTCGGTGAAGAAGGCGAGGAGGATGCGAAGAGGGGCCCTGGCGACGAGTCTATTCGGTTGCATCGCGGCCGCCTCTTTTCCCTGCGCCTCTCCCTCCCCTTTTTCTCCTTGCAGACAAGTGGCAGTCTCTCTTTGGCTCGCGCGCGCTCGCCCCGTCGCCCGCGGAGAGAATAGAGCCGCCCCGGGCCATTGTCTGATGCGCCATTGATCACTCTGGAAAACTCGGCTCTCTCTCTCTCCCTCGGCGGTACATCTCGGCGATAGGCGAGCCCTGGAACTTTTCAGTTTCCGATTCCGATGGCTTGCTACATAATGCCTACTTGTCTCCCGTCGCCTCCTCCGCCGCCTCCGCCTCCTACTCGATACCTCGACCCAGCTTGAAAGGCCTTAGCCGGTATCGCGTTATCATCGTGAGTTTGCCTCCTTTTCCCCGCTTCCGTAGGCCTCCCCCGCACAAAATTCGACTCTTGCCGCGATACCTGCATGCGCGAGATGCCATGCAAGTGCGCCTAAAATCGCGGTTATTCATCCTCTTGCGCGCTCGCTCGCTCGTTGATTCGCGCGGTTGTTGCGCAATCTATTTTCGACTCGCACAAAGGTTCTTCAAAAATAAAGCGAGCCACTGAAAGGCTCTGGGAACAAAGCGCCGAGGTTGAGGATCGAGTGTCCCCGTGTAACACGGTTTTTACGTCGCTCCTACGGTAAAAAAATAGGATAATTTTTTGTCGCACGTAACGCTTAGATTTTTGCCTCTGTAAACACAAAAGAGCCAACGATGACGCTGCATAATAATCGCGGCCTTTTTTTTATATAGCTCCGCTTTTCCTTTGCCACATTACCTTCATTTCTCTCGCGCGTAAAACTCAATTTAAAAGGAATCGGCGACTCTTTTTTCCTTGACTGAAAAAAAAAAAAAAATGAACTTCGGCTTTTGTGCGATGAAAAGCTTTCACATCGCTTTAAACACATTCCGGACTAAAGGTCGCGAAACAACGTTTCATTACATTCCATCAAAGTTAAAAACGAAATTACCCGCTTTGTCGCAAGTCACCCGGTGGCGCGCGAACCATTGTGCCCCAAGGAAATTTTTCCACTGACCAACACCGAGCTTCCGAGAATTTCCCAGACGATTTCCGGGGGCATAAAAAAAAGTAGAAAAAAAAGCGCGCGATTTCGTAGAACCGCTGCTTAATTATCCGGGACTCACGTGGAACAATTGAGCGCGTCTCCCCGGATTCGTATATACCGATGCGGTGCATTATCGCCTCCCGGGGGGGACGGCGTCGTCGTGACTCTTGACGGACACGCAGGTCGCGCTGACGCTTCAGTGGTACGCTGCGCGGGGGAAGAGGGGCGGCGGGCTAAGGACCTCTGCGGAGAAACAGAGCGCGGGAGTCTGCGATCGCGGCCGCGAATTAATTGCTTTTACCGCCAGGCGAAAGATACTGAGCTGTGAGAACGCCGGGGCTCCGCGCGAATGACGCCCGAGAGCCGAGATCTCATTTTGATAATTGACGCGCCAATGAGTTTTCTCCGAGGGGCGCGCGTGCGAGCTCGCGCGGAAAACTTTCCAGGATTGTTCGCGGACGGGAAATTAATGCGGGCTCGCGTCGATCGTTCCGGCCGGTTCTTTTTTTTTTTTTCGTTATTTCGCGCGTGGGAGAAATTTCGAGGCGCGTCATCGCTCCTCACTTTTTTTTCTAATTAATTTCGTTAAAACGGAAATGTCCCGACGATTACGCGAACAGTCGAATCGCGAATAAAATCTGCAGAGCGCAAAATATTCGTCGTAAAACTCTTCGGGGATTATTCATTTTACACATTTTTTTTCACTGCGCGAGTTCGCCGGTGCGTTTCTTGTTACCAGGGCGCTACTCGCGTTACTGCTGACTGGGTGACTGCAAAGCAACGCGCGAAAAAACTAAACGCGCCTCGGACTCGACGAAAAGCCACGTAGGAGTAAACAGCCATCACTTGAATTAATCTGTTTTTTTTCTGTAGACTCTGGAGTACGCATAAAACGACGCTTCATAACTTTTTTTCTTATTTATTATTTTATTTTTAACCTCCAGGGGAATTAAACGAGCGGCTAGCTTCCACGAACGGCCTTTTCTCTTAACACAATCAGGAGGCTTTCTTTTCATAGTAGAAAACCGAGGCGTGCATCGCTATTACGCTTAGGTAAACGAAACCTGGGCTCGGAGATCTCCGGTATCATGGCAGTGACGTCGTTGCCGTGTAAGAGTGTTCGCGACACGCGCGTACGAAATTACTGCCGTTGCCAAATCGTAAGACGACGGCGTAAAAAAATGGAGAAACCTGGCTGGAGAAAGAAAAAAATATAATTCATAACGCAATATTACTCACTTCGGGTGTAGTGTACTTTCGCAAGGAGTCGCGGAGGCGCTCCCGCGAAAGCCTAATCGCACGCTTATCTTATCGCGGCGACGTGAGCTCAGTTTCCGCTCCCCGCGCACCGCTGCGCACCGGAAAGCCCCTCTTCCGCTCCCAATGATTCGTCTCCTACCCGAGCGACGAAAGTCTACGACTTTACTCAAGGTCCCACCGCGGGAGAGGCGTATTTTCTAAAATATTGCCAATTGTTTGCAAAGAAGGGTCTCGTTACCGCCTCATTTTCACCAACGACGAGGGAATTATAGTTCGCGAGCACCGCAGGACTGCCGAGAGATCGATTTTAATTTGCACTACGCCGTCAGTGTCGCCATTTTTTGTAATTTCCAATTGCTCACTCTCGGGAATTTATACCCTCGTAAAATCGTTGCAGCGTGAAAATGTCGGAGGGTGCTCCTTTCAAAAATAAACAAGCGGACGCCCAATATTAGTGGGGAGCTGAGAAAGTGGCGCGATTTTCATTACCACGGAGCTGCACAAGCCAAACACATCAAAGCTCGTCCTCAATTCCACGCAGCGGTGAATTTTCTCGAGTTGTCGCAGAGCCGGATGCATTCGAACGGAATTTGCTCTAATCGCGAAAGAAGCCGCTGTCGTTCGAACGTATACGTAAAGGGGGAGTTCCCCCCGACTCGGGTGCATCCTTGTGGGCGCACGGGACAAGGATAAAAATAGACGCTCGTCCCTGAGGTGTCGTCGCGTCGACTTCGCTCCTTTACCGCCCTTACCTATCTCTCCCTCCCTCATCGCGGCCTTATTATTATTATATATGCACGAATGCCGAGCGGCGCAGTTAAGAGCTTCTAAGTGCAGCGGCGCGGTACTCGGCCCGATAAAACAATCTTCCACGGGGTGGTATAATTGAAAGAGGCGCGCTCGTTTGAGAGCCTCCGGGGGCGCCTCCTCGCCCTTTGCGGAGAAATGGGTCTATTTTATTTTCGCTCGAGCTCTGCCTCGATTAAGTTCGGGCTGCTCCGGATAGTGTGTATTAGTTTGATCGAGTTATTGCGATTGCTTCCCTCGCAACTGTATATACTCCTGAGGATCGCAATATTCGCCGAAGAATTGACTTCGAGATGGAAATTATACTCGTCGACGACGGCGACCCCTTGCTCTTCGTTTCTCGACTTTGGAAATAATTGCATTCGTACTTTTCTTTTACGGAAATTACTAATTTTGCCACGGAATACATGAATCTAAACTTTGATGAGTATACCAATTTAAATTTGAAGTGAAACAATTAAAATCGTAATTAATTATAAAAATGAATAACAAGATTCGGTGTTATTTTAGAAACTTGAAATAATTAATTTTTTTCGTGATTTCATTAAAAATCTGACGGGCGATGAATCATTTTAGATAAGATACGCGTGTGACGCATGCTGTACAATCGAGCAATTCAAAATAAAGGCTCAATTCACCAAGGAATTTTCTTCGACGTTTTCTTCACGTACGTGTCACTTGCAACGCTAGTAAACTCTACCCTCGAACTTTAGAGCGTCCTACATTTTTCGATCCAATTAATTCAGTCTCTAAAGCCCTCCGTTCCGCGCCGCTGTGGAAGAAGAAATCTAATCAACAACGTGTACGCCGTGCGCTCCGAAAATAGCGCGCGCACGCGTTCGACGTCTCGTCGCCGACAATGCGAAATCAAGCTCTCCTCGAATTTGGTTCTCTTCCACTCGGCCTGCGTTCCGCGGGGTGGAGGGGAAAAAATCGAGGTCTCGTCCTTCGATCCAGCGGGCCCTCCGCGAGCGATCGATGCGTACGACGAAAGGTGACGCCCCGCGACGCCGGCGAGGGGAGCATATTACCGAGGCGAGAACCCCCGGGGCTCGGTCACGTGGGTCGCAAGCGATGACATCGGTTCCGGTTCGCAGGTGGGCGCGGAATTACGCCGGAGCCTCCCCCGCGGGGAACGTTAGAGCGGGCTTACGTGTGCCGCTTGCCCCCGCCGAGCGCTAAAATATCGAAGACGGCCGATTTAGGTATCGCGAGCCGCGTGGATTTTCGTGGGCGGCTCTCGCGGGGGCGGCGATCAATCGCGCCGCGGCTTTTCGATTGATCGTTTCGCCGGTTCATGCGTATGCATGGGCCGCGATAGCTTCGTATGCTTTAAGCGGGGCCGAATTTTAAATTTTAATTTTGCGCATTATTACCCGAGTTGCCGTATCGGAAATAATGCGCAGCGTGCGAATTTCTAATAGGCGAATGCGTTAATAATAATGCACTGCGCTCGCGCTGCATTTATATATTCCATTTATTAATTGAAAATTTGATACTTCCCGCAATTAATTCGCAGACTGTGAAAAATACTTCTGTTAACCCTGTGCATAATTTAATAGCTGCAGGGCCCGCAGCGAATCTCCTTCGTGCGCTGCGTAATCTACGATAACAAATTTCCCGTCGAAATTCCTCCTACGATATTTAGCGCGAAATGCGCATGTATGTACACAGTAGCCGTCGACTGTCTCGATTTAATTGGATTAAAGGCGGCAGCGCCGTCGGTCCGCCTCCCGTCTGCCCCTTCGCAGAGCGAGCACGTAACAAAGTAAATAAAGCGTCGCCGCTAAAAAGCACGCACTGCAAATACATCAGCCCTCACCAACGGCTCGCCGTGCCCCCGGAGGCTTCCGCCGCCGCGGCTCGCCCTGTTATATGGGCACTAATGAGCGCGACGCCGCTACGCCGCCCGATAGATAGTGCCGCGAAGTCGCAATTGTGAAATTTCGTGGATAGACCGCGGTCCGCCAGAACGGATTGCGGTCAGAATAAGATATGCGCCTGTTAACGTTTGTTTATACTCTGCAGTTGGAAGGAAATGTCTGCTTTCACGGACTGCTCCAGACTCCACTTGCACTTTTCTTCGTCAGGTTTCATGGGTTTTACGTTAAGTTACGTCATTACAAAATCCACTAAAATTGCTTTAAATAAACTAATTTCTTATTATCTTTTCGATGACGAGAAAAGCGACGACAAAAATAGACGAGAATAGAACTGTCTTAGAATGAAGCAAGATAATGTAACAAAAGCTGTGCTATCTATAGCTCGCTCCCTTAACAATATAAGTTTTTATTATCGCAAAACATTGAAGCGAGAAGCTCGGATCCTTGCCAAGCGATGTTTGAGAAAAGCAAAGACGGACGCGTGGGTTACATTATAAGCCCGGGACTAATGGACTGCTTCTCGTGTGTACGGTGCCGCGTGGAAGGCGCGACGGAGTAAAGACAAACACGAGAAGCGCGCGCGCGCGCGCGTCCGGTCGTTGTTCGCCGGCGATAAAGGCCTAATAAAATCCAGCGTCGCCGTCGCCGTCGAGCGCAGCGTCTTCGTCAACGTCGCTGTCTTTGCACTGCCGGGGGAAAGGAAAAAGCGCGTGACGAGTTGGCCGGACCTCCTACGCGAGCGCGTGCGGGCCTTAATAAAACAAATTGGCCGGGCATCGCGCGCGCGTGCCTCGTTAGGGGTCCCGGAGTCTTCCGAGGCACAGAACGAAACCCTTGACCCCGAGACTTTTCTATTCTCCTCTCCACTGCTACTCGAAAACTTCCCCGCCACCTTTTTTTCCACCGTCGTCTCTCTCGTTCTCTCTCGCAAGGCTATACTCGTCGCGACTATTTTCGCCCTAATTAAGTTGGCCGATACGCGGTGGCGCGTGGCTCGGGCTTATAAATCGCGCCCCGCCGAGCGGGTGCGAGCGATTGCACGCGAGGCGAAATTGCGCGAAACGTTGCGCTCGGTTCCCCGCGCTAACAAAGGAATCAACTCCAAATAATAAGGATTCTCGACCTACATTGTGAAGGCGCGAGATTCTTTCCCGGTGTCGAGAACCGCTGAAGAGGAAAAAAAGAAGAGCGCGGACTCAATGTGTGAAGTTGTGTACCAGTCGTGTATGGTTTGTAACAGCTCGTACGTGAATTTTTCTCCAACCGTGGCCTATTCTTTGTAGCAGTGACTTTTTGTAAGGAACCCCGTTTACGTGCGGCTTAGGCGAAATCACTCTGGTCGTTACCGAGTACTCGGCTATGTAATCGCCTGCGACAGGCTGCCGATAAGATTCGGCAGTTGTTTATATAATTCAAGCGCAGTTCATTACGATAATTATTGTGTCTAGGTTGATCTACAGATCTGCCCTTAATTAACCTGTTATAACTTTTTATTGCGTCTGATATAAGATTTAATCGAGTTACCCATGTGTAATGCGACTCCTAATCCACAAAATAAAAGCTTCAACGTTAAGCAAACTTTTCAGCAATAAAGGTAGTTTATTCGAAAAACACGCTATATCAGCGCAGCCAATGCCACAACTAACTATGATTGCTCGAAAATAATCCAATTACTAGCGTTAGGCCGCATTTTTCACTTCTCCGGACGAAATGACCTTCGTTCCCCTCTTTTATCGCCCAAACCTCAGCCGTAGCTCATCGACGCCGCAATAATAAAATTTTGACGTCGCGATCGATTCTTTCCAGCCGCCACTTAAACTCGCCGTAACTGGCCGCGGGCGTGAAAGCTCTATTTTCGCTGAGCCGATCGAATATCGAGCAGCGCGCACCGCTGGAGCAGGGAAATTTAAATTTTCCCCGCGCGTTGTTTTGGCAATCTCGCGAGATTATAATTAGACGAGCGCAATTTTTCGGAAGGAAAACACGCCGAGGGTTTGCCTTTAATCAAGTCCGTCTATTTCGGGCCGTCGTGTTCAATAACTCCCGCAGGAGGAGTAACGAGCAGGGGAATCAACGGTCGGGTGAGGGCCCGAGTCGAAAAGCAGCAGGGGTGCACGCAGGTTCGCCGGTCGGGCGACGCTTTCTCTCCGCGGCGCGGGACACGCTTCGCGGCTCCGTTCGCGATCGGACTTTCGAAATTCAAAGTTCAGCGACTTTTGTCACGGCGTGGGCGGACGATTCAACGTCCCGCCGCGCTTTGTTCCTGGCTTTGTCGAGACACTTTCCAGTGACTCGAAATTTTCCTCCTTTATTTAATGAGAAAGCCAAAGGTCGCGGGGGTTTGAGCGTAAAGTAAAGAAGTAATTTTTTAACTCGCAATCTCCGTGGGTCTTATCTAATTTAGCATTTGTCATTGTGCTACACTCAGCCTTATTATTCAACCGAAAGTTTGTTTAAAAATAGCCTGCGAACGCCCAAACTCCGAAAAGGCGCGTGTTTGCGGGGAATGAAATAAAAATGATAAAAATCATAAGTAACGCATCAAACTCTTGCAGATATGGCGAGGCACTGACGGGCTTGCTTTATAAAAAACGATAAATTACCGAAGGAGAACGTGCGCGGCTTATCTTCATCTTCGAGCTCGTGCCCCGCGCAAGACAACGAGGCGGCGTTAATTCGAAGCAGGCTCAGGCGCAATTACGACGTTACGCCGTTGACCCGACGAAAATTCGAGCGCCGCGAGGAAGGGACAAAAAAAACACGCCGTCAAAGAGTCGCTTCAATTTGGAATATTAAACATCCACTTGGCAGGCGACGATGTCCGTCCTAATTGACGCTCGCCTTGCATCGATCTGGCCGCCCCCTGCTCTCGCGTATGGGCGAGCCCCAGAAAAAAGAGCGCCGGTCGTAGACATTTCGTGCGTCGCGCCGTATAAATCGAAGGCGAGGCCGCGCGCCGGTGCCGAGCCGCGCCCCGAAAGCGAGCGAGGGAGCCCATCCAATAATAAAATCCGCGTCATTTGGCTAAAAGCCGCGGCGCGTAGGGCGCGGACTGGCCGGCCGCGGTGCTCGCGCGGGCGGCACGCGAAAGTCCATCGCGAGTGTGTGCCGAACGCCGGGGTGTGTACACCGGGCGAGGAGGGAGTCCCCGGTATTAGGGCGCGGCCTCGCGAGCCCTTATCGCGCCATTTCCCCTCCACGCCCACGGGCGATATATATAGTCCGGCGAAAGAGGCGCGACACCCGGCGGGAGGAGGGTGGTGAGAAAGAGAGCCGCTTATTCAATTGAGCGGCGACGGCGGTGCGCTGCCGCTGCAAGTAGGTTAACATCTAACGGGAAAAGCGGCGTGACGTGTGTGCACCTGCACAATGCCCATTGTTGTGTGTGCGATCGTTTCTCGCCGCGGCTCGGCCCTACCCCGCCCGCCGGCGTAATCGGAGATGCACGTGCCGCTCGGGCCTAATAATCGCCATCGCACGACCTCTCGCCTAATTAAAGGGACGGAGGAGAGGGCCGCGGGAGTGTCGCGTTCGGCGTCGATGCCGCCTCTTCCGCGGGAAGTCGCCCGCCTTATCGCCGCGGATATTCAATTATGCCCGCGTGCGACTCTCTCCGTTGGCTGAGTTCCTTATTACGGTACCCGCCGACTTTATGTCTCTGTTTGCGAACTTTCTCGATCCCGAGGCACCGTGGAAGAAAAAAAATAAAACGCCAATATCGCGAGCGTCAGCCGATGCGCCTGTCTGGGAGCCAGCCTCGCGCGTCTCTGTATTGTTTTTCCGTTGTTCTTGCTCACGCTCCTCGCTCGTTTTGAACTTGATTCCTATGCAAATCTCGATGATATAAAATCCCAAACGGCGGGGATCCGCTACGCGCAATTTTGCTTTTGTTTTCCTCGCGCGCATTAATTTGTTATTAAATTTCAGCAAAATTCCTTTCTCTACCTTCTCGACTTTTTACAAGAAAATAAAAAATTTACTTTTTACATTTAGCTTCTTTGTTTCAATTCGAGAGTGGTGATCAAATTTTACAAGTCGTAAAATATAAATTCGTTAGGTAGATGTAGCTACAATGTTCAATTGTTTAACGAACCATAACTCGCTTCAGTGTTCCTATTATGAATTCTGGAAAAAGCTTGATAGGCAAACGTATAGAATTATTTGAAATATCGATTCTACCATTTCTATATTAACTTCAATATTTCTAGAAATTTAAAAATAACCGATAGGTTACGTCGGAACTTTAGCCGACCATCTACTAGAAACGGAGAACTTAGAAATACGTCGCGATAATTGCAGCTCTAATTATCACGCTCCTTGCGGAAATGCGCCTCCAGTCGTGCACGCCAGCCGCGAGTTTTTTCCCCCGTGTCACCGTGGAATCACTACGGTGCCCTCGCACCTAGGTGTTTCCGGAAAAACGCTGGAAAAGGCGTCGAGTCGAGAGCTCCTTCGCTGCAGCCGTGGGTCGAAAAAAGGTACATGAGCGAAAAAAAGCGAGCGAGAAAAGTTGAGAGGCGAGACGCGAGACGAAACGAGGCAAAGCCGGGCTTGTGAGGTACACATTCCGCGTGCGGAGCCGAGACGAGCCGCGTGCCGTGAGCCCAGGTGAGATAACGGTGTCCGCTCGGGTCCGCGGTTAAGTAACGGGCTGACTATCAGGATGCGTCGGATCTCTCCCTCCCCGCCCGCCTCCCCCCTCGGTCGCGCGACGAATAACTATCCGGCTCGCGCATTACGTGAATTTCATAATTCAATGGCGTCGTCCCGGAGTGCGGCCTCCTTCGTCTCCTCCCTGCTTCTTTTTCATCGCTCAGATTGCTTTCGAAAGTTTGTTGCATTTTAAGCAACAAATTTATGTTCGCGCTCGCCGCGAATGTAATCGCTCGCGTCTGACGCACATTAATTGAATTTGTACCTTGGTCTTTTTTCGAAAAAAAAGTCATGAAAAGTCTCGCAGAATGAATTTTCCCTTCTGCGATAATTGCGGTTATTTCACTCAGCCTACTTTCTACGCGCGCGCGTTGTTCAAAATATCAAAGAGGACAATGGCAATAATTTACAAGCGCGCACGGCCGTCTTTTTTTCGAAAAAGCGCGTTTCACTCGCGTGATATTTAATCTCTCAGCAAGCACCGCGTAGACTCCGCGCGACTGTTTACCGAGATACGAGGGCAAACAATGAGAGGAAAAAAGATGGGCTGAGCTCTTTGCTTTTCGGGCGCGGAAGGTAGGGAGGCAGGACTAGTATGGGCACACGACATCCGGACCGCCGCGGCTACGTGCTAATTCGAGTCCAGTTAGAGGATACGTATAGACTGGTCTGCTTTAACGGTATCTCCCCACCGGTTCCCCTCGGCTCTCGGCTCCTTTTTTTTCGTTCTTTCCAACGAAAAACTTGGAGGCATCAAAGCTCGTTCACCGTGTTTGCACGCGCTCGCGCTTATGAATAATTCATCCCCTCTTTTTTTTTTAGCATTGAAGAGAAATAAAAAACGCCGTGGCGACTCTCTTTCGGATGTAAAAATAATATAAGGAAGCGGCGACGAAGATTATCGCGACCTGGCACCGATTGTGCGCGGGCGATAAGGTTAATTCGTTTTCCGCGAAGGGTCGAATCGATAGGACAGCCAGGCTCGTTACCGCGCGGATTAAAGGCCCGGCAGCTTAGCCGCGCCTATTTTTCATCCCTTTTACCTCCCCCCACCTCCCAGGCCGTCTATTGGCCGGCGCGCTCGCCCCCGATAAATTCCGCGCGCGCCGCTTTCATCGCGAAAATTTCGAACGAGTTCGCGCGCGAAATCACTTTGGTCCGAAAAAAAGAGCCAACGCGTTTCTCGCTAAAGGTCAAACTCGTGCATTATTCATGCGCGCGAGTTTACCTTTGTGGAGGCGAGCAATTTTAGGCCGGGAATTTTTTTTTTTCGCGTGGAATACAAAGTGTCATTCGACTCACCCCCGCCTCCCCTCACGACGGAGAGAATCTGCCGTTGCATAATCCAGCCGGGGACATATTGGTTTTGATCGAACCGCTGGTAAACACGGTGTAATATTTATGACGTTACAGATTCCGCCATCGGCTTGTTTCTATGCGAGTTAATACGTGACAAATCATTTTTTTCCGTGCGCCCCGAGACGATTAATCACACGCGGGGCCGGCCCCAGTCACAAAACAATCGAATCGATATTCCTCCCCCGCCCAACCGGTGTCACCTCGTGGAAAAGGAAAAATCAATCAGCAGTCGCGACTTCTGCTCGCGGAATAAGAGCCGACTTTTCGGAAGCTCCTTGAAAATAAGACTAAAATTGTCGACCGAGAGAAAGAGAGCACGAGAGGATGAAAGAGGAAACGGGAAAGTTGCAATGCGGGAGAGAAACGAGAGGCGAGCGAGAGAGAGACCTCGGCGTTCGGTTAATTGCGGGGAGATCCTTTTTCTCGGCTCGCTCTCGGGTTCGCGCTCTCCGGGCACCGCGAGCAAGAGGTTGATAACCGAAACGCATCGCTGGCCGTCTCTCTGCTTGCTTGGCTGCCCTCCGCCTCTCCTTCTCCCACTCTCCGTGCGCCGCCGCGGTGTCTTTTACCTCAGGTTATACCATGCGTGCCGAGGCATCTCGCCAGTAATAGGACGTTACACAATTCCTCGGGACTCTAATGCGGATTCAAGGTCAGCGCTCTTTCTCTCTCGCGCGCCCGGCGCTCCCCGCGCCTCCCCCCTCGTGGAGCAGCCTTTGCGGGCGCGCTCTCTTGTATAATAGAGGAAATCCGAGGTCTAATCTCGCGGCTCGATCTCGCGCCGGCTGCACGCTTTTTAATAATTGCCGCACTCCCCGACATTGGCTAATTGGGCGCGTACTTACCCCAGGAAACATGACAAATTGCGTGTAATTGTTGATTGCACTACGGAACTAATGATATTCTTCAGAATTTTTTTTTTCAAATTTCTAATTTTACCTTGCGTCTCGGCGTGCGACCGCAATGCGCCAGATTCATATTTAGCAATAAATATTTTATGCTCCAAAAGATAATCTATCATACCTACGTAAACGAAGCCTTGCCTTTAAACCCCTCGCATCATTTTTTAAGCTTATTTTAAAAAGATCTTTTAAAAAATCTTCTCTTCAGGCTTTTGAAAAAAGGAAAAAAAAAGAGATCTGTATTACCGTGGCCATGGAACCAGGCGAGGAGCGAAGCGTTACGCAACCGTCTACCCAGCTTGAAAATTTCGAGAGGCGCTGCTCTCCTCGAAATCAATGTCGCGGCTGTGGAACCGGACAGTCGAAAGCACGGCTCGCTTGGGAGGGTCGGTCGGGGCACACAGCGCTCGGAGAGAGGGAGGCGGTCGGGGGGGAGAGAGGGACGAACTAAAGCGCGAGGAAGCGCAGACTCTGCGGCGCACGTACACGACGTCGTCGTTCCTCCTGGGCGAGCGCGAGCGCGCGAGCGAGCGAGGCCGGTGAACGTCCGCGAGGAGTTCGTTGACCTCCCCCGGACGCGCTTAACCTCGACTTTAGCTCGCTCCTCGGCTTCTGGTATTCCGGCTGCTTCTCTCTCGGCCAAGCGCGAGACCGAGAGATCGGCACACCGTGGAACTCGCGATAATTCATCGGCGAGTTTAAGGCAACCAGGGCTGTCCCCCGCGCGCGCGGGGGTTGATTGATCTTGTCCCGGGAATTTAGATCGGCCGCGAGGAGTTTGGAGAAAATTCAGGCATGGCGGACCGCGAGACCCGCCGGCGCACCTGTTTCGCCGATCCGTTCCGCTCGCCGGGACGGAAACGCCTCTCGCTTCATTTGCTAAACGTGCGTCGGCGGCTTTACGAGAGACGATTTGTAAGGAGTTTATTTCTAGACGGCGAAAGCAACGATGATTCTACACCGGCGATTTTTCAGCCGCAAACGATTGGCTGCGCCAGTCGCGGGTAAATCCATGAAAAATCGATATTAAATTTTCCGCCGGTAATTCTTCCGGCTTGCCTTCCTTTAGCGCTGAATCGGATGAATCGCTAATCGATGTTAAAGAGTAAAGACCGTAAGCTCCAGATAGTCGCTGTTCCGCGAATGCGTCGTAGCATCAGCTAACACCGGCGGAGAATCGCATCTTCGCCGGAGGGCAAAAAAGGAGGAAGAGAAAGCCCCGCTCTCCGACAATTAGACGTCGTCGTCGCATTTCGCGTGATTCGCCGACTGTGACTCCCTTTTATTCCGGCTCCCTCAACACTAAGGCTTCCCGCTTTCTATCTATTCTCTTTCTGAGCGCTCCGTACGCGGAATAATACGTTTGTGCAATAAAATAAGCCGTTTCACTAATCTTCTGTGTTTCTCCCGTTTGCAGCAACTGTTCCGAAGCCAGGCGCAAGGAGCGACGCCTCAGCAATTGCAGCTGCTCCAACAGCAACAGCAACAGCAGCAACAGCAGCAGCAGTACCTGGCGGCCTCGCAGGCCCAGCAGCAACAGCAGCAGGCCGCGGCCGCGCAGCAGCAGCAGAATTTCCCGGCGACGCCGTACACGGTGATCGGCGGCCAGGAGCCGTACGTCGGCCTCATCACCGGCGCCCCGCCAGTAGTGCCGCCCTACTATGGACCCTGGGTCTACCCCGCGGGTCTGCTACCACAAGCGCCGCCCCAGGCCGCCGCGCCACCACCACCGAGGCGACCGCTCACCCCGTCCTCGGCAGCTGCCGCCGCCGTCGCTCAGGACACCGCCAATAACCTCGCGCAAACGGTGAGCCAGTTAATGACCTTGGCGCAGGACCTCCGTTGAGAATTTTGCGCGCTCGGCTCTCCCGTCGAGCGTGCTGCTGAATATTCAAGTGGGCTTCGTCGCTCTTACTCGCTCTACCTCGATTTTTTTTGTTTTTTTTTTTTTTGTTTTCGCCTCGAGTTATGCGAGGATAGCCGAGCCAAAGGTTTTTCTCGTCGTTTTTAAATAGAGCTCCGATAGACGCTCTCGAGATCGGTCAATTGCCCCGATGATTGCCAGGTAAATTTTAAATGACAGTTCCATTCGCTGTCTCCGTGACGTGGAAGCCACGATTTATCTAGATGCAATTAGCATATTTTACAAGAAGAACCCCTAGCGTTGAGGAGGTAAAAAGGATTTATAGTACTGCATTCTCGCGATTAAGAAGAATTATTTTCGAAGTTTTCCTAATTATCTTACTGAAAATTCTTGAAACTCGTCGCTGTCCCTCATTAGAACCGTTTTTAGTCTACTAATAATCATGAATGTCATAATGTGGACAGCAGACTAGTTACGGTGAATTTAGAACAATTACGTGGAAAAGCGGAAATGTTCCGTTAAAAATACAAGCAATGGATTGTCATTAGTACTAGTTAATTAGTACTAGTTTCATAAGAAAAAAGCATCCACCTGAAAAAACGAGCATTCACTTAACATTCATGATTCCTTTCTTTAATAACTTTTATTTTAATTAGGTTCAGGGACAGTACCAAGTGATCCCGGCATACTACGACCAGAATGGTTCGATCGTGATGGGAGGAGTGCGGGGCTTGGGCTCCGCGGCAACGCCGATGCGTCTCGTCAGTCCCGCTCAGGTCCTGGTCAACCGAGCCCCATCCCAGCCACCACCGGGCCCGCAGGCACCACCGCCGCCCAGCCTCTACAGCCAGGCAACGCCGACGTCGCACAGCAATGCGACACCCGGCGAATGTTTGGGTACGTAAACGGCTGCCCAGCCGTCTCGAACACTCGTCCGCAGCTCCGAGTCACCCCCTCGGAGTGTGGTACACCGTTCTGCATCTCTCCATTCCCATCGTTGAAGACATGCAACCGTCTCCCAGACGCTCCGATCATTGGCCACGATCTCGATGACACGTGAGAGAGCCACGCTTTGTATACTGCGAGTCGATCGATGTATAACTGGCGCGCGAGTGCAGTACGTGGCCAATAATTAGAGCGGCTGAACTTGACAGTGACACGTTTATTAATCACACACCGACGGCTCTCTTCCGGGGAGCCCGTTCATTATTCACATTTAACAAACCCGCCTCTCTGCCCTGCTGCTTCATTATATTCTGTAAATTCTGTACATACTCTGTTTCTCTGTCCATAACCTTGTCTCTTCTCTCTTGTGTGTAAGTAAGTGTGAGCGTGTTCCCATCCCCCCGATGAGGAAAACGTTTGTCAACTAAAACTTGTAAAACCGCGACGTCTAAAACGTCGTTGCGTCTCTGTAGATGTGTGTATGTGTGTAGTAGCATTCGACTTGTACGTATTGCAGATATCATATACTCAACATAGTAGTGTACGCGATTAGATGTTTCTCGAGCGCACGGGGCACGCCTGTACAGTGAAAGTCCAGACGTTTACCCCGAAGAGGGTGTGTGAGAGTTGCCACGTTTTCAGCATTTGTCAATAATAATCTGTCTATCTCTCTCTATCTCTCGCTCTGGCAATTGACACATAACTAAGAGAAAAATGCGTTGGCGTGGTGGTCGCGGTGGCTTTTGTGGTGCAGGTCTGGCGGCGTGCAGTGCAGCTGCCGTGGTTGCCCAAGCTCAGGCGGTCGCCGTGCAGCAGGCCCAGCAGCAGGGCTCAGGACTGGCCGCTGGCTTAGCGGCCCTGGGCTATGGCGGCTCTCCTCTCGGAGCGCTCGGCTCGCCAGCCCAACTGCAGAGCACAGGTATTCTACCTACCGAGCCTCCCCCAGCCCCCTCTTCTCCTCTCCAACTATCTCTGTCTGTCTATCACTGTATTCTTGCCTCTTTAAACTCTTACACTCCGCTGTTCGCTCCGCTACTCTGAGTCTCGAGATGGTACTCTCTGGATTTTTTCGAGTCGCTCTGCCCTGCTGTTTCGTTGATTCTTCGCGATCGACAGGCCTCGCTGGGAAGAGAGCTGTATCATACCGATCATTCCAAAACCTGTATTTTTTTGCGATAACGGCACGCTTTTAATTTTTATTACAATTCTCACGAAAAGTTTAATGGAAATTACCATGAGTCATGCGTTTCGTGAGTTTTTAATCTACATAAAACAAAATCCAATCCTCTTAACTGACAGCGACGCTCGGGGGCTCAATGAGTTTCAAAAAAAGTGTCTGTAGCAAACGAGCACTTGTGTACAGTAAGCATTCGTCTGTGTCTAAGCTGGTCTACATTTTTTAATGTTTCCTTTTTTTTATCTCGAGCATCAAAAGAGGCAATAATGTCTCCCGAGCGCTCCGGCGCTCTGTATTTTTTACGATCTTGAAAAGTATGCTAATTGCAAATGTTACTTGTTTTGGGATGATAAGCATGAGGCGTGGACAGGTCTCTCCTCGCTCTGCATCGTCTCCCCGTTGGCGGAGGTCGTCGTTCTTTCAACATAATTTGATTTTATTGCCGGCGAGATGGTGTTTTCCAACATAACACGTATAAAACCTCCGCCGGCCGGCATTAAGGGGTATGAAACTCGTACTTTCCCAGCTGCACCGTTTTAGCTATCGAACGCTGAATAAATATCCTTTGTAATCAGAGCATTAATTAACCTTGTAACAATCTAGCATTTATTTTCTATTTAATCAATGATTTTAACGCTTCCAGTGGAAAAATACTTATGACACAATGAAAACAAGACTTCTTTGTGTTCTAAGGATTTTTAAACTTCTCGACTAAAATTTTTAATTATTTAGTATTCGATACGCAAGTCTATAATGAGTATATGTGCGACTTTTACACACCCTTAATAGCTGCAAGTAAGAGAATGAGATGCAGCTCTAAAAAATTGAGAGAGTACCCTTCCGTGTCTTGTCACCCTTTTCGCCGATTTGTTTTGCGTCTAATGCCGATTTCTAAACACCACAGAAACGAGAACGTAAGAACATAAAATGCCGAACCTGAGCTTTCACCTGTACATAAGCAATCTTTATTTATTCGATTTTGTGTCACTTCACTTCATTGTCATACTTAGCTTGTATTTGTGGAGTGTGTGTACTAAAAAATATGATACCGTTACTTAGCTCCAGTGCAAAGCCGAGGACCTCTAGCATAAAACTACACCGATTCTCTCTCTCTCTCTCTCTCTCTCTCTCTCTCTCTCTCTCTCTTTCTCTCTCTGTCTCACTTTCAAATTTTATATCTGTCTTACCTATGTTTCTTTTTCATGTCAATTTTTTTTTTTTCATTAATCCTTTTTTATTACTCGTTACACTTTGCCATTCTCCTTGTATGTGTCTATAACCCAGAATTATTGTAACATCGTGCAATAGGTTTGGGTCTTGGAGCATCGTCCACTGGTAGGAGGGATTCCTTCGATAGAAATACTTCTGCATTTAGTCCCAGCTTAGAATACAACCGAGGAAAATGGCCGCAGAGCTACGGCGCTCTTGGTGAGGGCAGGAATATGTTATTTTCTTTATCTATTCAGACACAACATTTTCGACAATGTTAAACAAATGGATTTTTTATTCATTATATGTACTTCTTTTAGGTATTACTGTAGCATACATAGTTTTTGTAAAATACTTTCGAAATTGCTCTGTGTTACTACAGCATTTGCATTTTTAGTGTACATAATATTTTATAGTAGCTTGTAACATACATAACGACGCTGCTACAGTCGAGTATTTTTTTAAGTTTCAGTAATACCTATTACAGGTGATATAATAATATTAGACAAAATCATATTTCACAATAACTATTACTAAAAAAAGAAATATTTCTTTTATTGTCTCAAATTATTCATGCTTCATACTTGTATATATGAATAACAAAATAATGTTTTAATAGATCTCATTTTTCATTAATTCCATTAAAAAGGTTACATATAAGTCTGTATAAAATAACAACTGTATACTCGTATAATTTCTAGTAATTTCCTTAGTTGCAAATACAATTTTTTTGTTTATGTGTATTAGTCATGAAATGTGTTTAATTTTCAATGGTACATTGTGGTGGAAGTGGAACTTTTTCTTATTACTTCAGGAATTTAAATGTGTGTTTTGTTCTGTGATCGTTTTCTTTTAAATTATCTATTGAAGTCTGAGTTTAAAAAAGGCGAAGAAAAAAGGAAGGTAATAAAATTTCCCTCAATGTATCATAACTCGCGAAAATGAAATATATTGCATCCACGAAGAATAAACCTAATAAAAATACTTCGCGTGCTTTCCTCAATGTAGAACGCGAGAGTGCGATTGATAATAAACTCTCGATTTGAAGGTGGAACAATAATTGAAATTATTTTACAAATCCATTTATTTGGCATGCTGTAAATGTAAATAAGTTTGCATCGCTAGAATAACAGCGTAACGGTAAAAAATTTTCTCGTAAAATATTTAATTAAAAGCAGCGGAAACCCCGTAAAATTTTAATGTGCATTCTCCTGAAAAATATTTCAAATGCCGCAAGTTCAACATTAACAAAAATAACTTTAAAATTCTAGAATAACCCTACGGTGTTGATTTTCAATAATAAATGATTATTTTTTTGTAACGGGAGAGAAATAGTCTCACTCCAGTTGCGCTCTTCATTGTGTCAGTTGAACAATCGCGAATAGAATGTCGATTCCGTCGATAGCGTATACCTTATCGTTGCTTTGTGATCAGAAAAAAATCTAATTTGCTCATACAATTACAATTGCCATTCGTTACGCTCTTGTACTACCGGTGCATCGCAAACAAAAACTAAATAGCACATTCAGAAAACGCAGTTGAAACAAAAATTAATTCAAGCTACTCTTTGTAATCTCTTTTTTTGTCGAAAAAAGCGCAATGTTTTTAAAATGATTTACTCTCGAGATAGAACTTTAAAATACAGGTCACGCACAACCTCCTTACATTTCGAACAATGATAAAAAAAAGTGAAAAATGTTCGCCTCAACTGCGTTACTGAGCGTGGACAATATCGATAAATCAACAAATGGAAATGGTCTGGACGTGATGAATAAAAAGAAATAAATGATGTAGAATTTCCGGTGAACGCAGGCACGGTGACCGCGTCACCGAGTCCCCTGGGCCTGTCGCTCACGCCGCCGCCCTCAATCGGCGGATCGCTCGGCGGACTCGTCGGCGGGGCGAACCGCGTGTCGGCGGCGCCGGGCGCCGAGGCCAAGTTCCGCACGAGCGCCGTGCCCGCCCTAACGACCAACGGCGTGTTCGGCTCCAGCAACTCGCTCTTCCCCAACCTCGTGGGCAAGCCCGGCAGGGGCGGCGCCGCTGGGGTCGGTGGCGACAAGAGCACCGGCGGTCGATCTCGGCTGCTCGAGGATTTTAGAAATAACCGGTGAGTTTTCATTTTTTTCATTCATTTTTTTACACAAAAAGTAATCCATGTGAAAGCGTCATTTTATTACGCTTTTCTTCTACATGTTTTCTTTTTGTATTTATATTTATACTTATTCAAACCTTTATAGGTTGGATTGAAAAAAGTATTTGCAAGATTTCTGTATTGGATGTAGTTTTATTTTACTTTGAACAAAATTTTAATTTTCCTTTACTTATTGTTTATTAAAAAAAATAATAATGCTACTAAAATATTGTACGTCGATAAAATGTGGAAGTAAACCTTTAAATTGAAACTTATCTTACACTTTAGTGTTTACTTTAATTGAAATCCAACTACTTTTGACGTTATAAGGTTAATTAGATAATCCTTTGGTTTAGCCGCGCAAACTAATTATAAATTTATTTTACGCAGATTCCCGAGTCTTCAGCTTCGTGACTTGGCTAACCACATAGTGGAATTCAGCCAGGATCAACACGGATCCCGTTTCATCCAGCAAAAATTGGAACGAGCTTCGACCAGTGAAAAACAACTTGTATTCCAGGAGATTCTTGCGTCCGCTTACTCTCTCATGACTGATGTCTTTGGAAATTATGTAATTCAGAAATTCTTCGAGTTTGGTACCCCAGAGCAAAAATCAACGCTTGCTCAGAAGGTATAACATATTGAATTTTTCACAAGATTATTATTACGACTTTGAATGAATGATGATTATTTTGCGTGTCAACTGAAAAATAAACTGATTGATTATTACAAAATTTTAAGTTACTGAAAGATATTGATTTATAATAAAGACTTAAAAGTGAAGAGAACGAAAGTTAATAAATTTAATCTTAGGTTCGTGGACACGTGTTACCGCTGGCTCTTCAAATGTACGGCTGCCGAGTGATTCAGAAGGCCTTGGAGTCAATCGGACCCGAGCAGCAGCAGGAAATAGTTCGAGAGCTCGATGGTCACGTACTCAAGTGCGTGAAGGATCAAAATGGAAATCATGTTGTGCAGAAGTGTATCGAATGTGTGGAGCCGCGAGCCCTGCAATTTGTCATCGGTGCCTTCGCTGGTCAGGTGCACTCGCTCAGCACTCACCCTTACGGCTGTCGGGTGATCCAACGCATTTTGGAGCATTGCACGCCCGAGCAAACTCAGGGCATTTTACAGGAGCTGCACTCGGCGACTGACCAACTAATTCAGGATCAATACGGCAATTACGTGATTCAACATGTTCTCGGTTTGTATTTCGCTAATAAGCGTACTCCGAGCTCTACGCCTCATGTTCTAATTATAAAATGTGGAACATGCGCGGTTATTGATTTTATTACATTATTTGTATTTTTTTATAGAACACGGCAAGCCAGAAGACAAGGCTCAGCTCATCAACAGCGTTCGAGGAAAAGTTTTAGCTCTCTCTCAGCACAAGTTCGCTAGCAACGTCGTTGAAAAATGTGTGACTCATGCCACCAGACAGGAACGTGCTGTACTCATTGAAGAAGTTTGCGGTTTTAACGATAGGTAAACCTTTAGATTGTCAACATGTCCGATAAGAAATTGCCGCTAACTCTTTCTATAATGCTTTTTACTCTGTTTTCTAGTGCATTGAATGTCATGATGAAGGATCAATATGCCAACTATGTAGTGCAAAAGATGATCGATGTCGCTGAACCAGCACAGCGCAAGATACTTATGCACAAGATTCGACCACATCTGGCTGGCCTTCGAAAGTATACTTACGGCAAACACATCATAGTGAAACTCGAGAAGTTCTTCATGAAGACCGCTAACGCAATGGGTGTGGGGGCAACACCGGCCGGTGGATCAACCGGCGCCAGTGACCTTGGACCCATCGGACCGCCTGCATCTACTGCTGGATCTGTCACAACTTCGGCTCAACAATCAACACAGGTTTTATAAAAGAAAGGCAAAAAACGACTTCAAAGTCGATCGCTCCAGCCGCGAATCAAGATCTATTATTAAGATGACTATTTGAAACGATTAACTTGTCGCTGACGCCTCAATTCAGGAGTATTTATGTGTGAGAATTCAAACAACAAGCAAAAGTAATACGATTTTAGTAGATGCTCTAAGCGATGACAAAGCTTTTTTTCATTGACCTTTTACTAGGAAGAAATGTCTTAGATTTTATGTCAGAGGCATCAGCGCAAGATTTGAGGCTGTAGCAATCAGTTTATAGAATCGTGATTCAAGGTGGATGTAGGCACTGCTTAATGTGCAAAGAAACCTTGATGTTATTGAACAAATAAGTAGTTTGTGATGTTTTCAAATAAGTAGTATTTTGAATCGGGCGATTCGTACATTGATAAAAATATTCGTTGCTTATCATTCGTAAATCGTTAAAATCTGCGGTACGTTTGTATCTTTGCAAGATTTTAGATTTAAACTAGATACCGACGATTATCAATGCGACGTCAAGAATTCAAAAATAACGATGCAAACAATTTGTCTCAGCAAAACTTAAGAGATGAATTTGACAGATCCTCCATGAGATCGTTACGAGGGTTAAATGATTCAAAAGGGATTTTATTGGCAAACATTAAAAACAATTGCCTGAATATCAAACAGCTAGAATAGATCATAGTGCTGCATGCATTTATCGTTGTATGATGATCGACATATGATGTACGTTTCGTATGTGAAATATCCTGCTTCCTAATGAGTAGCAGAGTTTTTCGCATACAATTTCCGCAAATAGAGCAAATAGAGCAAATTTGGTACAGATTGGAAGTGCCGAATACTATTAACAGTTATTGTACAATTGATTTTTATAATTAATTTGTCAATTGACATTAACTTTGAAGTACAGAAGTGAATTTTTTACTATCTTTTAATTACATTCTCAGTTTAGTATGTTTTAACGATAAGAACATGATGTCTGGTTTTCATCGTCAATGATAAAACGTTAATGGTATTTGGTAGCTTGGAAGTTCGAGTATAGTGTTTGACATGGGAGCAAAGTCGAGAACAGCCCCAAATCCGACTGCAAATTTACCCTAAGACACATTGCGTTGAAACAGTTTGTACGAATCAATTTTCATTCGTTTTCAAGTAAGGGAATACTGCATAAGTGATTGTACACAAATCTGGAAAGTGAAAGCATTATTTTTTGTTCTTTGACAAGACTTGTTGTACCTTTCAATATCTGCATATAATGCAAATTGTGGTACTGTATAGACGTGGTACGCTTTGACTGTGCTTACCAGACAGGTCAACCTGAAAATAATAATAAACGGGAATTCCTCGGTGAGAATGATGAGAAAAACAAACAAGTAGGCGGGACAACAATATTCAGTAAACGTTCTCCTTGATTTTTTATGCACTCGAGTGAGAACTTGCAAAGAAAGCATTTTTTACATGCGCAACGTCCCTGCCGTTTTTTCAGTTAATTTTATCCTATTTAAAAAAGCCCTCGAATTTTGTAAATTGTGATATAAATAATAAAATGTGTATAGAAACGACGTGACCCCCTCACATCAACCGCGAGGAGCCGCAAATTCAATGGTTATTTTATTTTCCACGAAAAAATTATTAGAAAATCCCGTACCTTCTTTTTTTAACGGACTTTGTGAATATTGTGTATTATAATAATTACTAATTACTTAAATTTATAAAATATGAGTTGCGTTTCGATACAGCTGCCCGAACCCGATAATTAAATACACCCGTATGTTTTGTCCATTCGGTATCATTTCTCTTAATAAGAATTGTAAAATATAAACTTTCGGAAAAAAACATGAAAATAGTTACCTGGTAACCGATTTTTACGAACTTCCTTAATGATCACACAGGCCACCGTTCGTGGCACGTTCGAACGTGTTTGAACTCAATTGTATATTGTACAAATGGTAAAAAGTTTTTTTTTTTAAATCAGCAAATCAAGCCCGCACAATGCGCGTGTAAATTAGCCCCCTCCGTGCATAAAACGCCCTTCTCGTCCCACCACATTCGCTCGCAAATTGCAAGGCCGTTTTCGTTGTATTATAATTGATGACTACCGACGGATGAAAAGCAAAAACCCTTCTTGAAATTTTCCAATTGTGTAACAATACACTCACACTTTGTCCATATATTTAGTCATTTTCGAGTTTATTAAGCTTTCGTTTTCTCAAATCATCAGACGTAAGTTTACGATGCAATCTGTGCAATTATATAAGGGAAAGGGAACGAAAAACCGTCGGAAGAGACTGAGAGTAACGTCGAGTTGCACCCCCTTGTACAATGTATAATATTTTGTTAATGTAGGTGTTATATAAACAAAAGTTAATACGGTGACAAGCAACTCGAGAACAATGTCCGTTGTGATTCTGTACAAAATAAACGAGATAAAAAAAGAGGAAAGGAAAGAACGAAGAAGAGGAATGTAGCAGCTTTCTTTGTAAGATATTGTAAATAACGATTTATTAAACAAATTGACAAATTCCTAGGTACCTTTTCTCTCTCTTACTCTTTCTTCGCACGAGAATTACTTATTTGTAAGGCGATAAATGAATAGCGCGATAAAATGAACGGACGCGAAAAGCAGTAAGTTATGCGACAAGTATGTACTTACGCGTGTAATCTTCCGACGGTGGGTTTATGGTTTTTCTTTAGTTTTAGTTTGTATCTTTTTTTCCTCTTTTTATGAGAAAAAAGCTTGGTGGTCTAAGTTTGCGGAAAATTTCAAGGGAGGCTGTGCTTTTCAAATTTTACGAAAAAGAAAAAGAGGGCTGAATTTTGCCCACGAGAGGAAAGAAAAAAATACCTAATTAACATACACCGACTGCCGAACAGACAGACATTCCAACTCTAAAGAGAATTATCCATGAAATGAAGATGAATTAATGATCTTTTTCAGTTGTCAGGGTATTTAATAGAGGAAGGCAATTTAATTCTATAAATAACGGCTTTGTGAACATATTACGAATAATATTTAAGGAATGACGATAATAGTTCCTTCATCTGTGTAAATCGCGCGTCATTTGTAAATTAAAGAGCAGAACAACCACGCATCATTTGTAATAGAAATCATCTCATACTCGTCGACAGATTTGCGATAAAGCGAAACTAAGCGAGTTTAAATAAGCAAAGCGAAAGGAGCGTTAATTAAATCAGAGAAGAAAAGCTGTACGAAAATTAATCGGATGCAAAATCTCTCGTGTCTTATCTACTAGAATTTATAAATTTATTACTATCATTATCATTAATATTATATTTGCATTACTATTACTATTATAATTATTATTTTATTATAATTATTATCGCTATATATTATAATTACTTATACATATTGTTTGATTAATGCCTCCCTCTTTATTATTCATTATCGCTAATACTAATCGCTAAGAATATTATATTATACATATATAAAATATATATACACGTAAGCAAGCCAGTATATTGAAGGAAAATCCTTTATAAATATATGGTATAGGATTCTCTTTGACGGAAAAGCAAATATAACAATCAGAACTTTTTTCTTTTTAAAAAAAATTTAAATATTTAAATTTTAGTACAACTACGCTATGTCTACGTCAACTATTTAAACGAAAAATAAATACTTCATGACGAGAGAAAATTATTGTCCATTTTTAATTATACATAGTGTACATTTTTTATATAGCACGTGAAATTATATTAATTACGGCGAAATGCGCTGTAAGATTGACGTAGCACGTAGCTGTGTATAAAAATAAAGGAAACAAAAGTTTCGCAAATGAACTTTTGCATCCATTCTCTTTCGATATTTCCAAGCAAAGAACCTTTTGCTTTAGATTTATTTCCATTGTTTTACTGGCCTGCTAATTGGGGAATTTTTATAATTCGAAAAGTTGCGAGTTTCAATGTGCCGCTAAATTTCATCGCCTCATCACTTCGTACTTTCTTCTGTATTATAACTATTTATATTTAGTACATCATCCAGTTTTTCTTACGATTTTCTTACTTGTTTAAGATTTAACTTGATTTTTTTTATTTGTTCGCAAACGTTGATTTCGTTGAACTGATGTTCTTTCATTTTTTTTTTTTTTAACGTTTATTACGTGAATTTTAACTTTTATTACAATTTTTGAAAAATTAAGTACGTCGTGACGAAACGAGGTAAAAGTAAGGATTGAGCATTTTACACCTGAAAAAAACGTTTATTTGTAAAAAAAAAGCAAGGAGTCTTGTGTAATGAAAACGGTACAAAATTCATGACGTCTTAAAGATTTGAAAAATCCTTTCTTTTTTTCTACTACCGTAATTTTACAGTAGGATTAATATTATAAATTATGCCGATCAAACGCAACGATTCAGCGAATTCCAACACCCCCAAAATTCCGTTTTCATACTGAAATAATAGCGCTAGCGTTTTTAATCTCTAAATCCTGCACTAGGCGCATCGATCTTGCGAGTCTTAAAGGAGGATAAAGCGAGGAAAGGCTCTTACAACATAATGAAAGAAATGAATAAGTAACCCTATAAATATTGATTATATATATATAAATATATATAAATATAGATATACCTGTATATGTATACCTAAATCTTACACCTAATCGGTATGACGATATGTATGTAATAAGTAATATTTAAATATTGTAACAATTGTATATGATTTTATTACTACACGCTGATTGTATTATATATTTGAAAAGATCTGCGACCTCCCACTTGTAGAAC
>JAXIUT010000037.1:22854753-22865309 GCA_035586675.1 Eurytoma californica | reverse complement strand
ACACACACACACACACACACACACACACACACACACACACACACACACACACACACACACACACACACACACACTCATCTGAACATCAACACCCACACCGAAAGTTCACATGAATACACTCATGAAACACTGCAGAGAAACTCTTTTTATCTTGATACCGATTTACAGGGCCGATCAAAAGTACGAATGCATTGTTACTCCGAGATTTCGTCTCGATTCTGACGAGCTGCCGAATGAGGTTCGAAAATTTCTGTACATCGATACGAACGGTCGATCTTGAATCGACTGGTGGAACACCATCAATTTTGAATTAGAGCAAATCGTCAGTTTTGAGATGAGACTGCGCGTAAAATTCATCATACTGTGCAGCGCGGTCTCGGCGGCGGGATGTTTCGACCGTCCGCAAGGATGCCGAATAATACCAAGGCGTCGAGGGCGCGCGCTCGTTGTGAAAAAATGCCGGCTTGCATGTCGCTATGCGCCAAACGATCATCCACAAAGAATAAATAAGATCGATTCGCAGACGAGGATGAGCAGCGTCAAGGCCGTCAAATTGAATACGAGAAATCCTTTTTTTCTCTACAGTTTAAAATGCAACATTCAAAATAAATACATGAAAAAAATATACCTTTGCTCGTAAAATCTTTCTTGATAAACGTGTGTATATATACATAAAATATAGAAAAGACTCCGCCACGTAGCGCGAGCGTGAGCTGCGTTTTTTTTCACTTGTATCTCACGAAATAAAATTCCGAAAGAATAATAAAGCTTAAAAAAGTATAATAATACCGTGTGATTTGTCAACTCTCATTGTTTTTTTCCTCTTCTCTTTGCCTCGAGCTGTCCATTCGAGCTTGACGAATGACTTGATGCATCGAACAATTTTCCCGAAAAAAAATCTGCAGAGCTTCGTGCGAGCCGGCGCCAAGTCTATAGATGGCTTTGAATAAAAAAGCATAAAAGAAAAAAAGTGGAAAAGATTTTAAAAAATATTGTATTCCATACTCCTAAGCAGGTAAAACAAAAAATCTAGATAAGTGGGATGGACGAGCGATGAAAATATAAATTACGTAATTTGTATATTAGTGTATAGAATGTAGAAACGATGAAATAGTCACAAAAAGGATCATTTTCGACAATGTTTTTTATAAAGGGCAGTACTGAGCCATTAGCATATTGTCATCACGACATAATAAATGTAACACTGATGCAAAAGAATAAAAAAAATGTTATTTAAAAAGATTACAATTTGAAAAGAAAAAACGGTAAGAAGTGCATTCCCGAGAACAGTTTTCACGTAAAACTTTAAAGCGAAAATTACAAAAGAACAAACGAACGCCTTTTTCAATTTCAAAGATACACCGTTAATATTCATCAGCTTTCAAAAATAAGGACTGATGTTCAGAAAAATTAAGAATCTCAAATAATAATGTAACAAAAAAAAAAAAAAAAAAAAAAAACATTAACTGAAATATCAACTTATTTTGCACCGCTTCATTGTAATAATTTTCATTCTAATGCCAAACGAAACTCTGTATATTCTTGTAAAGTTTTTTTATTGTAATGACTTCTTTTTCATATCGTAACTGTCTGTTAAAAGCTTCGAACGGCTTGTTGCGAAGGAAAGGAACTTTTTAAAAAGAAAAAAAGTGAAAATATTAAGAAAGTACTTGTGATCCATTAAACTTTACACTCGATCTTTCTATATTCAGATTCCTATTTAATAGATCTTTAAGACACTTCACTATCGAACATTTTTTAATCGATATTGTCGCATTTGCCATTCAAGTGAACATTTTTCTAAAGTCAGCGCATGCTCTTGTCTTGTAAATTCAATCAATCCGATAAACGAATTCTACACTTTTAACGTAAAGAAACGACTTCCAACTCAACTACTGTAATGATTGATTTATAATTTTTTATTTGATTTTTTAAATAATATAAAAGCGCTTCGTTCGACGTAACTTCGGCTGAGTCCACTTAAGCGTTGGTGAGCTCTTGGTTCGAATTGCATTTTTTACCTTCCTTTCTTCGTAATTTACTTGAAAATGTTTCGAAACAAAGAACAGTCTAATAACCAGGCTTGTAGACGTAAGCGGGTGTGCCTCGACCAGAAAATAACTTAGATCAGCATATTGTCGTCGACAAACAGTAGAAAAAGAGAGGGAGAGAGAGCAGTTCTATACGATAATCTTATAGGGGGTTGTCCTTAATCCTTAATAATTAGAAAAGAAAAATGCTCAAGTTAGCCCGAACCGTCTGGAAAGCTGTCGACTAACTAACTAAACGTTATAAATAATCGATTAATCGAGTTATAAATATTTCGGTATAGTTCTTAAATAAAATAAAAATTTGTTCGTGCCGCGTATGAGGTGCGGCATATTTAATTGTAACTATGTAGATCGAGATTAATTGTTTACGGTATAATTATGTCTGTGTATAATTCGCTTTAGCTGCCTTTTTTATCTTCAATATCGCATTCTTTTTTAATAATAAGTTAATCTTATACAAGACGCGCCCATGTTATTTAAAATGATTATTTATTATTATCATTAAGGTCACTTTCTGCTTTTGTAGGGCGATCTATGTCAAAATTATCTCCGGGCGAATTCGACTTTAATATTTCTATATCACTCGAATCTTGTAAAAAAAATCTGAAAACTCTTGTAAAAAGAAAAAATCTGTCAAATTTTTTTCGGATCTATCAATGAATCATTATGTTTAGACTTTGAATTGAAATACTGTAATAAAAAGGCTGAACATGTTGACATGATCGAAATATCAAACGATAGTAACTCGATCATTTTGTATTTGAAAGAAAACGCCTCGGGAAAAAGATTTACGCAGATAGCCGTGCTAGTAAATAGTAATTTTTTAAGTTTAAAAGAGCATTTCATTCATATGTAGTCGTAAACAATTACATACATTGTAAAACACCTACATAAAGGGTATACTACACACACGAGTACATGTACACACATACACGTAAACGATATACCAGAAACAAATTGGTAATGAATTAATGATAATCTAAATGTAACATGTATATGATGGTTGTACAAATGTAACATTTTTTTCCATTATGTATGGACGGCGATGATTATTAAGCAGATAAAATGGAAAGATTTTGAGACGAAAATAATGAAGGGATAATAGAACTAAAATGAAATAAAGTGCATGTGCGAGAATCGGTGAAGCGCCGGTGGGAGCCTGCGAGCTGACCGGACGTGTCATCGATTGGTCGTAACAATCAAGAGTGATTTACCAATAAACTACTCTTACTTTTCTTTATTATAAAATACCATTTCTGTAATAACATTATGATATAAAACCATACATTGAATGGCATTTAATATGTTTTCTTTTCACCTTACAATTAAATCCGCACTATCCTATGTAACTTCCTTTGAATAACTCAAAATAAAAATACGAAATACGTATTGCCCAATTAATTTTATTGGACTTGAAAATTGTACATATACAATTATACCGTATTTACAGGACTTCATAATCGCTTGCACGAAAATTATGCAAATCAAAATTTATTTACTCAACTTACAATAAAAAAAACTTGTACAAACATATGAAAGATATGACTGCATTCACAGTAGCGACGGTGAAAAGTTTTATCATTTAGAGATTTTTTTTTTAAGTAAATCTAAAATTCTCTGCCAAGAGTACATTTTTTCATTTACTTTCTAAAGTAACAATTAAACGTAAGCAATGGAGTGATTGGACTATTCGCTTTCTTCCTTGGATCTCTCTCTTTCCGAGCGTCTCGATTTCTTTTTACGTCGGCTAGGACTTCTTGATCGCGATTTGTGACGGCGAGATCGGGATCTCGAGCGATGCCGATGTCGACTGAAATTAAAAAGATATGGGTTATTATATTGTTTTATCATATTATCATGTAATTAAATGTGGCACATGAAGAAATACCTTTCTTTGTGTCTGTACTGAGATCGCGACCTGTCGCGATCACGTTCTTCGTCCCTCACGGTGGTTTCAACTTCTCTCTCTTCTCTCCTTGAATCCTTTTCTCTATCTCTGTCACGTTCTCTGTCCCTGTCCCTTTCACGTTCTCTCATCATCGTTTCTTCATATTCCCTGTCACGATCTCTACCCCTTTCGCGATCCCTGTCCCTGTCCCTATCCCTATCCCTTCCTCCCAGCATCGGAGGCATTGCCGGGGGTACCATCGTTGGTATCGATTTCGGCCCGTGATCCTTTGAATCATCTCCAGTTAGTGGGATGTTAATATTCGAAGGTTGCCAAGTCTGCAAAACAGAAAAATGTTATTTTATACTATCAAATAATTTAGTTTTGTTAAAAAAAAAAAAAAAGAAAAGTGGATATTCTTACGGGGTCATTGCCCCATTGCCTGTCCTGTGTTGGCTCGTAACTGTGGTAATATGGATCAGGCTCTGGCAAGAAGTAGGGCACTGGTTCTTGGTAACCAGGTGGAGGCATGTCAAATGTCGACGGAATCGGTGCTGGTCCTGGAGGTGGCGGCACACTCATGTCTGGGAAGCCTCCAGGTGGTTTACGAGAATACTCTCGCCTGTCAGCAGTCATCACCTGGATCACGTTTTCTTTCGGCGGTGACTTATCCAAGTTTCTTCTAGAAGCTAAACCTGTACTACCAATAACATCAATAGTCCCTGCCATTTTACGACCTGGCGGAGGTCCTGCTCTTTTTGGTCCAACAATACCTGAATATTTACTATTATAATTTGTAATAGTGACTTGTGGTACTCTCGCTCCTCCTGGAGCTGCTACATTTCCAGGTGCTCCAGTGTTTGCATTCAATATCAATCCAACGCCAGATTCACTTCTCATGCGTTTCTGCCTTTCACAGTAAGCTCTCCATGTTTCTTCATTGAATCCGTAATTAAAGTAATCTGTTATATCTGCTCCAGGTTGCCTCCACGGCTTGTCCTCTAACTGGTCCAAGTTATATTCGTGAGCTGGTATACCATTAATAATGCCAATTGTTTCAAATTCATCTATACTGAATTTGCCAGGCTGTTGCTTTAATTTATCAGGACCGCTACTGGATGAGGTTAGTAGTCCAGTTCTTTTAATATTAAGACTACTGTACTGCGCCGGTGTAGATTTTATATCTCCGATGACTACATTTACATCGTCATCAGATTCTGAATCCGAGTTTCCTTCTCCATCCGCTTGGTTCTGACCATCGTTTGTTCCGTTCTCTTTTGTTTCACTGGTCATAGAATCTTCATCCTGATTTTGATTCTGTTGCTGTTGTTGTTGATCTTGGTCATTTTCCTCATTGTAGTTATCAGTGGGTGCTGCTTCTTGACTAGCATCCATTGACTGAAACATGCAATGTTTACAATAATTACTTTGTAATCATATAAAAACTTGGATAATGTTGAAAGTTCGGATAAAAGCGTAAAAACACAATAAAAACTCCAAACGTGCAAGGTCAATTAAACTTTACGAGAACGGAGTAAAAATGTGTTAACGCTTATTTTATCAATGAGATATGAAAGCAGTAGAATTTGTTTTGATCGGCGAATGATTAAGGAGGCTTTTAACGAATTAAAAACAGGAAAACGAGGGATATAAACATAATTTTTAGGTTACGTTACCTCCTGCATTTCCGATCGTTCGTTCTCGATATCGGTCCGACTGTCTTCGTTTTGCGGATAAGGTCGGCTGTCCTCGCTCTGCTCGTTGTAAGCCGCATCGCTTTCTGCAGGCTGGCTGTCCGAGTTCTCGGGGAAGCCATCCTTGCCGTCCACGGAGTCGCCGTACAACCATTGATCCTCGTTTTCGTCCGCCATTTTCGCGCGGCTTCATCCGACACTCACGCTGGCCTGGAACACTGTACTGTGCTGTGGATGCCAACAGCCAAGAATGCCGGGAAGAACTAACGCCGGTACGGCTACGCCAGCGCTACAGACTCCGTCGTGCTGGCTTCCGAAACAATCCAGCAGAAGAAACATTGACTCCAGCGCCACCTTCTCTGAAACGTCGCTTTTACGTACTACGTAGCAGAAGAAAATAGTGCGAATTAGAAATATTATAATCAAGCTTATTATTAAATACATTGAAAAAAAAAGTCAAAGAAATGTTGTAATAGACACTTCTTATAGGCTAAAAAATGTATATTTCTTGTTTGTAAATATTAATAGTAATAACTTCGTTCAATAACGTCAAGCTTTTTTTAGAAACATATTTAACTTGCCAATCATAAAAATAATGGACGAGCATATCGAATTTCGAAAAGCATTACGCTAACGTTACTCCCAGTCCTAAAGGAAACGCATAACAATCTTGTTTTTATTCGGTAGCGCGAGCATTTACTCAAATAGTGGCGCCAGCATGGCAAACCAGATGATTCGAAAGATTGCGTCATCGTAGTTATATAGGTATGTATGTACCAAGCGCTAGTCTTCAGCGCGGCCGTTCCATAACCTTGGTGCAAAATGTGTGCGTTATCAAATACAATTGCAAACAGAGATTTCGATAAGCTAACAGTCGGAGCGAATACGCTTTTCAAGTGGCTTCGCACAGCCTCATGAGATTTTCATTGGTGACGTGGAGGGGAGGAGCAAGCCTACGATGTCACGCGCCTTAGTCTAGTGCGTCGTCTCCCTTCCATTCGCTCTCTCGACTTTTCCTGGGACGCTCGATTGTACATATCCGGAGTTTACCCGGAGGTCCCAACGGAGGACTCAACGCTACAGGCATCTAAGTCAACGAGGGCTTCTGCGAGAGCGTCAAAATGAACGGACCCACCACTCCCCGCGTTCTCTCCATCCAGAGTCACGTTGTCTCCGGATACGTTGGCAACAAGAGTGCCACTTTTCCCTTACAGGTATCGTGTATGTGTGTGCTTGTGTACATTAACCTTTGTTTTCTTTAGGCCATATATATCGAAGGCCTGTGTTGACGTTTGCTTCTTTAATAAATTGTTTTGTCATCAATGAAAAAGTGTAGATTATCAAATACTTTTTAATCTATTGTATCAGTATATCAATTAGTAAAGTTATTTTCTTAAAAATAATAAAATTACTTATTCATTAGTTTAAATAATGTTAGTCTGTATTCATAATCTTTTATATAACATTGCATTTTTCCAGCTTTTAGGATTTGAGGTCGATGTAATTAATTCAGTTCAGTTGTCTAATCACACCGGATACAAAGTGTTCAAAGGGCAGGTATTGAATGATGAGGATTTAAGTAAGTGTAATAACGTATGTGAGTTCATTTGTTGTTTTTTTATAAAAATTTTATTTGTGAATTTGCGTATTTGTGACAATTATGATTAATATGACATCAACTCAACTTTATATTTTCTCTAATTACAGATCAATTGATTGATGGATTAGCTGAAAATGACCTGGATAATTATACTCATTTACTGACTGGATATGTTGGTTCTGCCTCATTTTTACGAAAAATAGCTCAAGTAGTTCGAAATTTGAAGAAAAAGAATCCAAAACTGATTTATGGTATGTAATGTAAAATAATATAATCTTTTTCAAATGAATCCAAATTTTAATACATTTTTCTGATTTTTAGTTTGTGATCCAGTTATGGGTGATAATGGTAAAATGTATGTTCCTGAAGAACTAAAAGATATCTATAAAAATGAAATAGTTCCTCTTGCAGATATTGTTTCACCAAATCAATTTGAATTGGAGTAAGTATACAAAAATAATTTTGAAAAGAAAGAAAGGTTAAAATATTGTCATTCTTCATAAGGTTTTTTAATGTTTTAGATTATTATTAGACAAAAAATTGTCCACTCTACCTCAGTTAAAAGAAGCCATTCAAGAGTTACATAAAATGGGACCAAAAACTGTAGCTTTATCATCAACTGACATAGATAACAAATTAACATCAATTGTAAGCACAACTAAAGGTAAAAACGTTCATTTAGTTTGTTAAGTCATATCTATCTCAAATTTATTAAGGAATCAATTCTCTGTAGAAATCTAAACATTAATATTTTGTGAAAAAAGTTAGATTAGTTTAAATGTTCTCGTAATAAAGCTAATTTCATAATTTCTTAGATTTCAATGCAGTCTTGATTCTTATAGTAGATAATAATAAAAGTAGAAAATTTTGTTGAAACAGATAACAGTGTGATAAAAATTGATATCCCAAAAATACCAACTGCTTTTACCGGCTCTGGAGATTTGTTTGCTGCTTTATTCCTGGCTCATTCTTACATGCAAGATAACGTCAGTACAGTTCTTGAAAACACAATAAATTCACTACATGATGTTTTGCAAAGAACCTACGATCATTCTCTAAGTAAGGATAATCATTATTAACATTTATAAGTCACTAGAAAATTAAGATAGTTTAATATCTAATATATTTTTAGCTATAAAAGATCAAAAAGTGCAAAGGGCCAGAAAAATTGAATTATGTTTAATTCAAAGTAAAAAGTTTATCGAAAATCCTTCAAAGAAGTTAAAAGCTACTACTTTGTAGCAATCTAACGATTTTCATTGTATTTGTTAAAAAAAGTCTTTGGTGAAGATGAAGTGACAATAAGGGAAAGATTCAACAAACAGTATATATCACTTATATAAATGTTATTTCAAATAAGAAATTTACAAAATTGTTGTTACAAGTTAACGAAATCAGAGATTTATAAATCAAATGCAGGTTTCATTTGATACAATTGAAATTTGCATAAAATCAGTGCAATGCAAAGGAGAGGTGGATGAGCATTAGCTTCTATTTTGTTTTATCTAGTTTTATTTTTATAAATTGTACATAAATATACACGTTTACTTGTCTTATTTAAGTAAGGCGACTCTTACTGCAATGCAGACCAATAATTTGTCTTTCAAATACCCAATGTGATTAAATGGACTATATCTAAGTAAATAATGAGCGATTAAAAATTAAAAATTGTATGTTGAAAAGAGCATGCATATTGGCTGTTATAAACTGATGACATTAAAAGAGATGTTAAAAAGGCAATTTGTTTTTCGGACATTTACAGTCTGTTTTTCTACATCTTTAAAAACAAAAAATTTGGCAGATTGTTTCAAAAATATCTTGGTCTTTCGTAACTCGTCGGCAATCGAAAGAAGATAAAAAAGCGTATAGCCTTGCTTTCGAGGGCAGCCAAACCGTCTTTCGGCCCGCTAGATTTCCCAACCATTAACAATGTTAAGCAGAGGTTTGCGAGCGGGTCCGAGGTCGCTGGAAAGTAGCATAATCGCAGATGCGAATCGATGCTACATCTTTCGCCTCCACCTTGCTTACGTAACACCCATCGGCGGCCGGTTTTCGAGCTGCGTCGGTGCGTCTTGTCTCCTGGCCTCGGATACCCGACGGGGGGAAAGGAGCGGCACCGTAGGAAAAAGGGAGCGAAATGGAAAACAGCCGCGCGTAAGTTAATTGGGTGTTTTCGGCTCTGCGCGCACATTACGATGCACCTTGCCCGGCTCCCATTTTCCCCCGATGAGCTTGCCCCCTGCGCGCCAAGCATGTCGGAGCGCCTCCCGCGCGCGAGGGAGACTGGTTTCTATGGGTATCAGCGCTGGCCGTAAGAAAAAAGTCTCCGGTGACGCGGCGGAGGATGAAAAAAAGTCAACGGGAGAACAAAAAGAAGGCGCCCACGGTCGAGGAGGCGCGGGGTTGAAGGCGAGCGCGGTCGGGGCGTGCGGGCGCTAGATCGCCGCAAGATATCGTAATAAAGGCGGAGGCATTGTGCCGAGCAACAGGTAGACGTGGAAGGCTAGGCCAAGGGAATTAAGCGCGTGCGCAAGTCCTGTAACGTTCGTTCAACCCGACCAGTGAGTGACCTTCGATAACAATGACTGCGGGCCGCCTCCGGAGCGGGAGACAGAATAGAAAGAAATTTCGGGTTCGCGCGCGCGTTCCTGCGAAAAGAACACGAGGAGGCCGCGAGTGCTTTGACCCCATCGCTCGCCGAGGAATCTCCAGTTTTTACGTTGCGCCCGGGAGCTCGCCCGGAGACAGCCGATTTTGAGGGAGGCGCGTGGATCGGGATCTTTGAGGCGTGCATTTAAAAAGCGAAACTTTTTCGGCGCGAAGACCGACTGAGATTGGTTGTTACGCTCGATTGAGCCGATAAGAATAGACGTCTTCGTATATGATCTAACAAAAACATTTTAAATGAAAGTAGAATATTTGGACTCCCAATTGTCAGTGCATGAATAATGTACGTCAAAATCATAAGAAATAGAAAAAAATTGCTCCCTAGTGATCCAGAAATCTACTTTATACGTACTTTTATTATTTTAAATAAAGTACTTTCAACAATTTTTTTTTAAAGATACAAATTGTTTGAAGCATTTTGAAAAAAACTTGAAATTTTACAATTTCTACTTAAATTAAAGTGTAAAAAAAAATTTGTTTTAATAAATTAATCGGTCAATGGCATTAATAATTATTCCTTACGATTTTGATCTGCACCGAACCATGTTCGAATTATACACCTATTAAAAAATTTACCGAAAAAGAAATAGTATATTACGTACCTGGCCCTGTATAATAAGAAATGTCTCAGATCACATGTAATTGTCGATCGAGGC
>JAXIUT010000037.1:22825750-22854653 GCA_035586675.1 Eurytoma californica | reverse complement strand
CACTGTGCGGAAAAGTAGTGCTTTACACACTCAGAAATGGCCCAAAAAGTCGTGTTTTACGCACGGCGTGTTAAAAACTTATTTATTTTGTGTTTACATTTAAATTAATAAAAAATGCATATATGAAATAAATTATCAGAATATCGCAATAATTGATGGGAGTTTAATTTAATGATGAGTCAAAAATTAAAATTGTTTTTTCCGGTTTTTTCTCACGTTTATTAAATATAGTAATAAGTTTAATTAAATTTTTTTTTTATCTAAACGATCATGTAAAGGTAGAATATTTTTACCATTATTAAAAATTATAATCTCATTTGTATTATTACATTTTTTAAAAAGCGGTTACTTGGTTATTGTAATGGATATGTTAAGTCGGAGGAGATATAATATAAGCCATAAGAAAAGCACTTGTTGAGATTGAGAATTAAGTACGTTTTATTGCACATGAAAGAAAGTCGCGTAAACAAAAAATGTGACCAAAAAATCGGGTTGTTAAATCGTGGAGTAAACGTTCACTCCGTTGTTTACGCAAAATGACTCACCGGGCCCGGGCAAAACCATGAACTTGCTCGCTGTTACCTACTTCGAAAGAAATCATCTGTTTTGCCGGTCAATCCCGCGGAATTTCCGGAAGCACTTTCTTTTCTCCTTACAGCTCTGATATCATCCCCAACAGCAATGGGTATCTCCTATGCTCCCTGTAGCTTAACGAAACAATGGATAAACCGATGGGAACTCAAGTAAAAAAAGGCCGCTGTGTTTAGTTGACTAAACGTGCGCCTGACGAGGGTGAAAATCCAAAAGTGAATTTCGTAAGCGCGCGAGAACCGCTAGGCACGAAAAAAAGGTTTTGAAGGCTCGCGAGGCGGCCGAACAGAAAAGTCAGAAAACACACGGACGAGGAGAGAAGAGAAAGGGAAAGGGAAACGGAAAGAGAAGACTCGAGCGCGAGCGGCCAATCACCTATACACGGCAGGGACGCCCGCGGAGAAGAAGGAAGAAGACGACGGCGAGGACGGCGGCGGCGGCGAACAAGAAGAGGAGCAGCGTCGAGGAGCGAACTCGGAGAAACCGAATGAGAGAAAGAGAGAAGGAGCTAAATCGAGCTCTCCCGCACTTGCACGTGAATATACGTAAGAAGGAGGAGGGGAGTCGCGCATCGCTCGAAAGGAACAACCAGGGTGAAGAACCGTGGCAACGACCCCGAGGCCTCTCCTCCTCTCTTTCTCACTTGCCTCCCCGTTTCGCGCTAGCTCGCGTCGCCGCGATTAAGCAGCCTAGGCGAAGGGCCCGCAGCTCCTGGGGCTCCCGGAGGGGTTGCACCCCCCGGCCCGGTCTTAGCCGGGGCGCCTGCATGCGTCGGTGGGATTTTCGGAGGTCAGTAACCAGTCGCTTAGAAGGCGAGAGAGACAGAGCGGAGTACCGTTGCGCAGGGGAATGTCGGAGGCTCTCCCTCTCTCGCCGTGCGTGCGAGCGAGAGAGAGGAGGAGGCGAGCGAACGCGGGAGAGACGAAGGGAAGCGGAGGAGCGCGAAGGAGAAGGCACACACCGACTGGCGCTGTGTACGCCTGGCCATTGCTCTTTCTCTCTCTCTCTCTCTTTACCTTCCTACCTGCCTGGCTGGCAGCTCGCGCGAGCCGAGCTCGTCCGCGCTCACCTATAGCTCCTCAGTACGAACCACGCGGTCCCCACGAAAACAGCCGGCCTGTCTCTCGCTCTTACTCGAGCTCTTACTGCCAGTCCACACCACTCGGGAGCGCGGCACACATGACACTCCGAGATTTTTATCCCTCGAGCACCTAAGCACTGCGGACGCTTCGCGTTCAACTTGTTCGAGTGAGGTTATTGCGAGCCACGGGGACGATGGCCACCACCAGCTAGTGACTTATCGAGTGTGTTGACCCCGAAGTGCGCCTGGCGCGTTTGTGCTGTTTGGTTTATTATTTTGCCCGATTTTTTATCTCTCGCCACTCCTCCAACGAGACAAGATATCACTCGTGCATCTGTGCAACCGCGAGCCGCTGCCGATTTTTCCTCGACGAGGACCCGCTGAGCGTCGAGTCTTGCCGATCGCGGGGAATCCAGGAGACTCGCCGGTTGCGGAAGAAATGACTGCGAGCAAGGACCTTTAGAGATACACGCTGGACGCAACCGAGCACTCTGGGTACCGGGCGAACTGCACGTCGCGGAAGTCGATTCGACCGCGAGGAAGGTGAGTGCCGATCTTGTGAGTCCCGACTGTCACGGGCTAGTAAATCTTCCGCTCCCCCTGCTGTCATCCATGCGGCAATCCTCGGTGTTTGTCAAATTCCTCATTCTCCCCCTGCGACGATCGCAACCCCTTCTCGCGCGGCCGAGAAAAAAAAAAACAAAAGCCTCCGGGGACTTCCCGCCGAGGACCTCTGGAATCTTCGGGCGTTTTCTCGGAGAAGCCGCGCGCTCAGCTTTCGAGGACGCGGCTCCGATCGATGACCTTGATTCCACTTCCTAGTCAACGTCGTCGGTGCGTTGCGGCCCGTGACGTAACGTCGGCGACCGGAGTCGCGGCGCTGCGCGGCAACCACCGAGCAAGGAGAGCGTCGGCCAGCCGGCCAGCCGGTCGAGTTAAGGTCGAAAAAGGACATTGACCTTGGGAGCGAGCGGAGCGCCTCGCCGCGCGAGAACGACAGACGCCGGTTGCGTAAAATTCGAGCGCGAAGCCTCTTATCGCTCCGTCGCCAGGATCCACGGTTGTTATCGGTTACATTTTTTGTCCCTCCTTCGGCTTCGGTTGTTTGGATACCGCGCGACGGCGATCGGACCCACGAGTACGTTGACACTGCTCGTTGCCGATGATACCGGTTTTTCTTTTCGGGTTTAGAGTTATTTTCGGAGGGAATGGTTATTTTTGTGGCGGTTATCAACGACTTCCTTTTAACGATCGCAGTGCAAGTGCCTTGCCATCGCAACACCTATTATTAAACTCGGCGAGATCTCAAAGACGTGTAATTCAATTACGCGTGCCCATTTGAAATTTAAATTTTCTGAAATTTGATGAAAAAAGGATCTACTCGATTAAAGGTAAATTAGAGCGTTATGCGTAGAATCGAGGGAATCGCCGGGGCTCGCCGTTAGGGCAGATCGGCCGATAAAGTTTAACGAAAGGAAATCGAGAAGGGAATTTCAGTTTTTTCTCTCGCCCGGCCGTTCGCCTCCTCCTTCTGCTCCCCGCGGCGAAGGTTCATGAACCCGTCCTCTCGTTACTCGCATTCCCGATCCTTTCATCGCGCCTAGGACACCGTTAAGCATACGTCGCGTCGCTCTCGCACACACGTATTTCCTAATATGACATTACGGTGGTTCCGCATCCCTCTCCGCTCGCCTCTCTCCTTTTTTCCGAAAGAGAGGAGAGAGAAAGAGAGGGAGGCGCGTGGGGGGCTTCGATCGGAGTAGGAGACATTAGTGAAAAGGGAGTTAAGGAAAGCGAAGCAGGGAACGAAAGAGAAGCGCGAAATGCCGTTATTCGCGAGAGAACGCCGAGTGCGCCCGGGGCTTCCGGTCTCTCCTCCCTCTCCACGGGCCGCGCGCTCGCCTGCTTGCTCGCCCGCTCGCTGCACGCTTCATTCATCTTCGAGCGTGCGGCACGCGCGCGACCGGCCCGACCCGAAAGGTAACCCTTCCTGTCGGGGTGTGTGCAGGCCCGACCTTGGACCTGGTACCGTTGCCTTCTTTTCACGGGGGCTGCGCACTTCCGCGAGTGGGATGCTTTTGTCAATGACGCAGGAAGGATTGACCCTGGAGGAACATTTTCATTGGCCTATGTACCTAACTGTTTCTTCGGAGAGCTAAACTTATTATTCTGTTCAGATTCAAGCTGGCGATGCATTCACCACCTGGATTTTTTTAATACAATGATTATAAACTCTATTAGTGCCAGGCATGTTTCAGATGAGCTACTTTACTAAAAATGCTCAAATGTTGAGATTATCGAACTATTTAATTTCGTTTTTGACAGCTTTTTTTGACTCCGGGGTTCTAATCAGTAATAATAAATCTATGTTTTCCTTAAAATTATTGTTAAAAAAGCAGCAAAATTAATTGCAATTAAATTTTTACTTTTAGTATACGAAGAAAGTACTAAAAATTATAAAGTTTATTTAAATGTTCTCGCAGAACATTCTTGTTTTCTTGTTGAAAAAGTAAAAATAGTTTCATGTAAACAAAGCGATTAAATTTTAAAGAAATCGTAAATTGGAATAGATTATTATAATTTTTAAGATAATTTTTTTTGTTCGTGTTTATTGTGAAAAAGTTTGAAATTGAATAACAGACAATAATAGGATGTCCAACATAATTCAAAAAGAATTAAAAGTGGTGATACATCAAATTTTAAGCAAGCTAGCTCTCAACAGTGGTAAACACATAGAGGCGTCTAATTGAGAAGCTAAAAGAGTCTGGTTGTAAGGTGGCGATAAAAATCGGAGGGACAGCTCACCTCCCGGAGCAGCTCGCTCCGACTCTAAAAAAGAATGGGTGAGCGGAGGCTTGCGATAAGCCAGCGTAGGGCCGTATAGTTTAACGTTCGAGCGACGGTGGCGGCGGCGCACACGCGCAAGAATTCCCGGGTGAAACGGGCATAGCGCGCTCGCTTACAGGTGTGTACAAATGTGACATAACGGTATCGCGGCACTCTCGGCCTCGGCCGGCGCACACACACCTCGCGAGTCTTTTTCGTGGCCGCGGCGCGGGCAGCGGCGAGAGGGGGGACGGGGGAGGCCGATTTATTGGAGCGGTCGTTGCACCGAGCCTGCGACTTTTGCAGTCTCTCTCCATTTCTCTCTCCTCTCCCTCTTTCTCCGAGCGGTCCGTTGCTGCACTAGAAAACGCAAAGGCGATTCTCTCTTTCGTTCGCCCGTCGCTTCTCTCGAGCTCCGCGGCCTCTAATGCCGCGCCGCGCGAGACAACCTCGTTAGGAGGATCGGACCCAGGGGCCGGTTACGAAATTTCCGATGGCCCTGAGACCGAGCGCCACTCGATTTTGAACTTGTCCTTTTGTTTCGAGGCTCGCGAGGACGGTGATGGAGCGAATCTCGACTGGCAGTGTTTTTTGCTATTATTTTTTCGCCTCTTCTGTTTTTTTCTCAAAGAGATCCACACTCGGTGGATTTTGATGGGCCCGTCACTCACCGGCAAAATATTAATTTAAATCGACACGTGTGCGGACCGCCACTCATCGACGCTATTTATTGAGCGAGTTGAAAAGAAATTTCGCACACATACTCGGCGTATTCGCGCGGACTCGCTAACTCGAAAAGAGGTTCGAAATCGAGGAGGTTGAACTCCGGCGTCCCCGCAGCCGATACCGTAATAATGAGGGGGGCCGCGCGACCACAATATCCACTCTCCTGGACAAAGGCAATTTCGTTTTCGCCTTATCCGCCGGGCCCTCGGGGCGCGATAAGGCCTCGAAAAAAGGAGGGAAAAAATCGGCCGGGCGAAAGGCGCGCGGGCGCAGGAGGCACGAGGATGAGGTGAGCGGAGACAAACGGGCGATACGACAATAGGGAGGGGAAGCCTACGCGGCCCCTCGGGAGAAAGAGAGAAGCTCGAGGTGAGGAGTCAATGACCGTTCTACATTGACGCGCCGGGCTCTCGGCCCCTTCTCGCTGCCTCCGTACACATGCATAGGCGCGCGTATAGGTGCGCGCGGCCGACTCTAAAGTCACGGCCATCGGACTCCCCCCTTTTCCTTCTCTAGCCGAGGCTAGATACGCCGAGCGCGCGAGCTGGGGGCTACACGATTCGTTGCGCGCCGCGGCCCGATGGGCTCCCGCGCAACCTGCGAGCCACGCCGCGGCCACGAGAGATGCTCCCAGGATGACTCCTAATGCCCAAGCTTCTTCCCGGCGCAGGTACGCGGCCGGCCTCGGGGGATATCTGATATTTATGAGATTGGCCCGGGGAGCCCTCCCTGAGCGAGGCGCGATTCCCCGCGAGCAAGGGATCCCCTTTCGTTAGATGCATCGCTCGCTCACGGCTAAGCGAGGGATGCCTAATTAGAAAACTCGTTTCTTACACTCGCGAGCGATGCTTCCGCCGCCGCTTGCACCTAATCGCGTTTCACTTTTCTCTTACCTACCCTTTACTCGCTTTTCTTCGTGTCTGTTTCTGTATAACTTATGTTTCAACAATACTTTTTTAACAAAATTATGAAGAGCATTTTATTTTATCTCTAAAAAAGGCCTCTGAAAATTTTACGTGGACTAGAAAAAAACCGTTGCATTTACTTTCTGCTCAAGAAATTAAACGGTGAGATCATCAAGCTCCAGATCGATTTCTCATTAGCGAAAAACTTGACCATTTAATCAACCATGTAATTAAATCGTCCGCATAATTATTGTGACATAATAATTTAAACTTTCCAATAGGCCAATTAACGTTTAAATAATAATTATCCAATATCGGCGACGTTAAAGACGCTTCCACGGTGTGGTCATTAAAGCTGCGCGCGCGCGCGTGTCGTCCCAATTCGCGGTGCTCACCCGCCGCCTAATCGCGGAAGGTGCACTCACTCGAGCGATGATTCTCCAGTGCGATAAGTGCGCACCCGAGTCAATCGAGTTCAAGCTCGCGGCCGCCGAGTTCAACGCTTGCGAGCCGCATTATATAAGGTGAAAGGCTGACTCGCGGCTGGCATTGACATTGGATAGTCTCTCGCGCTTACTTACTTACCCGTGCCGCCGTCAATGCGGAAGCAATCTATACTCGCGCAAGCGCTTATTTCATCTCTTTCGCAACACCTCGCGTGAATCACTTGTGCCCTGCTCGCCGACTCATTTTCTCTCTCTCTCTTTCACTTTTTTATTCTCTCCCGATAAAAATATTGCTTTAGACAGCGGAGAATGTGTTTTCGATTAATTTCCGAGTGGGAGTCCGAAAAAAAGACCGGCTGCGTCTCCCGCCGTTAATTTTCGCACCGGTCTTTTGATGAATCGAGTAAGCCCTGGAGGGATCGACGTAGCAATTTAATGAACTTCTTTATCGACGTCTCAACTCTGAAGGCTCGATCGACTATTCGCAGATTTGTCGAAATAATGAAGAGTCTCTTATGTAGAGCGTAAAATCGATAATCCGTACACGATCTTCTCTGCCCGATTGATCATAATATAACGCGCACATTCGCTTTAATACTTTCCACGCGACGACAATATTACCTCCAAAGCGCGAAGCAATTTGCTTCTTTAGTGCAATAAAAAAAATCATCGTAAAAGTCGTTCATAAAAGGTACGCCCGTAACGCGAAGTAAGAGCTGCACTTCACTGCCGCGGTAGCGCAATAGAAAAGTTCTCGCTCTACATACGACGCGCGCTATTTTCCCCCGGCGAATCGAACGAAAGTACACGCGCGCCCGATCGACGTGTCGCCGCGAAACCCTGGATTTGTCGCTCGCCCGACGAACGGTAGGAAAAAATAGGCGCGTCGCGATCGCCCGAACGAGGGAAAAGAAAGAGAGGAGAGTCGCGCGCGCGGGGAGCTCGCCGAGAAAAAGGATGCCGCGTGCCGGTTAAGGCGAAGTGTGCTATTACAAAATGGGTTATGCAGCGCGGGGAGTCGCTCGGGTTCGTCGACCTCGGGCGCGCGGAGCTCGCGTGGCGAACGGCGAAATGACGCGGCGGACCGTATGCGCGTCCCCACTACTGCGGGCGCGCGGCCGTACGACGTCAGGCCGAGGCCGATCACTCGCCCGTCGACGTAGCCGACGTTTTCGCGCCTCAGCCCCATCGGCCCGCGCTAAGCAACGAGGTCGCGATTTCCAATCGAAAGGCCTAGCACAGCGTCGATCTTTTCCTTCGTTTCGTTGAAAAAAAAGGCGCGCGCGCGAACTTACGTTCGGACGACGGAAATTTTCGTAGAGTCACGGCTGATCTTAAACCTGCGAAATCTAAAGTATAGCACAATACGTAGGAGCGTCGTTAATTATACATTGGGGACGGTTCATGGTATCAGGTTTGCCGATTCTTTCTCACAGGTTGGCCGATTGACGCAGACAGCTTGTTATGCGAGGCAAAAAGGAGCCAATGACCAGGCGGACGATTTTTTTTAAATTTAAATCGTTCTGCTGATTCCTTTTTTTTCGGGGGGACCAAGAGAACGAGTTCGTTGGCCTCGGTTGATCTGCTCAAGGCTAGAGGCGTAGGAGAGCGAATAGAAGAGGCACCGAGCTATTAAGAATTCGGAGTGGCCTCGCGCGTATTCGCATACGAGGTGTGTCGAAAGTGTCGGCGGTTTTGACGTTTGCCCTTGAAACGACTAAGCCTCCGCGAATCTTATTAGTAGATAAGCATTCGTTCGCCGGCTTTTTAAAAATAGTTGTTTAGATTAATACAGATATTTATTCATCTGGCTGCGTTGGACGCGCTACCAAAGTTGCTTGATTGTACCTATATTTCAAATTAGCAAACGATAAGAATCTACTTATTTTTTCAAAAATACGTTAGTAGTCGATTTATCTATCAAAATTTTAAATAAATTTATCGAAGCGAACATAACAAGTGTGCTTCCTGAAAATGATACAATTCCCGATAATTCATCATCGTCTCGAAAAGTAGTCTCGGATTCACCGATTTCAATCGGCGCAGAAAAAACAATCGCGTGAAGATCAGCTAAGCAGCGGCTCAAACTCCCAGATTCGCGCGTAATCGGTGGAATCAGTCAACAGGGCCACGCTGGGTTGAACGAACTCTCCCGCGCGCACCTCCACGTCCCATAAAAAGAACTCCCGACGTACAATGCGATCTGCTCGACGGGCTCGCGCACGGCACTAGTCCCCTCTCACGGGTGCAAGACATCAAAAAAATGGGAAGCAAAGCGCAGCGAAGATCTTTGCGGGGTTACAGCGTCGACGGCGGCAATAACCTCCTTCGCGAAGTGCGATAGAAGAGCGAGAGCAGCGCCGGCGGCGCAGGAGCAGCGGCTCCCAAGTGGGACAATGACCGCCAGAGACCTTCTTTCGATCTCTCGGTGAGCTTTCTTCTTTTTCCTCGTCTCCTCGCCTCTTCACTTGCATTCGCGCGGGGCCCCTCCACTGGCACTTCGTGCGCTAGAAAAGCGCTGCGCGCGAGCCGTTAGTCCGACGCCGACGCCGCTATGCGCTTCCAATACGTACGCCGCGGATACACGTACGTGCGCGCACGAAAAACGGGGGCAGCTCTATGACGGATCGCCCGGCAGAGAGAAGCCGAGAGAAAGAGAGACTACTTAGGCTGTGTCGCGAGCGAACGCGACCTCGAACCAAGCGCGCGCCTTCTTTTAGCCGTGCGCGAAATTTTAAGACTCCGCGGCCACTGCGGCTATTATGCTCGGAGATTAGAGTATTTCCGATAATTGATGGAAAAGTGGAACTTGCCCAGCGAAAGGAGTAGATTCGCCAGGAACGTTCCAGAAAAAATTCGCAAATCGCCTGCGGCAATTGCTCACGTTTTATTCGACAATATAATCGCTTGCTAAGATAAGAGATAGCGATCGATTTCAAACCAGAAAGTTAGATAAATAATTATCAACGTCATATAAACAGGCGTCTTACTTAACAGTGAAATGTCAATATTTTTTAAGATTAACATTTTCTCGAATGTATTCCGTAAGATGTAAAATATCGACAACACAATCCAGCCGCACTTGTGCCACTAAATGAATATGAACATAATAAATCCGCTACTCGAGCTAAAACGAAAAAAATCTTCGAAAACGGCACTCTTAATTTCACCGGACGAAAACAAAAATACACGCACGGGCGTACACACTCGAGCCCGGATTCACAGGTCAAACCCGCGGCGCATCGCGAGGTCGTCGACCCGCTCTCGACGTTACACATTGCACGATCTCGATCTGGACGCATCTCTTCGGCCGCGTGCACTCCTCGAGGCCGGGCTCCTGGCGCGCGCGGCGAGAGGAGCGCGTTTTCGCGGCCGCGCGAGCGCGAAGGGAAAAGATCAACGACCCCGGGCAGCGCGTATCTGGGTTAGTAGTCGCGTCGCGCCGCCGCCGCCGCCGCCGATTCTCCGATTCGCGCTCGCCCGCGGAAATTCTTCTCTAACGAGCCGAGAGTCGCCTCCTTCTCTCTTTCCCTTTTCCGTGAGCGCGACCGCTAGGCTCTCGCGCCACCTCTCCCCCGTCCATGTCGTCGCTTTTTTTTCGCGAGAGAAGCGCAGCAGCGGCGCACTGTCGCTGGCCCAGACCGTGACTTTGTGAAATCTAGGTGGCCGCGGCGACGGCGGCGTCCTTCTCGCTCGCGTGCCGCCGCACGCGTCAATTCGCCGATGCAGGTATACGCCGCCGCGTGGCGAGCCTTGCGCGAATCCGCTGACCTTTACCTCGATTCCCGCGCGGCCGCTGCGCCTCGATGACAGGCCTCGAGCGCGCCGACCGTCAATTTGCGATCCATGACTCGCGATTCGCCAGTGAAATGAACTTAAGTAGTTCAAGCCGAGTTGAGTGCGGCGCCAGCGTACCGCCGCGAGTTTTTCGACTCTCGCGCGCAATTACCGGCTCTTTCTCCTCCAGCGGGAAGAAAATTAGATTCCTGACTCGGCTAGTTCACCCCCTCGCGCAGGGCGAAGTTCTCGGAAAGAAACACAGGACCGCCGTGGAAAGTTTAAGCGGGAGAGGAAGAACGAAGTCGAGGCACGATTCCAAGGAAAGGAGCGAATAGCGAAGTGCGGCAGTATCGAAAAGCGAAAGAATCCGAGCCGGGGAGCTAATTAAGCCTCTCGCGAGTCGGGCCAAAGGGGCGCGATGAACCGAGAAAAAGTGGTAGGAAGAACGGTAAGCCTGGGGTGGGATCGCATCGGTAAAAGAAGAGAGAGGGCCGCCGCCTGTGCCTGTGTGCGTGCTGCACGCGCCGGTCTAACAGTAGATAAAGAGGAAGCGCGCGTAGACCGGGAGGGGGAGGACGGAAAACGAGAGCGAGAGAGGGAGAGCCGGCGTGCGAACGGGTCGATCGAAAGCGCAGCGAGAATGCAAGAGAGACTGCAGCGGCGCCGGCAGGGAGCGCGCGCCTCGGCTCGGCTCCGCGTTGTGCTAGGTCAGGTCCGCTCGTCGGTGCGTTCCGCACTGTGCCATCGTCCGCCGCCGCGGTAGCTCTCGGCCGACCCCCGCGACCCCCGCGACGCGTACACACCCTCGCTGATCCCCCTCTCGGGCCCGCGTCTGACCGAAGCCTCGGCTGCACCACTGGCCCGGCCGCCCCGCGGGCCGCGATGCGAGGGCTATGCCGCCGCTGAGGGAGGAGATGACCGGCGAGGGATCGAGGTGCGCCCCGCCGCTGCCGCCGACGCCGTGCCCGGTACCACCGAGCTCCGAGACGATGCCGCTGCTCTCAGCCCCGGTCTCCCTCAAGAACCACCGGATCACGTAATTCGCCCGGGCGCGAGTGAGTCCGAGTGAGCGGGGGCGCGCGAGCCCCCGCCAGGGCACCACCCCCCGCCAGGGCCGGAAGGGGCGAGCTCCTCTTCGCCTGTGGAAAGTGAAACGCTCGAGACGTAGGTAAACAAAGTAGGAGCGCCGGGCGACTCCCTTTCAAGCCGATGCACCGACCAAGTGAGCGCCGATCACCGTGAGTTTGCACGCCCTTCTGCGGGGCTGTGGACCTTTTTTTCGAGCTTTTGCTTCGATTTGCGGCTGCACGGAAGCGCGCGAAACCCTGGGGATTGCAAGTGCGCAGGAACCAGCACACGCAGCCGACTGCAAGCTTGCACGCATGAAAGCTTGATTTTTCATTTTTTTTATATTTTCTTATAAACAAATTTTAATTTCTTAACTTTTTCGAAGCGAATGCCAGCTTCGGGAAAATATCTGCACAACAAATTAAATAATTCGTTATAAAAAGTAACGGAGAGGCATGAAAAGAAGCAATCGATTCGCAGCTCAATTAGCAGTAAAAGTCGTCTCGAGATCGGTCGAGAAACAATAACAGAAATGCAAGTCGAAAAAGTGGGGTAAAAAGTGAAAGATCGCGAAGTAATAACGGGTGAGGGAGAAGGAGGCGGAAAGGGGTGTGAGAGGGTGGCGCACCGGAGGAGCATCACTCTCTCTCTCGCTCTACTCTATCGAGTCGAGGGGGAGGATGGACCGCGCGCACGGGAGTTTATGGCCCCTTTCCGTGCCTCCCGTCCCTCTCCTCTCCCTCCCGCTCGCTCTCGCCCCCTGCAGTCGATCAATGCACGGACGGGTTTCACTTTCGCGGTGTTGAAGCGTGCACCGCCACCGCCGCCGCCACCGCGCCGAGCTGCACTCCCTCCCGCATACGCGCGAGGGCGCCTCACTCTCACTCCCGCCCTCCCCCCGCGCCGCTGTCGCTTTTCCCCTTTTTGTTTTCGCTGCTCAGAGTGCGATGCCCCCGCGCGAGCCTCGCTTTTAGGCAGGCCGCGCGTTTACGCGTTGCCCTAGGTCGTCGCGCGTCTCGAGGGCGCGCTGTGTGTGACTCGCGCTTTTTCGAAGGGAGAGAATAACCCGCCGAGCGTTTTAAGTAGGTTGCCGGAGGGTCGCCCTCGCCGCGCCGGACTGTGTTTTCATAACATTTTCGCCAGCCGCGAGAGCCGAGCGACACGGCGACGCGGCGACGCTTTCCCACGCCGGGAGGGATGTGCGTCGATGAGGTGCGAAAATGGAAAAACTGACCTCCCGCCTCGGCGGGGAGAAAGTTAACCTCTTTAAATTAGTTACTCATAATTAGCATTAAACTTTTATTTTAAACATTTTCCTTTTAAATGCAGTTGCGCGTATTTCCAGCAGTGAGAAATTACTCGAATGTTCAGCTTTTATAATTTTTTTAAAACTTTTACTAATTTTGTCTTTTACCCAAATATATGATAGCATGTGATAGAAATGAAAAATTAATCGATCAATGAAGAAGATTTCGCTTAAACTTCAATGCCTGAACTAAATATATACATTGTGTCTCGCCGAATTCGCATCGTACTACTTAAATTTCGCGCAAGCTCGCAAAGAAGGAGATGAACGAAAAATAATTTTAGAAATTTTTTGTTTACAGTAAAAAATGAAGACGGGTGATTGGGATTATATGACGCTGCGGGAGGAGGAATTCCAGCAGAAAGTCAATTATATAGCACCGGATACTCCGACCGCCCCCAATGAGCCGAACCGCGCGGAAGCCTCGCTACCGAGGAACCTGGTCCTCAAGCCCTCCCAGGAATGCAACAACGTCTTCGGCGTCTGGAGCACAGATCGCATCCCCAAGGGAACCCGCTTTGGGCCGCTGGTCGGACAAATCTATACCAAGGATAATGTGCCCGCGGACACGGACAGGAAATACTTTTGGAGGGTAAAGAATATTTTATTTTATACTCGCTGCGTAATATATGAAAAAAAATAAATATTTTATTTAAAATATTTCCTTTTGCCATACAGTCTTTGGTAATGAAAAATGGAATACCATTGAATTATTTACAGGTGTATAAGAACAACGAACTGTTCTATTACATCGACGGTTTCGACGTTCAAAAGGCAAACTGGATGAGATACGTTAACCCGGCGTACTCCTCGGAGTCCCAAAACTTAATTGCTTGCCAGTATGAGGTAAGAATCGCAGGAATAATTAATTAAATTAAAAAAATAAATAAAACCTTGAGAGCATTGTAAGTAATGTAATGGTGTTTTCCTTTCAGATGAATATTTATTTTTACACCGTTAAGGAAATCGATGCGAATCAGGAGCTGCTAGTCTGGTACTGCCGCGAATTCGCCGAGAGGTTAAACCATCCAGTGACGGGCGAGCAGATGCTTCAGAAGATCCGTAAGTGTTTTCTCTGCAAAAATAAAAAGATTTTCATTAACATTAAGATTAAATGTCAAATGAAAATTTCAAAATATTAGACATAATGCATATCACTAGGATAGTTAATTGGCGCTAATCGACCTAATTTTCAAGGTTACATAGTTTTTTAAATTCCGAATCGCGCTTTTCAGGACAACAAGTGCAACAGTCGGCGCATCCGGTGGAAATAGCACCGATAGTGGAGGTCTCATCACTGAAAGACTCTGTGATATACGAGAGGCGCGCGCAGTTAACGCCGACGGATGGTAGCGTGAGGTCCGACGAGGGCTACCACTCGAACGGTTACCACGACGAGATCTTGACGCCGCCCGAGGAGAGCAGCGAGTCCGACTCGGAGAGCAACTACGTCCTGGACTTCTCCAAGAACTCGAAAAGCTCGAACGGCCTCGCTGCCCACCACCCAGCCATGGGTATCCTAAAGCACGAGAACGTCGCGCGCAACGACTACCGCAAAGTCAAGATCAAGATGCTGAGGACCTACGGCAACTTCCAATCCAGCAACAACAACAACAGCATCGGTAGCAAAAGCGGTATGGAGGTGACGAAGGAGAAGGACGACACCGCGAGTCGGGAACAAAGGGCCCTCACGCCCGAGATTCAAAAAGCTCCGGCCTCGGTCCTACTGCTCACCTCCTCGACGACCCCCGGCCCCGAGGACACGGTGGTCATCGAAAAAGCGCAGCCCAAGCCGTACTACGAGTCCGAGGTCAAGTCCCTGGGCAGCCACAGCCCCATATCGACAACGAACTCGAGGTCCTACATCAGCACCACCAGCGGCGGCGGCAACGGCATGAACGCCAGCTCCTCCATCCTCGAGAACATCCTGCTGCGCAACAACCCCAACACCGACAGCAACAACAACACCAGCAACAGCTCCGGCAACAACGCCGGCAACAACGGCGGCAGCGCGCAGCACCACCACGTCATCCACAGCAGTCACTCCGCTGGCATCGTCCACTCCGTCAGCGCCAGCAACCACGTGGACTCGGTGACGCCCTCGCCCTCCAGCCCCACGGAGATGGCCTACTCCTACAAGAAGTCCCACCGCTACAGCAACATCCTGCCCTGCAGCCCGGACTCCAGCTCGAACCTGCCCATGCAGACGGAGCCGGCCAGCAGCAGCTCCGCCAACGGCTGCGCCCCCTCCAGCATGCACTCGCCCAGCCAGAGCCAGAGCAACCACGCGACCTCCAGCTCCCTGCTGCTGGCCAGCCCGACGAGCAGCAGCGGCTGCCAGATGCCCGCCACCCCCAGCAGCCACATCCACGCGCAGCAGCCCTGCAGCCCCGGCGAGCCGCTGCACTCCAGCACCTCGGTCCTCGCCTCGACGACGAGCGCCTCGCCGCCCCCCAGCTGCCCCTCGCCGGCCAGCAGGCGCAAGAGCAAGAGCCCCTCGCCCGCCCTGCCCAGCTCGACCAACGCCGGCCAGCCCACCACCACCATCCTCTACTCCGGCAGCGAGTCCGGCTCCATGTACCTGCCCACCAGCAGCCAGAGCCAGGCGGTCTCCTCCGTCTCCTCCCTCTCGCCCATCCACCAGTCGGCCAGCCCGTACCCCTACAACCACCTCTACCACCAGAGCCCCGGCGGCTCGCTGCAGCACCACCACAGCGTCGTCTCGCCGCTCTCCATCAACTGCCCCAGCTTCTCGCCGCCCGGCGTCCTCTACCAGCAGCAGCCGCAGCAGCAGCCGCAGCAGCAGGAGGAGAGGAGCAGCAGCGAGGACCGGCGCCGCGCCGAGGCCTGCAGCAGCAGCCAGATGCCCAGCTCCAGCTCGCAGTCGAGCCTGCAGATGGACGGCAACCAGGCGCTGATCACCGGCACCCACAACCTCCACCTGGGCCACCACCCCGGCCTCAGCATACACACGGGCGTCGCCTCCTCGTCGTCCTCGATCCACCGGTACTCGCCGGTCGGCTCGATGTCGCCCGACGAGCACGCCTGCTCCCAAAGCGGCTCCCTCAGCCCCAACTCCCAGGGAGGCTCCAGGGGCTACCGCTCCCTGCCCTACCCGCTCAAGAAGAAGGACGGCAAGATGCACTACGAGTGCAACGTCTGCTGCAAGACCTTCGGCCAGCTGTCGAACCTCAAGGTGCACCTGAGGACGCACTCCGGCGAGCGGCCCTTCAAGTGCAACGTCTGCACCAAGAGCTTCACCCAGCTGGCGCACCTCCAGAAGCACCACCTCGTGCACACCGGTAAGTTCGACGAAGGGAGCAGGAGGAGAAGCTTTGCTAACGAGCGAATTTCCAGGCGAGAAGCCGCACCAGTGCGAGATCTGCAAGAAGAGGTTCAGCTCGACGTCGAACCTGAAGACGCACCTGCGGCTGCACTCGGGCCAGAAGCCGTACGCGTGCGACCTGTGCACGGCCAAGTTCACGCAGTTCGTGCACCTGAAGCTGCACAAGCGGCTGCACACGAACGAGCGCCCGTACACGTGTCAGGTATGCGACAAGAAGTACATCAGCGCGAGCGGCCTCAGGACGCACTGGAAGACGACCAGCTGTCGGCCCAACAACATCGAGGACGAGCTGGCGCTCGCTACAGCCGTCGGCTCGCCCACCTACTACGAGTACGCGCCCGATATGAATGTCGGTGAGTTCGATCAATGTCGTTCGCTCCTTTTCGCAGATTGTAAATTAGAGCTGTTGAGCGAAAGGGAATAAACAAAACTAACGAGAATCCGTGTTTGTCTGTGTTGCAGGAAACATGCCCACCTCTCTGCACAACCTCGAAAACTCGGTCGGCAGGCCGAGCGTCATAGAGACTTCGCAGCCGCACATTATCGAATGTACTTAAGGCTTCTTGCCCCGCGATACTTCTTCCTATTACTCCCTCAAGTCTGAACAAATTAAAAAAAAAACGCAGTATGTATAGCCAGCCGCCAAGTCGCACAAGTGAGAGGAGGCGCGGGGAGCGAGATACACGAGGACTGCAGTAAGCGACAGAACGAGCCTCGCAGCGCCAGCGAAACGAACGCCGGGATCCGCGCGACGCACGCGTTATGTTGCTCCTCCGCCGACTCCGGACGAATGGAGTGACAAGTGTTTATTTAAGAAGATTTAAAGAAATAAAAAAACACGTTCTCTCGCGGTCTCGCGCACGCAAAAGGGGCTCGCAGCTCGAGCCTCTGACTTCCTTCGGTGTGTCGGACGCGGGAAAACAGACGTCGATTAAAAGAAAAAAAAGGAAAAAAAACACAAAAAAAATCATTCTCAAGCGAGCGAAGGGCGGATTTTGTCGGCGTCCGCCGGGTTAAAAGACGTGGAAGGGCGATTTTCTTTCGAGCGAAAGTCTATAGGATGGAAAACCAAGTGACGACACGACTGCAACTATGCGAGACCTGTACCTGTAAATACTAACATTAACTATTAATTAATCGATAACTCAAAGCGTAACTTAATGCTCTAATTTATAAAGAAAATAAAAAATTATACACACGGGTCGCGTCGCTAAGGCGCGGCTCTCGTCGACTGCGAGTGCTAGCTAGGGAGGGTGAAGTTTAAGGATAAAATAAAGTCTAATTATAAGAAAAAAAATTCGCAAAAAAATACGTTACGAGAGAAAAAGGAGCAGATCGAGACGGTAGGCTGCGTCCCTTGCGCTCGGTACCTTCGAATCGAAAATTGCGTCGAGGACACGATTGTGATGGAACCAATTAAATGCTTACTGTACGATGAAGGTAGTCCTTGAGGTCGAACTAGTCGAAACAACGTGACTTTTAGAATTTTTTTTCTTAATGCAAAATTGTGATAAATTTGATTCTCTTTTTTTTTTTAATTTTTTCATATTTTTCGAAAATTTCGGTTAAATCAGCCGATTGTCGACCCCCAGCAAGGATTACTTTATCTCTAAATTCAAGTCAATTAAATTGCTTCGAATTTGTTTGTATTATACGTGTGATCGCCTATTTAATTGGTTTCTTAATTGTATAAAAAATTTTTTTTTACTAAAATTTTATAAATAAGGAAAGAACATATTTTTAAGTCTAAATTTTTTTTAAAAAGATACAAAAAAAGTAATGAAAAAATATGAATTTTGCGCAAATTGGAAGAACGAGTAGCCAGTATTCGAAAACAAAGGACATTCCGTACTTAATGTGTCGTAAATTTTAAGCTTCTCATCGGAATGAAGTAAAGAAAAATTATGCCATTCGCGTCGATTCGCGTAACACACGGCGTTCGTTTATTTCGTTACGCTTCGGAGCGACGCTCGATTCATCGAATCCCTCTCACCTTTGACTCATCGGTAACTAATCGCAATCCCGCTTTAATCTCAATCGAGGTTCGTTTATCCCCCCCACCCCATAAAAAAAACTTTCTACTCGCGCGCGTAGAAATTTCGACCGTCATTCGACCCTTGCTCCGAAGCGTCGTATAAAGGAGAAACGCCGGCCCTCTCTGCGTGAAACGAAAAAATCGGAGAGAGGACTAATAACGAATTCGTACTTCCAATTGACACATGCGTAGTCGGCTTTGCGGACTGTAATTCGTCGAGGGCGACATCGTTTCGATCGTGGCCCAGCGCGCGAAGAGTTTCGAAAAAAACGAGGAGGACCCGTAAAAAAGGCAGGGTGCAGCGAGAAAAAGAATATTAAGATACAGAGACCGAAGTAGTGGCGACGATTTTTCCGCGAGTCGTCGCGACTGCCGCGGGATCGTAGCCTCGTTACAGGGCGGCGGATTTTTGTTTCTGTGTGCCGGAACCGGTTGCGTATATTTTTCTAAGAGAACACACTCGATATTACTTTTCCAGTTTACAAGTACACAGAGGCGCGCGCTGCGCGCATTCACACTCGACTATTCACGGGGAGCGTGTTTGGTTAAAAAATCATTTTCCAGTTTCTTCTGTTTACTTTTTTTTTTTAATTTAATGATAACACAGGTTAATACTCAGAGGATGTACTTTTTAGTTGTCAATGAAGAGTCTGACTGCGAGCGAAGTAATTAGTTTGTAACACTCGATACTTTTTGTACTTCCACTTTTTTTGCGAGATTTTTCGAGGTACTTTTCTTGGGAGTCGGCTTTTTATTTTATTTTTTTTTAATTTTTTTTTTTTAAGAAAGCGTATTATGATGATCGTCGCGAACTACTTGTCTACCAATCGTAATGAGATGCTAATAGAGAAACGACGTGTTACAACCGGATTACTGAAACTTCTACATACATCGATTGTACACACAATTTTTAACTTATAAAAACGTTTAAGATGTAAGAGAACCAAAAAAATCGATCGTTTCCGAAAGAAAGTATACATATATATTCTTCAATTGAGCTCGACATCTCCGTGTACTTTTTTAATTTTTCATATATATATATGCTACTCAATGATAGATCAGGAATCTCATAATACATCACAAGCTACCACGGTAAATTTGTGAATGAAAATAAAAGACTACGTAGTTATCGTACGATTGGGGTGGGATTTAAAAAGATTGAAGCGTATAATAATCGAGGCGGAGATACTGTAACGAGTTGCTCGTAAATAATAAATAATAGTAATTAAAGGAAAATAAAAGCAGGCGGCGTGTGGACGATTCGGGCATTCCACGGAATGCCAAGGCCAAGCAATACCTATTTAAAGATAAACAATGTATGCATTTGTAGGAAACTTTTATTTTCCGTTCTTCGTGTCTTTTTTTCTGCGTTCGCAAAGAGTTTAAGCGGTAAATAAAAGATAAAAATGTATAGCCAATCGATCAATCAAAAGGTAACTAAAGAACGGTACTAGGTGCTTTAATGTCATTGAAAAATGCGCGCGCGCGGCGTTTGAATAATAAAAGCGCGAAGGAAAATCTCGTTGGGAGCGGATCTTGGTCGCGGGGCGAGTTTTCAAAGATGCTTTGAGGCAAGTACTGAAACTGAAAATCGCCTTCGAGATTCATTAGCCGCTTTTTTCTTTTTTCACTTTGGATTTTCTTTTTCATTTTAAAGCGCACACTTGCCCGCTCGCGTCGAAGGCAACACACGCGAAAAAGACTGCGCCTGCGAAGCGAAGCGGACGAGTGTCCGCTTTATTTCTTATCGTTAGTGCACGAATCGTCAATTGAAAATACATTCCTCATTTACGCTCTCAACGATGTTTTTTTTTTATTGTACGTTGGGTAAATGCGAAAAAGGTTGTCACTTTGTAAATTGTCTCCGATATCCGGCCTTGCCTGTAACCAACGCACCAGATGATTTAAACGGAAAATTTAATCGACAAAGACGAAATTTAAGATAATTAACACGAATTTGCGGGGCGAAAACGACGAGAAAAAATGAGTTAGGGATGGGGGGAAAAGACTACAATTGCACGAAAGAGCGAGTCGAGTGATTTTCATTGTAAATATAAGATTATTAATAATTATTGAAAGTAGTCATCAGTCGAAAAAAAATATAATGAGGAAGCGAATGACTAAATCGCCTCGGCAACGGACAAGCAATATTTAGTTTTTATTGTCTTTCGAGTCGATGATAAAACAATAAAAATTAATAAAAAAAAAACTACCGCTGTACTGTACATCGCGTGCTCGCGCACGTTTCGTATTTAAACGACTATAAATTAAATGTTAATTATCCTTATACTTCGTAAATAATAAATTGTTACGCATTTATTATCATTATAATTATGAAATAGGTAATGCTCAGTTAGCATTTGTTTCTTAAAAATACAGAATAAATATATGGCTGTTGGATATTTAAATCAGTGTTCGAATGTTTGTTTTTTTATTATTTTGCACCCCTTCCCTTCATTCATATCTCAACGAGAAAGTAAGCAATCGTTTCGCAAGACGTTGTTGTATAATTCATTGATTAACTTATCGAACGTTTACCCATAGTAGTTCATTGTGCTGCTTTGCTAATTGATCATACAAGACTTCATCAAATATTTTTCCAGACTTTTATTGCAAATTTTTCTACAATCACCATTGTGATGGTGTATCGTCGTTTACAATTATTATAAATAATAAAATATCTTAGCAGCCGCTCCTGGTTACATCTTATATGTCACTATCAATTCATTACTACATTGATGTTTTCTAAATTGAATTCCTGCTTCATTTGGAGCGTCGGCTTTTCTCGTAAAATTTATTTATATTCTTGGAAAGACTTGTTCGACTTCTTCATGGAATCATAATAGCTTGTACTTTATACAAATACAAAAAAATCTTATTCTTGGTCTAGCACGTTATACTGTATTGTGTTCAAATAGCAAAAACAATGTGTACAATTAGAAAAAGAAAGTGAAGTAAAAACAAATGCTAAAATCTTTAGCAATTCAATCATTTCTATTTATTAATTGCTTCAAAGTGAGGCAAGAAATAAACGCGCATTTGTATTGTATGTTGGGTAGCTCGTATGTATAGTAATTAGAAAAATAATACAATTTTTTATCATCTCTTAGTTGGAAACAATTTTCTATATAATAACCACATATTCAAGTGGATTTGGACATTGAGTATGTAACGTTTATGCAGCAATTTAATAACCTGCAATGTTAAAAAGATATTAATGATTTAAATTTGAACTATTTTTAGAGTCGTAACGGATAAGAACCTTATCAAGGTACAGGGCTATCAGTTCCACTTCCACTATTGGTCCCTGCACTTTCACTCTTACCAGTTGATAATCTTTCACGCTTTGTACTCTTTGATAAAGAAGCAACTTCTTTCAACAAATTAGATATTTTGTGCTGCATAGATGATACTTTAGTTTCATACTCTTTTTCTGAGGTTTTCATCTTGTTTCGAAGTTCAGATTCTGAAGTGAAATTTTTTGCTTTCAATTCAGTTATCTGTAAATGAAATATTTTATATCAATAAAAAATATCTCAATAAAATTGACTTTGTTACCATCAGAAGTACTAACCTGTTTTTCCTTAGCTAAGAGTAATCCATCCTTTTGTGAAATTTGTTTTTGCAAATTTGCAATTTTTTCTTTGAGAGATGTTACTGCAACAACATGATCAGAAATGTTAGGATCATGAGGATCATGAACTCCAGCTATTCTTGCAACCTTAACAGGTGTAGGGCCATTGCTATCTCCTGAATCCGATTGAGGTGGAAGTTTTGTGACATCTACTCTGTGTGGCCTCTTGTTGTGGCCTTTCAACCTTTAATATACAAAAAGTCATTGTAATTTATAATGCCATCTCGATAGAGAATTGAATATTTATTAATAACTATTTTTTACTTTTGTTCTTTATTTTTAACAGCCCTCTGTTGCACTAATTTCAAATGAGCTTTTCTGTCAGCATCAGATTGTTTTGTTCTTGCAAGGGCTCTCTTATATGATAATGTACATAACCAGCACAAAAGTTTGCCATCAACCTTAAAAATAAAATTATAATTACTTAAAAAAAAACTAATGAAAATAAAAGATAATTTCTATAACTAATGATAAATTACTTTTTTATCCTCGTCATGTCTGTCAAAGGCACATTTTTGCTTGCATTGCTCACACGTAACTGGCGGACCATAACGTTTTTCTGAATTTGTACATCTTTGACATTTACTTCCAATGAATGCAGCTATGGTATTGCAATATTCACAAGCCGATGGTTTTCCATAAGATTTAACATTTTGTTCACATTTCTTGCATATTGTGCTTGTATTTCCTTTCCTGAAATAAAATTTAAAATAAAAACTTCAAGCTCTCATGTTTTATTCATGATAAAATACACACGTTTATTTATACTTACATAGTTTGCTGAAATTCTGATCTACAGTATGTACACTTGACCACGGGAAATGTTCCTCTGCATTCCTGAATAAAGAATTTAACTTTTTGAGGAAGATGTGAATTTATAATAAATAAGACATACTTTTTGTTTGAATTTTGGTTGCAGCTGCTATAATAAACTACTACGGTTGTAAAGCTGTGGCTCTTATGCTTTGTGAGCATGAATGTTTAAACATATTTATATAGTTTGATATATATATTGTATAAATTAATTATAATATAATTAAGAATAATTTGAAGTATAATTTGGATGTCTAACGAAACGATTGCTTTCCCAAAAATTTTAGATTCTTAAGATTAAGATTAGATTAAGAATTAAGAAAGTGCCTAAAATTCGGAATAGCGATGCCGCACCGAGTTCGTTTAATCATCAGTCCCCTTGGGGAAGGTTAAACACGCTAATACGCATTTGCGATATATTTGGTAACCTTGAAAATAGGTTAAAGCATCGGTCGAAGATGAAAACTGCTGACGTTCTAACCTTGCAGAGTTGTTGCCCGGACGACAGCTCCTCGAAGGGGTGCCTGGAGAAGCATCTGGAGCAGGCGAAAAGCAAATGTGCATTATTGCTACTCATCTTGTCGGCTGGCCTGGGCTCACGCCAACGCTAACACTCCGCGTCCTCGGAATTTTCGTGATTCGAGCTATATCACAGAAACCGCGTACGCGCGCTGTTCTGAGTATACTGATGGCTGCGGTCGAGTCACCGACACGGACTCGAAACGACGCAACGGCAACGACGACTACGACGACGACGATCACCTCGCAAACGCCGCCTGACGAATTTTTGCAAGTTATTCTATACGCTCTCTTTTGCGCCGCGCGAGTGGGGGCTGCGACGGCGACGCGCTCGTTTGCCCGACCGTTGCTACACACTGAGAGACGGGGCCACTTGACTTTTTACATGATTTGCTAAAATTAAACGTAACGTGGACCCAGGGGACGCGATTTTGTTTGGCGACTAACTACGACCGGACCACTACCTACTACCTAGCCGCCGCCTGCGCGTTTTCCGGCTGCGATCGTTGCAGTCCGGCATTCCACGTTCCCACATCTTTCGCGTCTTGTTCTCCTGTTTCTACTTCTAGTTGCGAATCGATAAACTCAAATTCCGACTAATTGCGAGTTATCGAAATTTTATTCTGTTCGAAAAAAAACTTAATATTTTAATTTAAAAAATTGAGAGAGAAGAGTAACAAGTGCTGTTTGCCAATTTAAACGTATTTTAACGTTTTGCAAATATTACGCAGATAACGTTTTTCTAAGAAATAAAAATTTATTAAAACAGTTAATGTTAATGTAATTAAAACCGTTACAAAATGAAAATTCATATGCATATTTACAATTAAAATAAATATATTTAATAAAAATAAATAGCAATTATAGGAAATACAAGAAGGGTGCATCTACTACTTTAGAGTGAGAGTAACAAAAAAATATTTATTATTCAGTCACAGTAGTTCTTGAGAGTGAGCCTTGGAACAATGTTCATAGATTGCAATTCTTGAAACAGTAATTTACAAGCATACGGCATAGTGATGGTGGAGACGCATGCACTCGATCGACAGCTGTGACAATATCCGCTGTAAGCCATCAACCCGCATTTATTGCAAATATCAACGTCGAAAGCGTCACTGGACAACATCAATCTCTCGATAAGCATCATGCTGGCTCCATATCCAATGAGACAATCCCTCTCCATTTCTCCCAATCTAAGACCACCGTCTTTAGATCGACCCTCGGTGGGCTGCCGCGTCAGCACTGCTCTTGGACCACGAGCTCGTGCGTGCATTTTGTCCTGGACCATGTGCTTTAGCTTTTGGTAGTAAACCTGAGAAATATCATTTTTTTGAGTATTTTTTACATTTACATTTTTTTCTTCTAGTGAATACATACAGGTCCAGAATAGATGTAAGCCTGCAGAGGTTCTCCCGTTAAGCCAGAGTAAAATATATCCTTGCCCAAGTAGTTATAGCCTTGACTCACAAGCTCCTCGCAAACATCTTCTACTTTAGATCCTCCAAACGCTGTAATAGGTAAAAACAGTTGTTTTATAAAGTCTCGATATTTTTCAGTGACCTATTAAAAAGTGTACCTGTTCCATAGTGAAACTTCCCCTTGAGTACTCCAGCTTTACCAGCAAGGAGTTCTATTAATTTACCAACTGTCATTCGAGATGGAAAACCATGAGGATTCATAATCATGTCAGGACAAATGCCTGAATCGTTAAAAGGCATATCTTCTTGTTCAACAATTAATCCTGAAAAAAATTTTTATTTATATACAATCAAATACCTAAAGTTTACTTGGATGTGTCCTAATCTCTAATCTTATGCGCACCTGTAACTCCTTTTTGTCCGTGACGACTACTAAACTTGTCACCGATTTCCGGCCTTCGGGTTTGTCGTAGTAGAAGCTTGATTAAATATGCATCTTCAGCATTACTAGATATCATAACCTTCTCGATATAAGCTGGGACAGGATTTTTATAAGCCACTGGTACTTCCCTGTATTCTGTTTGGGCTTGACTTCCAGTGTTGACAGGTCCAGTATTTGCTGATGGAGTAGATTTATTAACCATTACTTTTCTATTCTCAACCATTTCACCTGGCGCTGCGATACCGTCCATATCAATAATGTCGTGTTTCCATATGGGTTTCTTTGTCGTGGCGTCTATTAGCGGACCCATAATTTTATCGCTAGTCTGATTGGCATATTTTTTTAAAACGCACTTTGCGTTTCTGTATACTAAACATCTACCGTAGCCTCTGTCTATCGAGGCTTTGTTTAAAATTAAAGCATCTTCGATATCATATCCACTGTAAGACATTACAGCTACTATGGCATTCTGACCAGCAGGGAGTTTATCGAAGTTGATAAGTTCGATTGTCCTCGTTTTCACCATCGGAGCGTGAGGATATACGAGATTATACATTAGAGTATCGATACGGTTTCGTTGATTGTAAGCAATGGTACCCATGGCTTGTTTACCCATAGCACACTGGTAAGTGTTTCTTGGACTTTGATTATGATGAGGATACGGTACAAGGCCAGCGCAGACACCAAGTAAAGTGAATGGTTCAATTTCCAAATGTGTTATACTTTCCTTTACAAAAGATTCATTGAATGCTATAAAACTGTCGTTTTCTTCATTTACATCTAAGTATTCTATTAAACCTACAATGAAACAAATGGTTTAAAGAAATTCTTGAAAATAGTTTGAACATGCTGTAGCAGAGGATAATTAATTTAATTACCTTCATGTAAAAAATCTTCAAAACTTCTAACTCCTTGTTCCAATAACTTAATATGCTCTGATTTAACTAAAGGTTGACCATGTTCTACAATGATATACGGCCTGCATAATCTACCACCATCAGAACTAATTTGTACACACCTTTAAATTTAAATATAGAATATTTAAAATATAGAATGTTATAATTAAAAATGTTGATAACAAAGAAATATCAGAAAATGCAATATCTACCTGTGCTGATGTTGAGGATATATTGACACAAACTGATTTACTAAACCTTTTCTTCTTAACATACGAAAAACAGTTACTAAACGATAGTAATTTTTTACAATACCTAATATGTTGCCATTTAAAAATACCATATAAACATCCTTATTATTAATTTCCTCTCCACCTAATATATTTACATTTTCTACACCAAGATTAAAAGCAATTCTCATTATTGGTTCTTCCTCAATTTCTGTTGTTATGTGTGTCATTAAAGCTAAATTCTTAACTAACCCACATCCCTATAAAATATGATTATCAATTATTTCAGTTATAATATTCAAAATACATATATGAAAATAAAAAAATATATTACCTCTCCTTCAGGAGTATCACTTGGACACAACATTCCCCATTGTGAAGGTTGCAATGAACGTGGACCCGATACTTTTCTAGTTTTTTCAAATTGTGAATTAACTCTTGTCATCATTCCCAAAGCAGAAATATAAGATAATCGAGAGAGCACTTGTGTAACACCATGTCGTTCCATTTTGAAACGCTTAATAGTCCAATTTCCCTATTTGAAAAAATTTCGGTTAGACAGCCATCTTATAAGTCCCAATTACTTATTAGTAAGAAATCAACTTACAGAAGATATAGCACATGCTAATCCATTTGTAATTAAATCATGCCTCATGTGCTTAACAATATCAAATTGAGCAGCTTTAATCTTTGGAATATTTTTATCTGCAATTTGCTTCAATTCCCAATTGAACCTTTTGAATAAATCTTCAAACATCAGTGACAATAAAGAGCCAGCTAATTCCAATCTCTTATTACCATAGTAATCACGATCATCAATTAATTTTCCATCTGTCTGTGCAATCATAACTTTCCGAATCATTAAAGCTAAATATGTTGCTTTCAGTTTGAAATTGAAATCAATTACCTGCATACAAAATCTTTGTTATTCACAACATCAAAATTATTTGTACAAATTGAAGTATAATTCTTTACTTACAGGAACATGATTTAAAATATTTGAAGCAAGCACATCCTTTAATTCATCAGTAATACTTGCCTTCACGACTGTAAATCTTTTTTGTTTTCTCTTGTTTGCTAAATACCTATAAATTATAAGGATTAGTATTATATTCTGATTAAAAAAACTATAAATAATAAATCAGTCTTATTCATGAATAAATTCTCACTTTAAAGCTTGATTTTGTGCATAAATATTAAGAGCATGACACTCTTCAAGACTCGCTCTAATCTTTTTCATAAATCCTTCTTCTGTTCCAACAAGTTGTACTATTTCTTGATCGCATATAATTCCCATAGCCTTAAATATTACAACAACTGGAATATCCTGCAATAATTATATTTATGATATATATGTATGAGATTTAAAATACACTAAGAACTGTATAAAACATACATCTTGAAAAATATTGTGACGCAAATAGTATTTTCCAGCTCTACCAATCACATTAGTTTTTGTTTTACGTTCTTGAGTGGCACTGTTACATGATGCAATGATGCAATTTTTGCTATCTTCTTCTAATATAATTCTATTTCTGAGCATCTGTTCTTGAATTAAAATAACTTTCTCTTGACCATTAATAATAAAATAACCGCCAGGATCATGAGGACACTCATTCATTTTTGCCAACTCGAAATTTGACTTCTCTGATAAAACGCAATTTGAACTTCTCAACATTATTGGCATTCTAAAAAAAATATCCATTAATAGCACATGATTATCATTCGAAGTATATAACATACCTTCCAATGAGTAAATTATTTCTTATTATTGGTTGATGTCCTCTCATATATTCAATATCAACTGTAATTGGTGCTGAATAATTTAAATCTCTTAATCGACATTCATGAGGGGTAGTGGGACGGGATACACTAAAGCCTTCTTCAACATCGGGAGTTCCAATAGACACATTTAAGTACCTGCATCAGATAAAATGTATTTGTTAGACATTTATAATTAATAAAAGACAATTTCGTTCACAAATATTCTTACTTGACGTAAAAAAGCGGATCGGCATCACTGAGAACTTTCTCATTGGCTTTCACAATTTTCTTAATTTCCACATTTATGAAGTAATTAAATGAGTCTATGTGTTGTTTTACAAGACCCTTACCCTTTAAAAATGCGGGTACCAGCTTCCATTTATTCTAAATTGAAAAATTTGTGTAAGTTATAAATAATTTGCAAAATAACGAACAATTTTGTTATTATAACCTCAACTAACCTGAATGTGCTGGGCTACTTTATTGTATTTTTTGCCCTCCGTTTTAAAAGTAGAGGCATTATCAAAGTTCTTTCGCGAACCCATTTCAGTTGCTTTAATATAAACAAATCATTGCTATTATAACTACAAATAAAATATCGTAAGGTATAAACGCGTAAACACACGTGCATCGACAACGACGCATGCGTGGCGATTGACGAAACTATGCGAGTGCCGCTAGTCTGCTAGTCCTGCTAGTCTGCTAGATGGGTGCTCCCGATGCACGGATCGAAAACATTGGCCACTTCTTCAAATGATCACCTGTTTAGTGTATTTATAGTATAATTAGTATAATAAAGATTTATACTGATAATTGGACTGTAAAGATGGCTAATAAGAATGAGAACTATATCACTAGAAGAGAATTAGTTTTAAGTACAATCGTAATAATTGAAGATTATAAGTTCAGTAAAGTAAACTATTTACAATTATTATAAATTGTTTGCAACATCGCCGACGCAATCAAACATTCGAACCCATCAGTCCCCCCCCACTTCCATCATCGATATATATACTCATGGGCAAGAAGCATGGCAGAACTATAAGAACGTCGATGCACTTGTCAAGCGGAACCTAG
>JAXIUT010000037.1:22735999-22825650 GCA_035586675.1 Eurytoma californica | reverse complement strand
CATCGATATATATACTCATGGGCAAGAAGCATGGCAGAACTATAAGAACGTCGATGCACTTGTCAAGCGGAACCTAGTGTTCGAACGGCGAACCCCACGTAAGTAAATACGTGTTATCGAAAATAATTCATCAACAGTCGCCAAAAGCCATTGAGCATTTAAATGAAAACCATGCATATATAGCAGGTAAAAGGCCGAATAATTCAGGCAAGTTAATGCGCGCGACCCCCCGACCGACTCCAAAATCGCGTAAACAGAAGCTGAAAGAACCAGTGACGCTCGATCGGGTCACCTCCCTCTCCTAGGGTCGGCAGATAAGCAGCCGATTCACGGCAACGCTCGGGAAAAATCGTCAGTATCTAAACAAACTGGAGCCATGAGCGGGCTAGTGACGCTGCGCGGAGGCCTGGTCGAGCTCCTGGGGGCACGACACCCGTTGAGCTCCTCCAACGCCATCAGATGTCTCTCGCGCTACTACGGGATCGACGAGGACGTCTTCGGGCTGTGCGAGCAGCAGAAGGAGGTCAGCTAGTCACTGCCGCGTTTATACTATCTCTTTCTTATACGCGCATGCCTGACTATGCGATAACGTGGCTTCTTGTTTTTTGCAGTTGAGGAATCTAGTATTCAACTTTGCGCAGAAAGAGCTAGCGCCTAAAGCCTCGGAAATCGACAGGAAAAATCAATTTGATGAGCTGCGGGTGAGTAAGATTATAGTGCCATGATTACATCGAATGATTGTTCTTTTAGTTTCTTGTACTTGAATCGGTACCTAAATTATTCATGAAGTACACAAAGTATAAATTAAGAGATAATAGTATACAATCAAAAATTGTAACGATTTCTTGGCATTTTTAAAATTTGAAGTATAAGTATAAATAAAGTAAAGAATTAAGTTTATCACGAGTTTAAGATAGTTTCATTTAAATAACATTCATTGGCAATGTTATATCGATGATAGTTTTCAGCATATTATTTCAAAGCGTTTGTAAGACAAATGATATAAATATTATATAACTAAAAAAATTAGTTATAATTTAATGTTTATATGCATATAAACTTAAACTTTTCAAACACTGCTTATAAAAGTACACATAATAAATGTTTGTTTAATGTTTGACAGCCTTTCTGGAGAGAACTCGGAAAACTCGGATTGCTGGGCATAACCGTAAAAGAGGAGTACGGCGGTACCGGCGGCGGCTACCTCGATCACGTTGTCATTCAGGAGGAGTTGAGTCGAGCTTGTGCGGCAGTGGCACTCAGTTATGGTGCACACTCAAATCTCTGTGTCAATCAGATCCATCGAAATGGCAATGAGGAACAGAAGCACAAGTACCTGCCAAAAGTATGTCGCTGTGCTTATCACTCATTACGATAACGTTCATTTATCTTGCGAAATAATCCGATCTTTTTTTTCTTATCTGAATTAACATAGATATTTTACAGTTCTTTAATATTTATTTTTTTAATTCAATGTTTATTATTTATTTTTTTAATTCAATGTTTGTTATTTATTTTTTTCTTTTGAATGAAGCTATGCAGCGGCGAACATGTCGGAGCACTGGCGATGTCTGAACCTGGAGCTGGATCTGACGTAGTTTCTATGAAGCTCAAGGCTGACAAGAAGGGTGACTATTACGTGCTGAACGGTAACAAGTTTTGGATCACAAACGGACCGGATGCAGATGTGTTAGTAGTCTACGCTAGGACAAATCCTAACGTTGAAAAAAAGCAGCATGGAATAACGGCATTCATAGTCGAAAAAGGCACTGAAGGTTTCACCACTGCCCAGAAACTCGACAAGATGGGAATGAGAGGATCCAACACCTGTGAACTTATTTTTCAAGACTGCAAAATTCCAGGTAATTCGCGCGTATAACATGCATATATATTTCTGAAGATTTATTTAACATTTTATTACTTATTACAGCGGCAAACGTACTCGGACCAGAGAACAAGGGAGTCTACGTTCTTCTCAGTGGCCTGGACTTGGAAAGACTCGTTTTAGCCGGTGGACCATTAGGGTAGCTAATCGTACAAAAAATATGGAAATTATATGAAAAACATGTTTTTTAATTATAAAATTATTTTAGTATTATGCAGGCGTGTGCTGATGTTTCGTTTGAATATGCTCACCAACGAAAACAGTTTGGTAAAAACATCGCCGAATTCCAACTTATTCAGGTACAAAATTATTTTATTAAAATATTCTTATCTTCAAGAAATAATTGTTTACATGCAAAAATCTATTATATCCATCTGATAGAATATTCAAATATAGTAAACACGTATTTTTTATTTTTTTTATTTTATATATAATCTTTATTTTATCGAAAAATATATCTTCTTGTATCTAACTAGTATAGAATCGTCAGAACACGCGCAATTTCAATTTAAATAAGAATTTCTAATTAATAATAATTGCCATTACAGGGGAAAATGGCTAATATGTACACAACGTTGTGTGCCAGTAGAAGTTATCTGTACTCAGTAGCGCGGGCTTGCGACAACGGTCGTATCAATCGCAAGGATTGCGCAGCCGTTATACTATACTGTGCCGAAAATGCGACCAAAGCTGCACTTGATGCCATCCAAATACTTGGTAATAGTAAATTCAATCAATTATTGATTAAGATATAGTTATTTTGAAATTGTTTTAACGTCTAACTTTTTAGGTGGCAACGGATTCATCAACGACTATCCAGTCGGGCGATTTCTGAGAGACGCGAAACTGTATGAAATTGGCGCGGGCACCACTGAAATTCGAAAAATGGTTATTGCTCGAACCATTAGCGAGGAATACTCGTAATAACAAATAAGTCTTGCATTTTTTTGTACCTTGGCGTGTTCATAAATGCTCTTATCTCATAAGTTCAACATGTATAAAGCATTCCAGTTTTTATATTTTTTACTGCCGCTGATTCTTTTTTTTGTGAATAAATTTTAGTTGTTGATATTGAATTTTAACTGCAGCTGTATTTGCCTACGCTAAATATTACTTTGTTGACTATATGCCTGCAACCAAACTGTCCCCGGCTCATTAAATTCTTGGACTCGGCTCTAAATATTGACGAGCCGGCATACTAATTTAGTCGGTCATTGACGTCGTTTACTAAATGAGTTTATCGTCTCTTTATTTTTTTCTATAATTGATAAAATTTTGCAAATAAAAAAGCAGTGTTTTGAATCGAATTAAGCAATGCACGAAAAATGCGGATATTATATAGTGAAAATTATGAGTGTCGAAACTCGACTAGACCGCACGCTCCTTGGATGCCTGGAATTGTTCTCAGTAGCGTGCACTGCGAGCGAAAAACAAGAGATGGATTGGCTGCACGATCGACGCGGACCCGTCGCATAGGTTGCTAATTTGAGTGTCGCATGCAATGGCTCTTTCTCTATCGCTACTTTTGCTCGTGCTTTCACCGTGTCTTTCGGTCGATGTCAATTGTCGTGTCCCTTTCCGGCTCGCATGCACAGGCACACAGAGAAAAGAGAGAGAGCCGAGGCGTCCGGGTGTGGATTCCCCGGGGGGCGATAATGGCCGGTGCAGGGGGTGACCGGTCGATCAGATCGAACGAGACGAGAAAAAGTCTTCGGATCGATCGGATCGGATCGTGCGCCTCCCGACTCTCCAGCGACTCACCACCGGATCTCTCCCTGCAGCCCACCAAGCCCGACGGAAGAGGAGTGCCCCCAGCGCAGGCCGCAACCACCGCGAACCACCATGACGCTGAGATTCTCGATTGCCAACTATTTCGAGACCTACGTAAGTGCATCGGATACACCCTTATCACTGAGTGATCGAATGCATGTATCTGGTGTGGTCCAGGGGGATTACAGTACTTAGGTCGAGATGGTACTCGATCATTGAACTTTTTTTCGTCAGGGCACTCCTCGTGTTGCCGGCTTCATCTGCACTAACTATATTTACGCTCGCGCGCACGCCGCCGACGTCGACGGCCCCCGTGACGGCAAGTTGCATTCACGCGGAGACCTCTTATTGAAAATTATAGATATTTTAATTCTTTTAAATGTTGATTTTCTATATCAACTTTGATAATTTGAATTGTATCAGTGTTTTACTAATTTACTATTATATTTTTGGTTGACCATTTATTGCATTCAAAATTGTCAGTGGTTTTAGTTTTCTTATGGTTTAATTGAGCATTTAAATGGATTAAATGATATTTTGTTCATTTATTTTAAAAATTCACCAAACAATGTAATTTTACTAGCTTATACATCGGCTCATTTTTTTCATGATAAATTGTTTCATCTTAACGATCCCCGTGTGTATCGCTATCTGTATAAGAATGCTGTTCCAACTTTTAATCCTTTGAAACGAAATATCTCTTCTCGGTATCCTCTAAAAGAAAAATAAAAATTGGTTAAATTCTTGGCAAGAACACAAAACGCATCTTATAATCGAGAACGTCCAAGTTCTAGTACGATCCTTCCGGCTCTTTCCCTCCTACCGTTTCTTTTTTTACTCCCTCCCGAGAACTTTCGCTCGCACCAGCCGAAAAATGTCGCATCTCCAGTGACAGAATCAGCGACGACTACCCTTTTGCCGCAGATCGACGAGCGCTGGTTCGCGGAGCTCGCCGACAATAAGAGTCACGGGCCCGCGGCTTATGAAAATCCGGTAAAACTGCGGGTGCATCGCTCAGATGAGAATAGACAGAGAGAGAGAAGTGTAAAGATAGAGGAGGAAGGAGGCTGAAGACAATACCGGGCGATGCCAATAAGTAAATGAGGCCAGATTGCACGGGAGGCAGTCGTTCGAGAGTTCAAGCGACGCGGCGGCGCGGCGGCGCGACGGCGTCCCGAGCGAGAGGGAGAGAGAGAGTTGGCCAGCCGTCGACTGCCGCCTAAGGCCTGTCAAAGTCAACTTAGCCCTACATTAGAGCCGAACGCGGAGCGCGCGCACAGTGGTCCCTGGACCGTCGCTTTGTTCGTACGCCTTCATATTTTTTTTTTATTTCTTTTTTTCACGATTATACTCCGCTCGTCAGTGTCCGTTTCTACCTTCTCTCGGTTTTTTTTTCTGTTTTTTTTTCGGGAGAATTGGAGTGGCGAGTTGTGTAGTGAGTAGCGGTGGATTATGACGAGGCGGCAGACGTTGACCATAAGACTGAGAAGGCGGAGCAGGAGTGTGCCTTGGGGTATCAGCATCGCTGGTGGATCTGACTTGGGCACACCTTTGGTCGTCACCCGTGTGAGTTGTTTTTCCACCTTGTGCCTGGTCTTGTCTTTTTTTTCTCTCTTGTTTGACAAGACCCTAATGAAAAATTGAAGCTTGAGGGTCGAGTCGATGACTGACGCCAAACGTTGATCAATCAATAATTAGGGTTGAGGTGAACACTTTTTAATGATCGACATTTTAATTGAGTTGCTGTTGACAATACTAATGGTGCGTTAAATAGGATGCATTTTAAAATAGTTCTAAAATAGAATAGTGAATAAAAATTGTAATTATTTTTTTTAAATGACGTAGTATTAATATCTCAGAAACTACTTATACTATTGAAGTAGAAACAGCCAGATCCGTCCAGACGCAAAGTAAAATATAATTAAGCTATCATTCAAATTCAATTTGATATTTTAAATGCAACAGACAGTCTCTTCTCGATAGAAAGTGAAACGAAAGTAACTCGCTAATTTTAATTCAAGAGCCCGCCCATAATCAATCTGAATTGAAATGATATAATATTTATTCTCCAAATTTGTAGAACTTTCAAACCTCTGAAGTGAATTAAAATTGAAAAAGAACGGTAACCTTTAATTTGAATTTGTAAGGTAACCATTCTCTTTTTTTTATTCTGGTTGCAGTCTGAGAACGACGATCTTCAGAAGGGTGACGTTATCAAAAAGATCGACGCATACGACGTGCGGGACTTGAGGCATGTAGACGCCCAGAACCTCCTGCAAAATTCCGACTCCGTAGTACTGGCCATCGAAAGGTCCGATTCTCTAGCGGCGAGAAAAGCCGGCGGCTCACCATGTAGCATTCGCAATCACTCGCCGCGGATCATCAACAAGTTCGTAGTAGCCGTGGCGGGTCGCGCGACCGACGGCCAGGCCAGCGGCGACGATAACGCCGCGACCTTAGAGCGCACGCCCGCACGCGCCCGCGCCTTCGCTAAGCGCCTGCTTAAGCAGATGCTCGCTGTGCTCTCCAAGCAGCTGCTTCACCAGCTATTTTAATACCTTTTCATTTGTATACGCGCGCTTCTTGGAGATTTCACTTTTTCTTCTTCTTTTATTAAGGAAATTTAATAATGCAATCCCAGAGTGCGTTTGCTTTGTACCAGAAAAGATTTTTATTCGAGTTGCACTCTTCTCAGCTGCTGGGCTACTTTTTTGGCGCGGTTTCATAAAGATTAGTAAACGTTTTTCTAGATTTTAGAAGCGCTTGTACTTTAAAAATTATTAGGTATAATATTTCTTTTGTCGTGTGTTTTGGACGGTTAGCAACTTTAACATTTGAATTCGATAATTCGTTTTAATTTTTTTCAATAATATAAATAAAACAAGCAAATCTGACGAGAAAAAGGGGATAAAAATTTATGAATCTATTTATCCGAAAAACAAATTTATTAAAATATTTGTTTTGTTTAAAAGAAACTTATTTAACCAAGACACGTGTTGTTTTATACGAGAATAAATTAAGCCCAGATATTGTTTTGTCGCTAAAAAAAGTTACGGAACTCATCGGTCCGAGCAGACAATATTTGTTGGCATAATAGTGAAAGGGAAACACCCGTGGCAGACGTTCGATATAAATTTAACATTTTACGTTCGCATCAATTTCCGACAGGCGTATGTGTATACTCCCGGAAATTTCCTTCCGCGTTATTTCAACGGCAAATTGTCAAATCGCCTCATTTTCAATCAGCAAACTGTGCAACCCTCATAACCTGCCCAATAAAGTCATTAAAAATCAGTGTCTTTTTTATTATTTACGCCGCCCATGTGCTCACCGAGCATACGGTTAAATTTTCTAAAAGAGAAAAGAAAAACGAAAGAAACATCGTTAGCCTAACACAAAGCTGCACTTTTTGGCCGTAATCGCTTCGCGCGCTCGCCAAATTCGACTCCGGCGCGTTAAATTTTCAGCGGGCTCTGCCAGAAAAAACGACGCGTCCATTAACGTCCCCCTTGCGTTTATGCAATTCGCACCGGTTTCGCAACGCCTCGCTCATCGCTTCGCGCGCTGCCATTAATCCATTGCATTATAAGCCAAGGGGTGGCTGGATTTGCCACGACTGTATTAACCTCTGTCTTTTGTGGGGGGATGAATTAGGCCTAAGAGCACGCACATGCCGCCGGTGTTGCCCAAGAGCCCGGTCCCGCCTCCTCTTCCGATCGAGGTCCCGGAGCCCACGAGAACCTTCACCCCGGACCACTTCACACCGGCCCACGACCACATCGACGAGGTTCGCGAGGAGAGATTCTACCTGTCCCAGGTGAGTAGTCATCCTTTTCTTACAACAAACATTAACAAATCTTCCGTCTGACCCATACCGGGCCGGGCGTTATCTGTTTGTTTTTTAATGTACCTTCTTATATTTCGCTGGAATTAATATAAACGAAAAATTGATAGGAGTCCTAAATTTACAAGATTAACGATTTACGATGACGAGAATTTATATACCGAGGAAAAAGTCGACTGCGCGTGAAAAACAATGATGGAAAGGAATGATGGGATGCAGGAAAAGTTGGCACATCGGCGCACTCGCCTCGAACCCTCCGCGCGCGATGAAAAACGAGCTCGCTATTGCGAATGCTAAGTGAAATAAATGAACCGGGCAAGCACTCGTGATTTTTCACGGAGCGTCTCCCGTACGACACGGCGAGTTTAAAAAAGCACCGGCAGCGCCGAGTGATTTGTCTGCACAGGGCACGGACTTCCGGCGTTTACACGAGTTTCCCGCGTGTACGTGCAAATCGCCGAGCCGCGTTCCCCTAAATCATGCGGAAACTCGCGAGTTGCCGCACGTGGTGGGGGTCCACCGCCGCGTATTTTCGGCCCGTTCGCTGGAAACTGCGGGAGAGAGAAGCTTTGAAGGAACAAACATAAGAGAAGGAGAGAGAAAGAGAATGAGAGAGGGAGGGACGGAGAGTGGCTGAGTTATAAATAACGAGTTTTGCATACAGAGAGGAGCCGATATCCGGGCGATTTTCCCCCTCGGTACATCGCTCGTGACAATGGAACTTTGTTTTGTTTACCACCGGGATATTGGGGCATCCAGCAGAAGTTTTACTTCGGTTTTGGTTGGAGGCTTTGTTTCAGAGGTCTTTAACACTTTCCGATATTTGGAATATAAACAATTAATGGAGACTGAAACTTTCCAAGTATCAATCACAATCGCGATTCATTGATTCTGAAGATACCTCTTTTTATTTTCATCTCTTTTTGGATTAGTCTCTTCTGTTACTATATTAATTACAATGCACTAAATTTAACCTTTTCTTTTATAATTTAATACTTTTTATTTTAAATCTAAAAAGATTGTTACTTTTATTATTGGCTTGATTTTTATTGCTAATTACTAAAAAAAATTTTAATTAAGCATTTAATAAATCTTCATTCTAATATTGTTCTCTAATAAATTAAACGAATTTGTCAATGAATTATTTTTGTTATAATAATATACATTAATATGTCCGCTAAACGATATTTTGATGTAAGATTACTCTTTTATCTGCGAAAACAAATCACTTGAGAATATCGACACTATGTTTATGAATTTTTTTCGAAAAAACCTCCAAAGCTGCCAGTTTTTGCATCTATTAATACCCCGTCACCGAAAGACCTCCTTGACATTCTTTCGCAAATTAGCCGATCGCCTCCAAAATTCCATCTTCGGCTCAATAAAAAAACACGTCAAAAACGATGATCCGCGTCGACGGGCGGTGGGTGGGCGACGCGGCGGATCCTTGGTGCCCGCGGAGAGCTGCGATGCCGCCGCTTGGAGAACGCGCCCGGCGGAGTTTAGTGGCCGCCCGCGCATCAATCGGGACAGTAGAGCGCGAGAGTCGCGCGAGTCAGTCTACGTCCCCTTAAACGTCGGTGCCTCTCGCGAGCGTCGGACGCACAGTTTCCGCGGGCTACGTCGCTGTCACTCGAGGAAGGATGCCTTCTTACCGCCGCTCCTGGACGACCACCTACGATCGACCGCCTCAGCCTGAGAAGGAGGGCGCCGTCTACTGGGTATGCCTGTTAACGTAAAAAAAAGCACCCCTAAAACCAACGCGCCGCTTGTGTTTACCCCGCGGGTGCGTATATAGCTTTCCGATATCCGGTGTCGCGTTTGGCAGCGATCGACGAGTCATTGCGCGCCCCTGCCAAAAGCCGATGAATCGCGCGGATAGAAGCGATGCACAGACGGGGGTCGGTGGTGAGGTTTTTGGGGCTGGTGAAGGGGACCGGGACTGGGCGAGACAGATTTTCGCGAGATGGTATATAATATATATTGACGCGCAGTCGAACGTCGCTGCAACGCGCGCTTATGCACTCAGCTATTTTAGTTTGCCGGAAAATCTGGGTTACTAAAACACTTTGGCTGCGACGCCGCTCTCTCGTCACCCCTCGAATGGATTCGCGAAATTTTTTACACACGAATTTCTGGATCTTTCTGATGGCCCAGGCAGACGTACGGAACCGACGCGAGCTGCCTTCTGCTTCGTTTATCTCGACACTCGAGCTTCAATTTTGGAGCGTATAAAGTTACATTGAACCCCATAGATTTTTTTATTTTTATTTTTATTTATTAACTACGTGTATAGAAAAAATATTTTGCGTCAACAATTTTGCAAAAGTTTTAAACAAATGTAGAATAGAAATAAAAATCTGACGAATAAAAAATGACGAATGGTATAGTTTCAAAATAAGCGTAGTTCAAAATAAAAACTACATATTACGTAATCTCATTTATTTACAAAACAAATTTTCGAAACCGCCTATTACCGCGTTACTTTCTAGAGCGCACCCAGCATACTGTAATGAGATTTTTAATGATCTCAAAAATGTTCATCCATCGTTTAATTAAGGACCGATCCGTTCTCATAAAACTATCCCGACCGATATCCAATAAAAATAACCCATCCGCGCTAAGAAAACAAAAACGCAGAAGCCCATTATCCAAAGCTCCCCCCAAATCGAACTGCGAAGATCAAAGCGACGGTTCGCAGTAAACGCCGCGAGTGGATCCCCGCGGTTGTGCAATGCAGCCGCTTGGCCGTTAAGCTCTCCGGCAACCTTGAGAAGCTCGCGGGCGTGAAAAGAAAGGGGCGCCGGCGAGGGGCGGCGACAGCGCACAAAAATCCGCGCGCTCGCGGCACAAGCCCGTCGCCCCTCGAACGCGCGCGCGACTTTATTTTTACGCGGTGCTAGTCCACGGGGCCTTGATCTATTTCGGGCGCGGATTCGCGTCGCGCACTCGCCACGGCGCCGTCGCCGCGCAACTCGTTCCTGACCCATTTATGCAACGCGCCGGGGTATAAGCGCGCGCGCGTTCCCCTCGCGCCGCTGGACAATTCTATATTTGCGGCGACGCGCGGATATAGCTTTAGCCCTGCCCTTCACCCTGCTTACGCAGCCTTGAAAACAGAGGCGGAAGAACTACTGAATGGGAACCTCATGGGGGTTCCGTTAGACTGACTGCATTTGCTTTGGAATCATATCGGGGATATTTATGCACCGTGGGTTATCGGAGGAAGCTTATTAGTGCACTTTGTGTTCGTTGTAGGGGGGTACAATATATCTTATCGACAGAGCGTTATCGAAGGAATGGCTTTCAACTTCATGGTTTTGGAGCATATTGCGATAAACGTTCAAAAATAAATTCTCTATTTGAGAAAAGGAGGACTGTTTATATTACTTTCGCTTCATCGGTTCGGTTTATGATGTTTCTGTCACACGTAAATGAAAGCGACGTTTGAAATAGAATAGATTTATTGCATGTGAATTCAAAACATAATTGGCAAGAAAATAATAGCCACTGCTTTATTTTTTTACAGATATATTTTTATCGAGTTAAAGACTTTCACGAGATTTTTATTTAACTTTAAGTGATTAAAATACTTTAAATTTAACAGAAAATAATAGCCATTGCTTTATTTTTTTAGAGATATATTTTTATCGAGTTAAAGACTTTCACGAGATTTTTATTTAACTTTAAATGATTAAAATACTTTAAATTTAACAGATTATACAAAAAATCAAAATATTATTCGTCAATTTCGAGCAATTTCTTTAAATTACAAAATTTCAAGCACGATTTTGCAACCCGAAATCAATTACACAAATAATACAAGCAAACCGTCAATGCACGTACGTGTTTCGCGCACAATTCAGAAAGTGTAGCAATCCACGCTTAAGTAAAAATAGTCGAAAATTCACAGCGAGAAATTGCCGATCTGGCAATACAGCGCGAGACGAGGGCCAGGTGGCCGGAGTATTTTTCTCCCCTCGATTTCACCCAACTGCCAAGTTTTTCGCGCAGCCGAGAAAAAGGCGGCGAGAAAGTGCCTGCACCGATATATGCACGCCGCACATACCGCGTTTATTTCTGGGTGGAAGCGGCCGAAAAATTAATTGGGACGTCGCAGGCCTATACCGGGCCGACTAATTGACAAGCAACCTCGCGCGCCCGAGCTGTATATAATCGCGCGAAAAATTGCCACCCCCCTTCACTGTGCGTGCACACGCCGATGTCGAAGCTCGAGCTCGATATTATTACGGAATTTCGCCGATTTTTCTTGGCTGCTGTTCAAAACGCTCGGACTCGCATGACCGGCAAATAAATTCGCTAACCAACGCGGCCGAACGACTGCTTTCATTGTTGCACGTATTTGATATATTGTTTAGATTAGACGAAAACTCGCGAGATTAATTTTAATAAAAGTACTTATTATTACTTGTTATTAGTTTCCTACGTTAATGTGGAAAGAGTAAATAAAAAATTGTGCTCCCCACACACTGAAATACTGTATTCAGCAATTAGTCACAGTCTCATATATTTGCGAGACCTACTTTGATTTCTAAAACGTTCAGTATATTTTTCAAAATTCTTATGTTACTGATCCATAAATACCTATACTAAGTTCTTAGAATTGATTGAAACTGACGGACGTTCTCGAATGAATTAATGTTAACTTTTCTAATTTATTTCTTTTTATTTTGGTGAAAGCAAATTGCTATCACGTAATTCGTTATTTTCACATTTTTATAGAAAACTTAAGAAAATCTTCGATAATGTTACGAAATAATTCGATTACGCATTCGAAATACATTTTAATAGTACTGATAAATTCTAGTCTCTTGCTCTCGAGAAGATCCCCTTAAAAAATTCTAGTTATAAATATTCTCGTCTATCAACTAGCTTCGGGTGTCAGTATATCATGAGAAATTAAAAAAAGAAAGTGATAAAATCTAGAAATTCCTATGTTTTCGAAGTGAAAGTTAATCGGACAGTTCATTTTTCAACAGATTTTCTTTTAAAATATGAGATTAAAGATTTTATATTTAGAGTTTTTATTATACGAACTTCGTAACAATATTTCTTATAAAATATAATTCACATCAGTAACTATTCACATCAGTATATCTTTTAGTAACACATTTTAGTAATAATAATTTTTGTATATAGTATAGCCGTTAAATTTATCGTATCTTAATAAAATGAACAATTTATGTTACAGCCGTACCGTACGACGCCCCTTGTCCTACCGGGCGCCAAGATAAAGAAGGATGCACCTCTGGGCGAGTGCTACCTGCGTCACCACCCGAACCCCATGGTCAGGGCCCCGCCTCACCACTACGAGGTCGCGAACCCCGAGGTCGCGATGAAGCAGAAAGTACGTACATACAAATATCAGATCACACCGGTTGTAAGGGAGCTGCGCCTCGAGCCCGTGGATCTTAAGCTGTAGCCACCGCTTCCGATCTCATCCGCGCGCTCCTTTCTTTTTTTTTCATTTTTTTCGTGAGACCGACGGAGACAGAGATACTTCCATCACTCTCTTCTCTTTCCCTCTCTACCGTCGCAGCTCGTATTTTTAAGCGAAATGCATTATGTAAGAATAGCGCGTCTAAAAGATCGTCATTTGTTTGACTCATTGATACACGTGTGATCAGGTGGCGGATTCCGTGCTCCAGCGAGTTGTGAGCCCTGAACTACTGCCCAAGGTTTGACATCCTCAATACACTTTTCACGTTTTCATTTATCGCACTTAAAAAAAAAACTTTTTTTCGCGCTTGACGTGTTATGCGCTTTTTTTTATTTTTCACTCTGCAATTTCGCAGTTTAGCGCGCGAAATTTAAATTTCTGCACTCGCGGCTATTAATGAGAAGCTTATTGCGTTGAGTTATACACAGGTGCCAAATAGCCGCAGCACATCTTGCTAATTATATCACTTACATTTGCTCAATGAAAATTAGACCTTTTAGCGGGCTTTTATCGTGGCATTTTCGTATACAGCCTGTCGCGGCTGATGCATTTAAAATTTTCATTCACAGCCCCTGACGGTCCAATTTGTCATTCAGCCCGACACCCCTCCCCTCTGTGTGAAATACCGATTTATCTACATCGATACTTTTAATTATTCAGCCAACGATTGTGCAGATAATTCATGCAGATGACTCTGGAATGAATATAATGACCATAATAACACACTGTTCATTCCAGAGATTGCGAGTGGAGAAGCCGAAACCTCATTGCTTGTACGATAATAAAATTTCAACATAATGTCATTACCGCACACTTAATTGAAATAACGATTAATGCAAATAACAGCGTCGAGTGGTATAAATTAGTTACATTTGAATTTTTTTGTTGTTGCGTTGAGAATCAAGATTAATATAATAATAAAGCCGTTTTTTGATTTGCCAAATAAAATGAAGTTTTAAGCAAAATGAAAATGAATTTATAGTTTAAAATGTTGCGCCTTCTTTTACTCATCGATCGTTAATAGTTGTTGCTGTTTCCGTCATGTTCTTTTTTCGACAGGTTGTGCACAAGCAATTCAATTCGCCGATCGGCCTCTACTCCGAACAAAATATTGCGGACACTATAAAGTGCCAAGCCTCGGCCATACCGTAAGTACATAATATCCGACCTCTTCGTTTACTTCTGTTCACGCTTCTAATACTTTACTCATTTTCTTTCACTTTTATCTTCGCGCGATTCATCAAAGTTTACATAAACTTTACATATTCAATTATCAATCATCACTGACTTTGACGAAGCGAACGTCAGTCGTCATAGTAAATCATCGCCATCATATTTAGAATGTATATAGATATATATCTATTTTTTGTTGTTAAAAGCTCTTCTAACGCTTATACTTTTCTCACTTTTACTCTGTTGATTCTTTTTGTGTTGACATTAATATAATTGATTAACTTTAATGCCAGCTTGTCTGTAGCTGCTTTCCAATTGTTTTAAATATTAATTGAGAAATAACTATTTTTAGTACATCGGCTTATTAACTGCTTCATTAAATTTTTAAAAATTCAAGTCAAGGGACATTAAAATAGGATCGTAATTACTGGCGATACGCGTGTTATCGAGAAAAACCGTGTGATTCGGGAATAATTACATCGATTACTAAGTTTTGACTTTCCTTTTTTCTTTTCAATTTTTAATTAAAATGATTTTACATAAGAATTCTAGATCTATCTAGTGACTGCTCTCGGAGTGCTTGATTTCACTTTTAATGTGACAAGAGCAATTCTCTCTGAATTATTTCAGTTTTTGCAAGGACCTTATAAACAATACGTATATACAGTCATCTATATTACAAAATGTTCAAAATCATTTTACTGGCATAAATTTTGTAATAGAAAAATAATAATAATATCATCAATAGAAACAAAAATATCCAATTATAAATAATTTCATATTACTTATATATTTTCAATTGCTTTTGCAATTGACTCATTTGAAAATGTTAATTAAAACTCGGCGATCTCGATAAAAGTGTCGGACACCTACTGCGAAATAAAAGAAAAAGAAAACCCGCACATCCACTGCAGAACAAAAAATGGTAAGCCGAAGATCAGAGGGTTTGCAACTGACCTGAGCTCTTTGTTTGTGATTCCAGCATTTTCATAGACTTTTCCTTCCTGAAACAGAAACAGGAAATCCAAGAGCAAGCGATGCGCATGAAAGAGCAGGCAAGGGCTACCGCCTCGAAGAACGTTTGGCCGCAGTTCAATAAGCCGAATTAAATTTTTCCCCCCTTCTCGAATCCCATCGCTCGCTCGTTATAATAACCGATCGGCAACCTTCCGCGTTTCTTCTTCTGCTCCGTCTTCTTTTCCTCGGATACCCAAATGTACCACCACCCAAGTGACACACATCGAAACGATCGAAATTTAAGAGTCGCGCCAAAAAGAATTAAACGAAAAAGATGCATCATAATTTAATTTGATGAAACGCGACACGCGCAAACGACGGTAGAGCATATATCGATAAAGAAAGAACAAAGGGAAGATTTAAAAAAGAAATTGATGCTTTACAAATGAAACGACAATACAAAAGTAAAACTTGCATGCGATGCGCATTGGTAGTGGATAATCGTCATGAATAGGTTTTCACGTAGTGTAATACATGTACTAACAAAATGATGTATCTAATATCTTTTATCTTTGTAAATAATCCATAAAAGAAAGCCATCGCTCTTTGAAAGCAACTGCGAATGGAATGGACATAAAAACAAATCAAAGATAACGGTAACAAACTCTTTCTGTCTCTCGACTAAATGATCAAAATCTTTCGCTTATATAATCGATGTGACACCTGCCACCTGCGCTGCGTAGTTACAATACTCCAGCATCTCTAAAACGGTTGTAAAATATAACATGCGAATGCAAGCAGTAGTGGCTACTCATTTCCAGTATAACAATACGTCGAGAGATCTTACTGTACGTATAACAAAAAGATAAATAAAACGCAGACTGACGTCGCAAATAATTCAATAATTTTTCATTGTCTTGAGTTGCACGCAAGAAGAAAATTAACACGAACTGTATAGAGTACGGATCATGTAATTATAAAACTGTGTCGTTTTTTATAAACATTATGCGAATAATCCATGCAGTAAGAAGCCGGGCAAGTTCGATCCGAACCAGAGCGAAGCCTATAAGGCCCTCCAGGAGGACTACGACGGTCATGTGCAGCACGTCAGCCAGCCAACGCGCCAAGGTGTCTTCTCACCTCAAAAGGCCAGACAACCCAGAGTAAGATCATTTTATATGTTAAAAACAAATATAACCAATTATAAAAAATAACTTAAATTTAAAAATTCTACCGATTATTTATAAATTTATTGGAAAGTATTTGTTGAATAAATAATTGTTGCGCTTCACAGCCTGTTCAGTTCCGGCCAAAGAGTCCAGGTGTAAGTATTTTCGATTTATGATCAACTGCACTTACCCTTAACTTTTTTTTAAAAGACAATCTTAATCGTATTGTTTCACTTGCTGCGCAGATAAACATAGTCGATAACGACGGCGAGACGATTCATCAAAGCAACAGCTTCAAAAGGATCATGTACAGCGTTCTCGGTCAGACAGACTACTAGTCTCAGAGGGAAGATATCGTAAAAAGTAAAACGCACTAATTTTATCAAACTGGTATCTGACATTCGTTGCCTTAAAGACAGATTATTTAAATTTAGTGGTCCGCATGCCACATCAAAGAACTTGCTGTTGACAAAAAAGTAGAAAAACAACGAGAAATTCTCATAAGTTGTAAACATTTTTTGAATCAACTGTAAACGAATGCAGGTCAAAGATTTTATTTTTACACGCAAAAACCGCTCTAGAAAAAAAAAATTTATTTTTGTATTCCCATTGCAAATCCAATTTTCAGTTTCTTTATTTTCATCAGTCTACAACTCTGCGCTAGCTCACTTGTTCTTACTGAGATATGTACTTATCGAATGACAAAGAGTCGATGTTTAAAAACGAAGGTAAAAACGACACTTTTGAACGAATTTTAAACACTTTTGACGAATGAAACCAAGTTGTAATGACAATACTCATGCGCGCGCGTGCTTTGTGTATATATGTTATAAGTTTATTTCAAATCAAAGTACTGTAAGATTCTATTAAAAATAAACGAATTAACACAAAACTTCTTTTTTATTGACCATGGTTATGATGATTTCAAGGATGTTCAGAAGGAGATAAAACTTCTCAAGGCAAGTATGTCTGGTGGAAGATTTAATTTAATAGCATACTGAATTTGCTACATGAAGTGCAATGTAAATTTTGTTCATTTCTTAACCAATAAAATATAATTTATTACTAAATTCAACGTTCACCAGCGGATTTTCATCTACTCTCACGTCGCTATACTTAAGTATGCACTGCACGCGGTTCAAACCATCTCAAACCGGGCATCCGATAGTAAAATCTGGCATATTGGACATAAAATTTCTATTAAGTATCACTGTAATATCTTTAAAATAAGTGCGACTTCATTCGTTAAATCACATCTAGTTCCCGCCAGAAATGACAAACGACTTTGTCGTAGCGCCATTGTACGTACTTTTATAAAATTTTACAATTTTTTTTATAATTTTCTTATTAATTGATGAGTCTTTTTTTCTTTATTTGGTGCAAATTTCTTTCGAAAAGGCTAATTTAACCCATGAACGAAAATACCTTATATGGATATAAGGAACTCGTGAGTGAAATACTGTCTTAGCAGACTATGCAGTGTCCAATATGATGTACCTTTTCTCTCAAAAGTAAAATAAATATTAAAACGCACATTGCAAATATGACGACCTCCTTGGTCTCGGTATACATACACATGAGCCACCATTTTTTCGGCGTACGCCATCTATAGCACTGAACGGTTAGCCAATCGCTTAACTTTTTACAAAACACAGCAACTATAAAAGATTAAAACGATTGGCGGTCCTTTACTTTTTTCTATTTTATAGAAAACTATCTCTTCAACATCGCGTTCAACGTCATGCGGAGAATCTCCTAGTGTAACGGAATCGTGTACACGCTTAAGCGCATTCATCTTACAATCTCAGCGTTTAAGTTTAAAGTAATACTTTAGTATGTAGTTTTATTACATGTCACGAAATTGCTTTTATAGACATATAAACAGAAAAAATACACTTGCGTTTGCACTTAGCTACTGAAACCGGTACGATACTCAAATTTTTATTTATAGTTCATGTATATGTATATAAATAACTATAAATAACTCTGATTGGCTAATGTGTTTCAAAACTGAATGAGGCTTTCCATTTTGTCTACGTTGCATTGAAATTTGAGGTATGTACCGATTTGAGTAATAAAATATCACTGTCCGTATTACTAATTGCAAAACGCCATTTGATTAAACAGAAAGGTTGACTGAAAATTTAAATAATAGCGCGGTCGATTACCGTATTAACATTAGGATAGAGAAGAAAAATAAATAAATTTCTTTTTTACAAATCTACGTAAAATTAAAGGTTAAACGAGTCGTCGAGAAGTTGTTTTAACTCTTTGAGATGCTGCATTTTGCTGCCGGTTGCTGGTGATGCTGCCGTTGGGCGCCCGACGTAACTGTTCAAACAAAAATTATTTATTAGCATCAATAGTTTAAATTTATTTTCAATTAAAGGATGAAAAAAGCGAAATGTCCTATATTTCCTTTTCAATTGTCATGAAATTACCTAACACTTCTTGACTTTGGTTTCGATGATTCTTTGGATTCGGGTTCGGGAGTAGTAGCAGAAGTAGTAGTGGTTTCTGCCGGTTTACTTGAAGAGAACCAGCTAGTAAACCATCCTCCACTATTATCACTTACACTCGTACTTGCCATACTGTAACATGGCCCAAATTTTTCACTTAATAAATCGACTAACTTTACGATAATGTACAGATGTGCAAAACAAATAGAAAAATAAAAAATTCACACTTAATTGTGCTCAAGCAAAATGATGAAATTCTTGTTTTTATTTGAAATTTATTTACTTTCTAAATTTGTATCGCAAAAAATAGGGGCCATTTAGACAGTATTACAAAAATATTCTAAATAAATTTCTATTTAATTCTATTATACCATTTGACAGGTTTAATCATCTAACTGCAAATTAGCACGAGTGCAAGCAAATAGTTTTCTCCACCATATAAGTTATAAACAATGGTAGGTTCATTCATGAGCACATCTTAGTAGGACATAGGCAATTTCCATACGTTTAATTTATATACATGAATACATGGAAAATCAGTAAGCATGCATATACTTTAGTCGTATGAAAAATTAATAGCAAATTAAGTGTAATCAGTACTGCAATACTCACGAGACAGGTTTGCTTCCATTGAGAGCTGTCTGGAAACGTGGTTGAACGTAAGCCCAGGCTCCCTGATTTTTGTGTTCCTCCTGTGACCAAATTAATTCTGCATTGGGATATTTTGCGACTTCCTTCTTGATAAGATCGTATGGGAACGGTGAAATCTGAAGAAATAAAATTTCGTAAGAAATAAACAAATAAAAAAATGAAAGAAATAGTAATAAAATAATTAGATTTTAGGAAAAAAAATATTAACCTGTTCTACCCTTGTAATGGCAACAGTATCATCCATTTTCTTCTCCGATCGTGCCTTTTTCAGATCGTAATAAACTTTTCCAGAGCAGAACAAAATTCGCTTGACTTTGTTAGGATTCTGAGCCGCAACGCCGTCTTCTGGAATAATTCTTAGGAATTCCGTACCTTCCAACATTAAATCGAAACTGGATCGAGCCTCTGGGTGACGAAGTAATGATTTCGGCGTCATAATAATCAATGGTTTACGGAAGGGCAACGCGATCTGCCGACGAAGAATGTGAAAGAGGTTGGCGGGTGTACTGCAGTTAGCTACAATCCAGTTGATGTCGTGGAGTTGTCTAACTGCGAACTCTTCGCTTTCCGGTGGGAAGTAGTCCGGATCGTCAGCTGACATCTGCAGGAATCTTTCAAGACGAGCACTGGAGTGTTCAGGGCCCTATTGTAAATTGTAAGATGTTAGAAGCTATTCTACGACTTTAATAAAAAGGGGGATTTTTTGAAAGTACGTACCATTCCTTCGAGACCATGTGGCTGCAACATAACAAGACCAGACTGACGCACCCACTTAGCCTGCCCGCTGCTGATGAACTGATCAATGATGCACTGAGCGGTGTTGTTAAAGTCGCCAAACTGTGCTTCCCAGATAACCAGGGCATTTGGATTCGTCATTGAATATCCCAATTCAAATCCTGAAATAAAATTAATTATTTTGAGTTATTAGATTAAACTTTTGTCAATTTGATTTTTTACATAAAACAAGTCGTAATAATTACCAAGAACACCGTATTCGGACAGAGAACTGTTGCAGACGGTGTAAGGAGCCTGGTCAGGGTACAAATAGCAAAGTGGTCGATACGTTGCTTTGTCAACATTTTGATGATGCAAAACGTGATGTCGGTGAGAAAATGTTCCTCTCTCGACGTCCTGACCCGACAATCTGACGTGAATACCTTCTTTAAGTAACGAACCAAATGCCATAGCTTCACCAAGAGCCCAATCGATTTGTCGCGCCTCAACCATATCCATACGTGCCTTCAGAATACGTTCGATACCTTAAATAAATAAAATATTATTAACAAAGTTTTAAAAGGAAAACAGTGTAAATGAGATAATAAAATAATATAATTTTGATTACCCTTATGGACAACAAACTCAGCAGCATTTGGAGGAGGTGACGAAAATTTTTTTCCAATGTGTACAAGTGTGTCCTCTTTGATGCCCGTCGGTGAAGATTTCAGCGGGTCCTTGCCTTCGAAGAATCCAGACCAGGGGGAGTCAAGCCAATCTTTGTACTTGATGTGTGTTTCCTGTTTTGCATTGCTGTAGGCCTCTTCACAGATTTTCTCATATTTGTCATTGACTTGCTAAAATTTATTCAATCAAATATTAACATGCTTTATAAGCAAATAAACCACAAAATTTTTTAGTACTACAAACCTTGACTTCATCAGGCGTAACAACTCCTTCGTCAACAAGTTTTTTAGAGTACAGATCGAGAGCGGGTGGTGTTTTCTTAATCTTGCGGTACATGAGCGGTTGGGTGAACATGGGCTCGTCAATCTCGTTGTGACCGTTTCGCCTATAGGACACAATGTCAATAACAACGTCCTTGTGGAACGTTGCTCTCCATTCAGCAGCGATCTTGCACACGTGCATCACAGCCTCCGGGTCGTCAGAGTTCACGTGGAAGATAGGGGCGTTGACCACTCGAGCGACGTCTAATAAGCAAATACGCAAGTTAATTCAAATTCGTGACTTTACATTCCAAAAGTTTTAAATTTTCATAAAATTACGACAAACCTGTGCAGTAAGGCGAGGATCGAGAGTGCCTTGGATCAGTAGTGAAACCGATTTGGTTGTTAGCAACAATGTGAATGGTACCGTGAGTCGTGTAGTCCGGCAAATCAGACAAGTGCATCGTTTCGAAAACGACACCTTGGCCGCAGAAGGCCGCGTCACCGTGCAGAAGAATAGACATGACCTGAAAATCATTTGATACGTTATTAAAAATACACTTTTTCGATTCTTCAAAATGTAAACAGCTTGTCAATTACCTTTTTGCCTTCTCCGTCTCCGCGATAGAATTGCTCCGCACGGGTTTTGCCTTGAACTACAGGATCAACGGCTTCCAAGTGAGATGGATTAGCAACTACAGCCAAACGGATGTTCTTGTTCGTAACGCGGTTCAAGCGCTCGATGTACGTACCCAAATGGTACTTGACATCTCCAGATCCCTGTTGCATTGAAATTTATAAGATAAGTAAACAAATGTGGAATTTGGCTAAAATAAAATACTACTAACGTCGTCAGCGGCTTCAAGAGCAGCAAACTGTGTGAAGATCTGATTGAGGGGCTTGCGGCAAACATTAGCCAAGACATTGAGACGGCCTCTATGTGGCATACCCATGACGATGGATTCGACTCCTAATTCGGTGGACTTGTCAATGATCTGCTTCATCGCAGGTATCAGAATTTCGCATCCTTCCAAACCGAAACGCTTCTCAGATGACCATTTGCGTGCCAAGAAAGCCTCAAACCTTAAAAATATAATTTTTTGTAAAGTAACTGATTTGATAAGACGCAAAACGATGTGTCATCAGTTATTCAAAAAGAATTACATTGTAGCACGAGACAATCGAGCCAGAATCAAGCGTTTCTCATCGTTATCGATCTCCATAACTCCGGGTGTTTCCATCTTCTGCCTGATCCAGTTGCATTGTTCCAGGGAATTGATGAACATGAACTCTACTCCAATGTGCTGACAGTAGGTCGATTCAAGCCTCTTAAGGATATCCCGCAGAGGCAGGGATTTTTCTTTACCTCCAATGAAAGTGGTGGACGGCAATTTGAATACCCGATCCATATCCGACTCCTCTGTTATTTTTTTTATTATCATGAAAATACATATTATTAATTGGCAATTAAACATGTCGCCTTTATGTCGTGTTTGTGTGGTGATAAAGTTTAATTAATCTCGAGTAAAATTACGTATATCGAACTGATACTGAAAATGATGCTTTTCTTAATAACAATGTTTATGAGATGAGGAAAAAAAATCAATCGATAGTGTATTGAATGATTAATTTTTTTAAAAGATTTGAAAATTCATATTTTCGGTTATTGTAGAAAAGTATTTATAGCAGTGATATCATGTGTTTATTTCAAAATTTGAAGCTAATTTTATATTTTTGCGACCCTTGCTCCATAAATATCTAACGCATGCATTCAAACTTTACAAAGATACGTACATTCTTTTTAAATAAAATCCACATCACTTGCTTGAAAAGAAATCAAAATGACTCTTATATACTTTGAAACGTTAACAAAAAAGCAAATTAAAAATTCATTAGCGTGAAATAAAAACATATACAAAAGAATGAATAAGTGTTCAGAGCGTGTAATAATAACGCGTTCTTGTTTATTTAATAGTGAAACAGCACAAAAATAATCACCTCAAGCGTGTTAGCACAAAAAAAAGAAAATAACGGAAAAAAAATTAGTTGAAACTCTTAAAATAGTTCACCGTTGCGTAACGAGGAAGACAAAAGTATCTCCATGGCTCTCTATATCCTCTTAATACCCAGCGCGTAAATTGCATATCGGGACACAAAGTCTTACGAAAGTCTCACGGAAAGCCGTCGAGGAAAAAGTCTCTTATCCAAGTACATAAAGAAGTCAAAGATAACCCAAGCACCCGCTATACCAACATCTAAAAAGAAACATTGTTTTGTAACCGGCGCAATTTCAATGATTCGAAATTTTCAAATTTTCATCTCCGGACATCAGTAGAAGCACAAACTCCCTTATTTTATTACAGCGATACTGTACTCAACGTAATCACCTTAGATAGGTTTTTTTCATAAAGAAATTTTTTTCTGATTTGATTGCTACATACTTTGTGTAAGAGCGGCTACTCGATTTCGCAGATCTTGAGCGTAAGTCGTACGAGGACTCTTTCCTGTGGACATTCATCAAACTCGAGCTAAAGCACGATCTTCTTCGTTCTTCGCCATTGCAATATTTTCAACTTTCAAAGGTCTCTATTGCTTTTCCGCGACGCTTGACGTCAGTGTATAAATTAGTGAGAAAATTCAACTAAGATAGCGGCGATGTTACAATGGAAATCGTTTATTAAATTTGAATTTAATTGCAACAAGCTGATTAAAGAAATAAACATAATAAAAATAAAACAAAAAAGTAGGTGCAATTAAGTAAATAGATAAAGATGATGAAATGTACTTTAGCATAATTAAAAAAGTATAAGAGATAAGAAAACGTCAAAATAAAATTTAAAAAAACTTGTGAATCGATAACGTGTGGTCGGTAGTCTTTCATTCGTTTAAAATAAAAATCGCATACTAAAAATTATACCACATTATGCAGTGAAACTACGCACGTTGATTTGTTTAATCAGGTGACGCACTAGCTTTGCGTGCGAATTTTTAAAATATTTTTAAAATATACGCAGCGTTTGTGTCATGCAGACTTTATTCTAAAGTAATGAAAGACTAGCAAGTCTAAAATTCACAATCGTGCCACAAGTGGTTTTATCGGCAGATTTTAAGTAATCTGCCTTTTCTGCTCGTGACGTGAGCAAAATCTCGCTAAAAAAACGTCGCCGTTTGCATTTTCTTAGAGAAAAAGTGAATTATGCTCTATTGTTAAGCTTACCGAATGAGTAATAATTATAGAGCAACTCTTGCGGATGCCGGTCATCGAGATCAGCGCTGTTGATTCCCAGTGGGTCCAATTTAGCGATATGATGACCACGAATCTGTCAATTGGAAGGCCGCATTTTTACCGGCCATAAATATAGCTTAGCTTACAAGCTACTTCTTTCACCCTTTGACCAGGAGCCTCATCCTTCTGGCCTAACTGAGTGTGTTATTTTTGAGTAACGATTTTCACTTGGACATTCAACAACCGACACACTGCACCAATCATTTTGTATCATTAGTAATCTCAAGAGCAAAACGCACTCAGTTAAGGGTGGAAGAACATCACTTAGATAAATCAAAGCATTCTATAGCGAGATTCGTCAGTGATCCGTCCACTTAGCGTGTAATGCAGCGCTTTTTTGGGATACTGTTGTATGAAAAGTACTGTTGAATGAACAGTGGATTGAGACACACAAACGGAAGCTCGCTAAAGAAACATTGCAACTTATTAAAGTGGCTCGTATTTTGTCATTAAGCTTTTATTTTGAAATTTTTTCTACTATTGAAATCGTAGAAAAGTGTTGATAACCACCTTACACCTCCCATATAATATAGTGTGTTCAAAATATAAATGAAAATGAGAAAGCCAAATAAGAGATAATGTTAGAATAGTGCTCTTATTTTAATTTTTTCATGCTCCAGGCAAGCCGTGCAAGTTTAGTGTAAAAGAAAAAGCTGGGTAGCGGAAAAACGACATCAGAAACATTCAAAGTCTTACCTTCATGCTTTTACTTTGGGTCATAAGTAGCTATTGCTATTATCGAAGAGAGGTGAATAAATCAACCGTCAAAGGAAACGTCAAAATTTGTTTTACTTTTTTCTTCTTATCTTGAAACATTTTTAAACTGAAAACAGGCGTTAACATTTTTTTAAAGATTACGTTTGCTCGATTGATTATTGCTATCACTTCGATAATAACGTTCCAAGTTCTTATTATGAGTTTACTAAGAAAACAACAAGAAAGATTTAGAAAAATTTTCAGTATCAGCTGTACTTGGCTCTTAAATTATAATAAAAGGTCTATGAGACACTGATACAATTAAAATTAAATTGATTTCTTTTTCAGGTAAACGGTGTGAGTGTGATAAGATGCAAGTGAAGGTGTGAAAAAAGCTCTTTTAAAAATCGAGCACACGTGGTCGAACGGGAAAAACGAGGGAATAAAATGAAGATGAGTATGATATTGAGATAAAGTAAACTTCAGCACCTTCACTGCTCAGAATTGTATGTCTTAAATGCAAATGAAGACGAGTCGAAGCCTTACCAAGCATATACTGTCGTAGAACTTGTTCAGGAGACCCCTTGCGAGCCGCGTAATGTGTGTGTATCAAGTCGGTTCGCATGATACCCAATGGATCCAAATCGGCAACTAAGTGACCTCGAGCCTATATGTGAGCGAACAATATCCACAAGAATTCCCACAAATCAATAAATTTCGTATTCCTTTTTAACTGAGTGAAATATGATTTATGAAGGGGACTAATTGGTTTATGCAACATTTATTATCTAGGTTAATCATGCCCTTCAGAGTTAATTTGTTCCGATCAGTTTCTAAACATCAAGTGATTGTTACATCAAAATACAGTGTTGGGACTTGTCCTCTTTATATATATATTATATATATTGCCAAATATTAATTATGATTATTTCTGCAAGTCTTTACATTGTGTATCCAAGATTCAAATTTAATGTTAAGATCCCTTGAACAATGAATGATACATATACATGTCTGAATTATAATTCCATGCAAAATAGCTGTTTGTAAGGTTTTCCTAGACAGTAAAACACACATACGTTTGCATAATTATTGAACTCATGCTGCTTTTATGGCAGAAATTACAATGTCAATGAGCATTTAGATCTATTTTCAAACAAAGCAAAATATTTTTAACGTGCCTCTTGTATGATTTAGTTGTGAAACAATATGAAATCTGTCACCTCAATTGTAATAAATAGTACAACAATTAATAGTTAGAAATGAACAGTAAATTTAACTACTTAATTTAAAGTTTTAAAAAAAATGCTAAAAAAATTAGAAATATGTTAAATATTACAAAGGAAATTAAAATTAGTGGGAGGTGTTTAGCGTGGTTCAGCTGTTTACATTTTCATTGTTGTTCTGGCAAAAAGTCTGAAAATTGTTCCAGCATTTGTTAAATTACAATTGCTAATTTATTATTGTTGTCTGGTTAAGAAATTATTGAGGTTCCAGATTCAGTAACAAGTAGCAGCAGCATAATTAACCTTGTTTGGAATACAATTTAACTTCCAGTAAGCGTTTAAAGTTTTTGCTAATAGCCATGAAATAATAGTTCATAATAGATCAAACTCTTGCAAAATTTCTCACAACACTTCCTTACCTGATAAGAGCGAATGATAGCCTGTACTGCAAGATGGTCATCAATTATTTTCTCATTCACCGGTGTTTGGCCAAGTTGTGATCCACCACCTAGCGGTAGCAGGGCTCCAAGGGGAACTTGATTGTAGCTTGGAGCAAGGGAAGGTGGAGCCTGGTAAGCTAATCCAGGTGCAGCTCCAGCTGTGCTGTTACGGAAGAAGGAATCCCACGACTTGGCAGAAAATTTATATTAATGTTTTCATAAATTATTTAATTTATTTGGAAAGTTGTAATGTTCAAAATGCATACCACATGAACACTGTGAGGATCTTGGAGCCATGCATTGTACATTTCTTCAACATATGAGCTCGTGCTTCCATTGAGGAAGGGTTCCGTAGCAGCACTGCTTTTTTGACGGCGCAAAGGTTCTGAGACCATAACTTGAGTAGTTCTGGTCAAAGGATCGCTTCTCACCAACCATGATGCAAACTTCCTGGCTCCACAGACCCTTGGAGCCAGTGGGGTCAAGGCATTAAACACCACCCTAGCCTTATACATTTTGACCTAAAAAATTAAAACAATGTTTTAAAAAATAAATATTTATTATTAAATCATAAATCTAAAAAATATAAAGTAAAGCTTATGTACACTTAATCTAATTTTAATAATACATTTATAACAATGAGTATTCAATGGCTTTAATCTTATCTAAAGCAGACAACATTTGATCAAAGTCCTAATTCAATCAAATAAAGACGAGATTTTATTTAATGATGATGACATTAACTCCCTCTTCACAGTTGATATGTATAGTAAATACAAGAGAAGTGCAAATGTTAACTAAAACTTTATTATGCGAACTGCAAATCATATTTACAAATGATTCATTACTATCCATTTATACAATTTATTTTATCTTTGAAAATGTGTGTAAAGAAAAGAAGTAATACATTAAGAAAAGGATCTTTTGAAAAGTCAATGACTAAATTTTCTCCTTGGCTCAATTTGGAAGTTCAACTTTTAACATATGTACACCTAACAATTCCGACAAAAAGTCTAGTTACGAAACTTTTAGAACTTTCTTGTAATACTGCGCAAAGTTGTGTAATGTGCCAAATTTAAAATAAATATATGTCGAAATCAATCAAGCATATGTACCGACCAATCACTAAAAAACCAGTAGCTAAGTCAGCTGATCCCCTTTAGCAATAAGGAAACATTATAGGATGTAGGAAAGCTCTAGACACAGTCGACTTCCTCTAAATCTGGAGCAGAAGCCATAAACCTCCTTATCAGATAGAAAAACAAACTAATTCACGCGTCGCGGGCACCGCTCGATGTGCCGTCAAGGCTAACGGGAGGGGGAAAACCCGCGAACGACCGCGAAGAGATGACTAAACGCGCGCTGCCAAAGAGCAGACAAGATCGCCGGAGAGCAAAAAAATGGAAACGAAAGAAGGGCGCGCTCTCGAGGAGAGAGAAACTCGCGTGACACACTTACAGCTGCCGGAGATAAAAGTTTTACTTAAATGTCAATGTCATGTGACGCTCGTCAGCGAACCAACATAGCCTTCTGGAAATAAGAGAGAGGGCTCGGCGCGGATGTAATGCTACCTGTATTGCACAGCTCCGGGCGGCTGCTGTTGCACCCGCGAAAACGTGGCGATCACTGCCGCGGTCAAAAGCGCGAACGAGCCCCCGCGGAGGCACCGCCAGCGATAAGTGCGCCCGTTGGCTGGTCCGTAGGGGGCACGGCCACTGTAAACAGTCGATTTCTTATTTTTTTCCCCACCTACCCAACAGGGTAGATCTGGATGCGCGCGCCGAATGTCTTACATAGCAGCTTACAGTATATCAGCGCAGTCGACGTACCCTGATCTGCTCTATATCCGGAATACCTAATGCGCGCCCGCCGGACATTACACAACACGGGCGTCGCGGGCTTTATATAGGTACGCGTCGAGGAGGTGCCCGCGAAGAGGGGATCGAAGACGGAGAGAGCCGCAGAAGACCGGTGCGATATATGCGAGAGATAAAATAGGTTATCCACCGAGACAATGTCGCGCGCGCCCCAGCACGGGAGAGGTGACGTTCGAAATAGTCGCGTGTGCAAGAGAGAAGGAAAATATCCGCGCGCAGCACCTGATGTGCGTCTGCTCTCCGCCCACGCAGACTCCCGCTCGACCTTTCGCGAGATTGTCTGCGAGGAGACGGCTATCAGAGCTCGAAAATTGTATTCTGGCCTTGTACCGACTTGCTTCAATTTTACGTAACCCCCAGGCTGCAGCACACTTTCGCGGCGCTAAGGGCGGAGGGCTTGACTTGCGCGCACTAACCAAGCCCTTCGTTCGGAGAATCTTTAGACACATCTGGAAATGAATCCGAGGCGAAGAGCCGAAAACGGGAATTGGAGAGGGCTGTCGAGAGTTAAAACGAGCGTACCTGCTGGATGTTACCGGAACGACGATGACAGGCCGTCCACCACTTGCAGCGTGCAGGTGACGACTCCGGCGGCGACGGAGACCGCGCGACGGCGCGAAGGCGGCGAAGGACCGCGAGCTGCGGGAATGAGACCCTCGCGACATCTCTCGTCGGCACTTTGCAAGTAAGTATTACGTTTTCGAATGCAAGAATTGGTTCCGAAATGAAAGTACCGAACGAAAGTATAGATATACATAGGTACCTAACCACTGCGTGTTATTCTATTAGAGGCGTAAATCTTCTTGTATTACAATTTACGATGAGCTATAATCTCGAAGAAAGGTAATGTAATTAGATAAGTGTTTTTCGGGGAATGCACCGCTCTTATCAAGCGGACGTGAACTTTATACGCATCACGTAAAATCGTTAATTATTTCGTTATCGAGAAATCGTTATATCTGAAGTAGTGAACTTGAGACATACCGGTGCTGCGCCGGTGATTAGATTGTTTTAAAGCCGGCGTCGATGATGGGTTAATCATTGATCGCTGGAGCCGGGGACGAAGTTTTAAACCGCGCTTGGTGTCAGCCAAAACAAAACAAGATTAACGCCGATACTGTTAACTTCAGTAATTTTTTTTATTTGCGCGCAACTTCCCACGTTTGGCTCGACGAGCTAACTCCGCACTCATGATTGATTTTAGTTAGATGAAAAAAAATTCACTGGCATTGCAGTTCACAACTAACGTTCGATAGTAACCGCGCGCCGTGCCTTCAAATTTATGTTTCATCAATGAGAAATTTTTGTGCGTGGCAGTATGGATGCGAACGTTTCGTCGTCTCCGTTAGGTAAATCCCCATTGATCTATACTTTACCGTTAAAATTGTTCTCAAAATTCTTAACTGATATTGATTCAATGCAATTACAAGCGGATCATCTGGCGAACGGAGACTTTTGTAGCCGGTTGACGTTCAAAGAGTCGATGAGCTGCGGGAGCAAACCAAGGCTTCAGCTGCTAGGTATTGCATTTATTATTACTTTACAGCATTTCAACTCACTGACCCAGATGAGAAATTACATTCTAATGTGTACTCGCAATTTTCTACTATTAAACATACCAAGATAATCACTGTTTACTCCGAATTATTAACATTTAGTTATTAAATCATTATTAAATTATGAGCCTTAAATTATTGTGAATCTGTTAAACAATAATGCATCCCTAATAAAATCTACATTTCTAGCATTAAAATACTGCACAAGAGAGCAGGTACGAAGCACTAAATGTTAACTAATCGTAGAACTGACGGAGGACATCGAGAATGCGGAGATAAATTACAACTCGGTGAAAATGCAGTGCGATCAGTACTGCAAGTCCCTGCACCACAGCGAGGTTTACGGACAGAACGGGAGCACGGCGTCGCCCAAGTCGATCTCGTCGCTGAACAGCTTCAAATCGACGACATCGGAGCACTCGGGGCCGCGGGAGGATCTGGCGCAGCTCTGCAGCAGTCAGGACGTTTACTCGAAGGACGATGAGAGGAGCGGAGGTAACGAGGGCCAAGGCGACCGGATGCAGGTGGTCATGACGCCGCGCTCGCCCAAGGACAGCGAGGCGAACGTCGGGGGCGTGCCCCAGCTCGCCATTCGCACCAGCCTCAACAGCGTCAAGACCAACAAGCGCTCCAAGAGGCTCTCCAAGCTGAAGAAAAAGCCGCAGCTCAGCAGGATGCAGAGCGAGACTATGAAACCGGCCCCGAACCCTGCCACTCTTAAATCCCGAAGGAGGAAATTTCACGGGCGACTCAAGACCACCAATTCCAAGAGCACCGTCGGCACCAGGGATACTAATTTTTCCGATAAAAAGGCTGATAGGCGAAAGTTTAGGAAGCAAAAAAGTAACGGGAAGATTAAGCTGTTTGTTGGATGAAAATTCGTCTTAGTTGTAAATCTAAGTGTGCCAATAATGCCAATAGTAATATAATAGATTTCTTTTGTAACGTAAATTTTAATTTTTCAAGAGTTATTAATAACTTACATTATATCATTTGAATGATTAACGATCTTTATCAGATCAACAACTGAATTATCATCTGACATTTACAGCATATTAAATTTTAAAAAATTTCGATTTTAAAATAATCATGAAACTTCTGCATTTCAGGTTTGGAAACAATTTCAGTTTTTCAAGCACCACAATTTAAAAGAAAAGGGAACCCTTTGAAAGGACGCGAATCTAAACAATTGAACGACAACGTCACCGAACTGTATCATAATAAGGCATTGAAAAGCGGAAGTCTCTCGGTTGTTCCCAGCAGGCACGCGAAGCTCGAACACACGCACTACTGTCACCTACACGCTCACCAAGCCGATCAACCGGTCGATCAACCGGCCGATCAGTTGACCGATGCAGCTGCCGGGAAATCAACCTCGGTCGCGGAAGATAAAAAAAGCATTTCGGAAGGCAGTGTCGAAAATTCGTTCATCGAAGCGGAGTAAATAATCTCGATCGTACAGCACAAGTAACATAATTTAACGACATGCATATCTTAGGCAACCAATTATCGAGAAAAAGACCGAAATCGAGATTAAAACGGAAATGCAGGGACAGACTTACACCAATCACATGCACAACTGTAGCCACGAATATTACGATGCGTTTCAACAGAGGAATTACGAAATGCCGACGATGTCTTCGAAAATGAAACGAGTTCATCGGCCTTATTATCAACGATTTAATGTCCGCAACATTCCCTTCGTTGTTGGGACTTCAATATCTCCAAGTCATAATCTCGGGCTGAACATTCAACAGGTTGATTTGAAAATTAATTAAAATACCCATCCTCGAATAAATGCAATTTGGTTCTTTTTAGGTGTTGAGCATAATCAAGTCGAGGCAACCTACTGTGCCAGGAATAAGTCCACTACTGATAAGAAAAGTCAGCAAGGGAATCAGACCGGTGTCGACGCTCTTTGAGGAAATAAACAACGAAGTCACAAAATCTTGCAGGAATATTAATTTTCAACACTGTCCTAATCACAAACCTGTCGTGTATAATCAAGGTGGTGGTACTCTGTCTTGTGAACACATTCGAGGTAGTAATGTAAATTCTTCGATTAACTCGACAACAAATCAAGCTCCTTACAAACAAAGTCTTACTTGTGAACCGCTTTACGAAGAGGATGAGGTATCGTTTCTCCTTGAAACTTTATTATTAATCAACTTTTTATTATGTTTCACTTGGAATTATAGAATTTAATCTAAGCAATCTTATGAAACAATTTAAGAATGTAAATGCACTATCTTTATTATTACGGGTATGCTGATTACGTAAACGTTATGTTAAACTACTAGATTCTGAAATCTACACATTATGTTAGAAATTTACGATACATTTTTTCCATCACTGCTGATTGTAATTTACTTTTATTTAAATTCTAAAAAAATTATTAATTTAATTATATTTTTCTCATTTTAAATTTAGTGAAAATTTTGTATACAAAAAAAGCTTCATTTTGTAATTTAGGATACCCATTCATCGTCATCAGGGGTTCACTCAAAAACTGATCTGCAGGAAAAAAGTAGCTACCAGTGTCAGATGAGATCCGACGCAAGCGTAAAAAATCATCAACATCACGTCTGTCACAGGCACTCGAGAAAAGTAAGCGCTCGGTCACGAATCATTTGTGAGTAAAGACAAATTACCCCACCGTGTCTGATTGTCGCAGCACATGACTCAGGCGGCTGAAACCGGTGTTGGTGACTACACTACGGACGCATACAATTATCCCAGCAATAACCAAGAGATGACGGACGTGTTCAAACGATTTTACAATCAGTATGAAAAAATGGCCTCGTAAGACTTTTTACTTTAAACATTTTTTCATTACTATTCATTTTATCATATCCAAAGTTAATGATCTCTAAACAGATCATTTTAAAAAAAACTGTTATTCACACAGACAGCTGGAAAAAATGAAGGAACAGTCGGAAAAACGTAAAGACAAATCAATGGCCAAGGAGATTTCCGAATTAGAAGCATCTATCACCGCGAAGGAGAAAGAAATCACCGCAGTGGTGAATCTGTACAAAGAGGTGCCCCTTTAGTTGGGCTTATTGCTCGGCTTCATTAAAAGATATTCATTCAGTTATTTCGTGCCTACAGGTGATGTCCCTAAAGCAGCAGATGCGGATGTTACACGAGCGCAATAGCTTCGTGTGCATCGCGACACAGGATCCGGCGTTCCGACAAACGAGGTTGCGAGCACGCGCGCGCACCGCCGGACCTTTAGAAGTCAAGTATCAGCGCAGCGAGGTGCACGGAACACCAAACGCCCTCAGACTCGCCGGCCTGCTGAGGCAAATTCAGGCCTTCCAGAGGCAGCTCTCCCTCGTCTGACCCCCCGTTTGATTGCTCTCGTGTTTTTGTGCGTCGCGTCTTGCTTCGTCTTTCTGCTATCGTGCTGCACTTTTTTTCCAATGTCTCGCGCTTAAAAAAGGGGACGACTAAATTCTCAGCCAAGAGAAATTATCGGCGAAGTTTCTTTCGTTACATTGACAATTGAAAGAGACGGTGTTATCTCTGATCAATAATAACTTTATTTGTTTATTTATATATTTATATATTATATTCCGACGTGCTACTTGGTATAATGCGAATATGCAACTATTTATCATCACTATATGTTTGATTTCTTACGGCTGTTGCAAATCACGCTCTTACACGTTCACATGTATTGTAATATTAATGTACATATACACGGCCAATAAGCGCACAAAACGTCAAGGTTTGTCTGCTCTTTTTTTAAGTGATATAGATATTTGAATGCATTTAGATTCTCTTTATATATATAATATATATTAAATTCGAATACATCGCCGTTTGCCTGCAACACATATTTAAACGGAGACTGGCTCTGCAACCATTATTATTCTCCTTGTTTATTTCTTATAAGCGTTATTATGTAATTCTTTTTTCTTTTTCTTTCTTATCAACTCCGACTAAAATTCCGATTGCGACACCTCATTCGTGACTAAAGACATTGATCGCTTATTAAAATGTTCATTGAAAGTTCGCATAAATAGCGCCTAGATATGTCGTTGTAGCAGTACCATGATTTTGTTTCTTGTTTTCTTCATTATTTCTTTTTTTTTTACTAAATTATGGTCTTTTCTTGAAATTTTCTCAGCTTGTTTTTTTTATTATTGTTCGGTTTTGCTTAGGATTTGTAAAAAAGAAAGAAAAAACACGTTTGTCTTTTCGTTATTCATTTCGAACAACTTTAAAATTCTCTTTATACTTTTGGCATAACAGCTATAGAATAACTTTTAAGTACTTGTAATATAAAATATAGACTTAAATCTAAGGACCATGTTAAAAAAAAATTTTTTACTCAAGCATTTTTTTCAACTTTCATACCAAAAAGATTATAACAATACGACTCTAAACAGATTAAAATATTTCCGTAACGAAAATATAAGAATTAAAATCTGCGAGGAATACAATTCCTACATTTAAAGCTAACTCTCCTGCAGTCATTCCGATAAATTCAAGCATTCAGAGACAAACATTCTTTCTCTCTCTTTTTTCCCCGAATTCAGTAATTCTCTTATATCACAGACTAAAAAATGCTTTGGTCTACAAAAAATCATTCCATACAATAATTTTGTTGAATTCATGAAGTAAACCGTAGTAAAGCGCACTCAGATAGATCGTTATTGCTAAACACATTTGGTGTATACACATTGGAAAATGTTTTCATTTTTTTCCTTCAATATTCAGCCACATTTAAAAATTTTAGATAAAAATACAGGAGACTCGTCGTTAGAAAAAACTATAAAAATGATTTTTTTCAAACATACCAATCGGCGTCAAACCTTAACTCTCTCGGCGCATTCGCAATGTCGAGTATATTAACTCACAAATCATTGTTTTTTGCAGTTGCTCTTAAACAATACTACGCATATAGTATTGTCAGAATTTATGTATAAAGTCGTGATACATAAAACATAAAAATTCTTGAACACTCAACTAGTATTTTTCATTGTCAAATTTTTCTTTAAAATCGTGTAACAGTCAATAATACTCTCAGACAATAACATGCGATAGTTTTTGGCTTTGTTTATATGCGAGATGCGCGAGTAATATTTACAATTATTATAGAGTTTTTAAAAAGCAATTAAATAAACGAAATTACAAAGTTAAAGAAAAGTATAAAAAATGTTTAGAAAAAGAGTTTTTTGCATAGCTGAAATTTTCTAATGATAAGAAAATAAAATAAATAGATTCTTCGAAAAAATCTCCTTATAAATGTACAATATGTGGCAACACTTGTTTAAAAATTCAAAAATTCATTTTTCCGGTTTAGCAAACGTGGCATCACGACATTTTGATTCATTTTTAAGTATAACATTGTATAATTTTCTTCAATACTTTAAGTTGTAAAAGTATAACTTTCAGACTACTCTCGATTTTTTGAACAACATGGGTGTTACGATTATAGAAGATGAAAGTATCCCCTAATTAGGTCCTTTAAAAAAATTTTTTAATGACTGTGCGCAATATGTTAGACTGATTCAAAGCTCAATAACGTAACCATATAGCCCTAACGTTAAATTAGCCACTTATTTCAAACTCTGAGATACATCTACAGGTACTTTTGTCATCAACATGCTCAAGTAAAAAATGATAAAATCATAAAAATGGCAATGAAGAATATTCATACATTAGCAGTCTAAAAAAAATCATTGTCAATAATCTGGTAAAGAGACCGCGGATCATCATTTGAAAGTACTTGCTCATTCGATCGTTTACACTTTAAATATTTGGTCAAGCACTTTTTGCTAGCAAGGCGCTAATTAATTTCAGTTTGGCCTTCGTTTGTTTATAAGAATCGTAAATCATGTTAACTTGTGGAGCGCGATCTTTGCGTTGCATTCGCCGTCCTGCTCTTGCTTCGAACTGCATTTCCAATTCCTTAAGGGCCCTCCGAAGACGTTTTTTTTCTTCTTTTGTGATTCGTTGTTGCTGTAACAGTTCGTCCCTGAAAAACATTTAATTTTAATATTTTCTAATTATAATTTAATTTTTTATATATCTCCTTGAATTTACTTTGAGAGGGAATGAAGACTTTCAACAACTCCTCGACCACCTTCGCTACTACTAGGTTGACTGTCGCTATCAGTTGGCACCTGTTCCATTGAATCAATACAATCCAAAATTCCGCGATTAGACATGTCTGGCTCACTAGCTCGACGGTCGCAGTCAATGGGACTTCCGTTAGTTGATGTAAAGTCCATAGCTTCATGCTCCAAAATAGTCGCCAGTTCGGGCATGCTATCTTTACACTGAGTCTATAAAAAATAAAAACTCATTGTTTTATCAAATCTGAAACATAGAGCATAAAAGAAAAGGCAAATATTACTTACCGCGCCAGCTCTTATCAGCAATCTTTTCAAGGTCCGATATTTATCGTACAATGGCCTTACGATGGACCTATCTTCTTTCGACACAGGCCTTCCGAAAGTATTTTCAATGTGCAGCAAAGCTTTTTGCATGGCAGTCTTCTCATCCAAAAGCTGGGTATACGTGAGTTCCTCCATGTTTTCCGATCTGTTATTCTTGAAACGCTTTTCCGAAAGCTTGTGGTCAACTTCTTTCACCATTTCTAACATCGCTACGGCTCTGACACCGTCGTCACCGCTAGAGCTGTTAACGCTATTGAGATCATCGTCGCGATCCAACGTGGAACTGTTCATCGTGCTACCTACAAAGGCTTCTTTTATCGCCTTATGCTCTTTCCTTACTTTGTTCATTGCTGAAATAATTCTCTTTATCTCGCGATTACTCATTTTCTCCGGATATATGCTCATGTTCTCATCCATTTCAAGGTCATGCCTCTTCATCATCTTTTTCTTAATGCTGTTGAACTGCTTCATTAGAACTTTGAAATTGTAGTCCCTCGCTTCCACCGGGTCGTCATCCTCGTCGGCTTCGTCCTCTGTGTAAAAGCGCCGCGGCACCAACAGAGAATTACGAGGTGATATCATTGCTCCAACTCGCTCGTCCATTTCCTCGTCCTTGTAAATAGCATTAACAATTATAAGTAACTTATTAAATAAAAAAAGTGACATTTTAAAAGTAGAAAAAACTTACGTCATTCTGACGTATCTGAAAGTTCCAATTCGCCAAAGTAGGATTATTGACGTCGTGGTCAAGAGAAGCCGGTCTCACAGGTGATGGAGATCTGCTAGGACCACCACTTAACATCTCAAGAAAACTCTGGCGACCCTGCGTGTTGTTCTTATTGGCATCGGAGTTTAAGTTGAAGATGACCTCTGAATTTTCTATCTCGTTTTCCTTTTTCACAGACATTAAAAACATTATAAATATAAAAATAAATATAATGTTATAATATAAACATTATATAATGTTTATAATATAAACATTATAAATTTATTTTTTAACTAAAATTCTGTTTTACTTACTGAATTGCATATTTTTTATTTCATATTTAGATATCTATCAAAAATAACATAAAGTGAGAAGAAAATTACCTTGCTGGAGTTATAATCGAACGAACTTCTGTGCATTTTTCTCCTGCGTACTTGGCGTCTTCCCCTCGGTGCAATGCTTCGGCTAAAGCGCTCGCTGTTCCTGAGTCGCTCTGCATCACAATCGTACTTCTCGGTGGCAAGTACAACATCGTTTGAATGAATGAGCGACGTTTTCGATGACACCGGAGAGGCATTGTTCCTCTCGTGTAATGGCAAACCGTATCTCTGCAAATACAATTGCACGATTAATTAAATTTTTGGCATTTACGAGTACACATAATCAATATGTTGATAAAAATAATTATAATTTTGCTTAATAATTAAAATTATTATCAAAATTCTTTTAACGGTAAATTGTTGGAAAATCAAATTACCAATCCGTGACCCATTTCTTTTTGTAAATTTGAAAGGATGATCAAGTGTTTCTTGCTGTTAAAATCCTCGTGGCTGCTCACTCTTCTGATGGTATCTGCAGTCTTAGCGTTGTTACTGTCCCCTGCTACTCTTTTGCTGTTCTCCCAGATCTTCTCCTCGCTGTTACTCCTGCAAAAAATCGACAATTTATTGTAACTCCGCGAACAAATTAGCTCCTTTTTATTTACCCAGTAGATGACTCGCTTTATGCAACATCTGACCAAACAACATCCTCCTTCTAATATGTTTACGGCTTTGCTCTTTCGTTTTACAACTTTCCAAGCGGAAATATCGATAATCGCGCGAATGTAAGAAATATCGTTCCTCCCGCAGACTTGCAGAAAAAAGGCAATAAAACACGTAACTCGCTGACCGATGAAACGTGAGCGAGCGATAGTCACCTTATCAGTTTCCTCTCCTGGCCGCAGGAATCCCGGCGATCCTTCCGCTTCGTCGAGCAAACGAGCAGCGGCGAATTGTCGGAAGGATGGCCAAAATCGTCCTTCAGCTCTTTGCAGGCCTTGCAGTCTGAGCTGGGAATGACGCCGTTCACCGTGGACTCTTTGACGCTGCAACATATAAAAGCCCAAGAAATCATGGTCAAGGTCGACCGCTTCGATTCTTCCTCCCTTTTGCACCGGCTCGCCTGCGTGCTTCCCTTTTTTATCTATCGCACGCGCCTTCTTTTTTGCATTTGCTCGACACAGCACCAGGGGCATATTACACTCTCCCGAGGCTAGTTTTTTTCTACCACCGTTCTTTCCTCCGTTCTTTCCTCCTTATTTTTCTCCTCTCCTTATGTAATGAATGAGCAAATGGTACGTGTTCTGACTATCGTTCAGAGCTCGTTTATCCGACCAAACTTGGACTTGGACTTTTTACACAAACATTCGACCGAAAAACATCGAGACTTTAATATTATTTTTACGAATTTTTCATCGCCTCCATGAATGTGCGCGGCAACAAAAAAGGTCAGGGCAAACAAAAAATGCATATCTCATGCGAAAAAGCGATAAATAATTTCGCTACCACGAACAAATTAATCACGCCAGATTGGACATCGGCGACACGCGAATATCCTCTTTGAAAAGAATTGACCAACGGTAAAAAGTCACTTCCGAAATTAGTCGTGTCACAGTAATCGAGCGAGTTCTGATTTTTCGTACAGCACGCGCGCAAAGCGTGTCCATCCTACAGGTCAATGGAAAATACCGGCGGCGTAAGTTATCGGTTGCCGTGAGAGCGCGGGGAGTGTGCCAAAAAAGAGGAACCGGTCTGCGAAGTCGCGCACGTGCTCGAAAAGTCGAGCGGAGCTCTCCCAAGGTCGGCTTCGTCGAGGAAGGGAGAAGGAAAGGGGCGCGCGCGCCTGAGTCACGTAAATGCGTACGCAGGAAATTCCTGCGCGGTGCCCGAAGGCCGACGCTCCTGGATTGCACTGTCCAGCGCACAATGGGTCGCGATTTATAATGGCGCCAGCGCTGACGGATGAGGATGTCAGCCGCGCACTGTTATTAGTGAAAATTTCGTTTTCGTCACAAGTATACGCTCGATGCGCGCTAATTGAATTAATGGCACGTGCAGGCTTGCCGGCCGATAATGAAAGTGTTTACGCGCCCGGTCGCGTGAGCGACGATTGTTCCGGAGCAGCGGCGCCGAGCGCGGGAAAAAGAGCGTGGGAGGGTCGATACGTTCGCCGGTTTCTGCTATGGAAAACTTTTTAAAGCTCCTGGGCTCCTTTTGGCTTCGAAAACCGTGCGTGTTACGGGAATTGTAGATTCGATAGCATTTTTGTTTCCTAATATCAAGCTAAAATACGGAAAAGGGCAGTCCATTCATTTCAAGAGAAACTGTTTTTATTAAAATAACGATAGCGGGTATTATGATTTCAGAGTATAATAAAATTGTATCTTGAACTCAATTAAATCGGCGTGCTTTCACAAAATTTGGGGGCATTTTTAATTATTCAATATGAATAATAATAGTATAATTTACAATAATTTTTTACGCGTAAAATATCAGTATTTCAATAAATTAGGTACTGATTTATGTTTAAATGTTTAGCTACAGTAATTCTAATTTTTTGGTACGTAGCACCTCATATTATTGTTACTTTGTTTTATTTTAGTATATCGATCATCGTTAAATACCGTGGACAACAGTTTACATTCAATTTTGTCACGTGCCCTTTTGATAACGCAATTCAACATTCCATCGAGGTTCATATAAGCGTCGGCAATTCAGCATCGAAGTTTTATAACTTAAATATTTGGAGCCCTCCCTGTCGTAGAAGATCAATAATCTGCTGACAAAATTACACAGGCTTTCACTAAAATATGATAACGAAACCATCGAAAAAATTACGCGACTGACTGAAAACCGCAATTATACTACTTGAAGCAAGGAAGGAGGATGGGACCAATAATGAGTCGTTGTCGGAGAGCAATTTTGCAAGTCACATCGGAAAATTCGAAATTCACGAGGTACTTGCACGATTTCGATTGCACCATTGAGTAAGCATGTTATGATTGCATCAGCAAATGAATGATCACGATGTAGTCCGGGCATGCACGGATCGCCGCTGTCAAAATTGCTGACACGGTTTGACAAGAGCCGCGAGAAAATTAAATTGCAGTTCGTTGAAAGAGCAATCAAAGCAACTGATTGCACATATATCAGAATAGAATATAGAAGAAACATTTCTAAGTAAAGTACAGTCTCAAGAAAACCATAATACTACTTTTTCTGCAAACTCCAGAAAAATATTTTAGTTTGGAGCGTAACAAGCTTGACGCAGCTAACGATATAAAATGTATTTTGTACGATTGCATAAAACATTGTTTTCAATCGTAAAAAAACTTGCTTTCTCGTTAAAAAAAATGATAAGACTGCACATTAACCGCAGACACTACGCAGACTTCACATAGGCGCTAGAATGTATGAATAGCCGGGCATTTCTCATGACTCACCGCATTCGGCTGCAGTGTAGCAACGACAAGCCGGTATCTCTATAGAGTATCCTCATGTAATCACAAAGACCAGCTTTCTTTTCCCGTATCGTGTCGCCGGGGCGAAAACAATCCTCTCGATTATCCGATGAAACATTTAGGTTTCTCGTCAGTGAAATGAACCCCGACGTCAGCACCTTCCCCGCGCTCTTTGTATCACTCTACGTTGACAATCGTTCGCGGATACCCTTGCACTTGTAGCTAAGCTGCGGAAGCGACCGTCGGGCGCGTGTCAAAGCGGCGTACTGGCCGGTCTATCGGGCGGGCGGCTCCGTTTTCTACCCTCGCCCGAGAGGCGTGTGCGCGCCGAGCGAGCGGCCGATCGCGTGCCGCCGCCCGGCTCTATCCCTACTCCGCGGCACGAAGGCTCAAAGGGGCTCCATCGGCACACCTACCTAAAGCCTCTTTGTACGGACTGATCGCACTTCTACAGGTACTTTGCAACTCGCCCGCCCCTTTTTGTCGCTGGCTCGCCGGATTATTAGTCCTTGTTGTGATGTTTTCCAGGTTTACTTTCACTATTTTATATGTCCGGATCGCGAGATCCTTATCGGCGCGTTTTGCATTTAAATTAATTAAGTCGCCGGAGACTCATTAAACCGACATCAAGATTCAATTTTCTTGCTTATCTTGTCGTTTGAATGATAAAACTACTGATATGTGCAGGTCAAGATTAAGCTACTGATACGAGTAGGTCAAGTTTTATTAGTTATTTTTTTCTAATGTACAATAACAACGTCGTCTTGGGTTTTGCATCAAATTTGACTTTGTAACAATTTATGCATAATAAGAAATTGAAAATACGGATTCTTTGAAACAATAACATATACAAAATTGATATGATAATTTAATCTCAAACTTCTTCTTTGTATTGCTAAAAAATGGATATACATTCATCAAAATCATTTTCTTTAGAATGTATGCAATTTTTGCAATGACGCGGATCATTACTTGCAAAGAGATTCATATGTAGCACGAAATTCTAAAAATCCATTATTACAAGGATTATTAGCCAATTGAAATTATTTTTCGCTTAATGATGCTTCGGTTACATAAGCAGAACGTACAGGTTACGATAAGAACAAAACTGCCGGGGAATTGCGAGGCGGAGATGCCAAACCATTTCGAGCACTCTTCTGTATTCGTCACAGCCCCGACGCGCATTATTGGTCGCTCGCACGCGATTGCGGATCCCACGTGTGCAGTGCATGCAAAAAGGTGTGAAAATACCACTACCGCACGACCACCTCGCCAAAGTCTATTCCTGGGGCGGATGCACCACAGATTTCCTCTTGAGACCTGAACATTTTCCACGCCACTGAGCCGGCTGTGGATTAGGTGAAAGTGACGAAGGCTCTATTTTGAGATTCGATTTTGGGCTTGCCTGGGACGACAAATCGATGTTTTCTATGTAGCATCATGTACTATACATGAAGTTTGACACCAGAAGAGGGAAATAATAAATTTCAACCTCAGGTAGGTCCTGATGAGATTAACAAATATCATTGACAGAGTATAAATTTTTAATTATTTAATCGAAAATAGATTATTAAAATATCGAGCCTACCGGCGAGTATAAGTTGAGAAAGCAGTTTAATAAATTTTTCTCTATATATAGATTATCTTATGAATAATGATCCAAACAAAATTCCACGAGTAAACAAAGGGCGCAAGAGGAAGCAACAGTTTACGAGATCTGCCGGTAGAATTCCACCGTCCACGTGCGCGCCTCACAGCAGTTATAGCACAACACAGCCGGTGACTCGGTTCCGCTGCCCACAAGAACCGGTTTTTGGGGGCGGCTCGGAAAACGAGTTTCTCGCACGTACTCACAACAAACGAAGCGAATCAAATGCACTTAGCTACGAAGATGATACCTGGGTCTATGGCGACAATCGGAGTAAACCGAGGAAGGCGTCTGCGGTCTTATAACCTTTGATATTCAGCGCGGCCTTTCTCGTATGCGAATCGTAATAGGCTGATATAATACGAGCCGGCAGATTGCGCAATCAGGATGAGCGAGCAATGCGTTATACGCGGAATTATCGGCTCGATCAATGGTCAAGGAATTCACGACTGCTAAGGATTCACGATCTTTTTCACGGTAAATTTTTTGTTGACCCTTTATTTTTGGTTCGTCATTTTATGTCCTCTTCAACATTTACTTTTATTTAGGTATGTAAGCAAAAGTTTAGATCTGTTGATTAGTCAAACATTTACTGTTTAATGAGGCTGTGTAGGGCAAACGAGGAACGGGTGCTGCGTGTTTCACGGCACGAACGTTTTGTTTACTCGAGGCGCGAAAACATAAAAATTGAGGACAGCATTATTAAAAAACATCGGACTACGGATATAATAAAGCCCGCTGAAATGAAAAAGGTCACAATAAATATTCCAACAGCCTTTATTGCCAGGCGCAAGGTGAAAGAATGAGAATTCGTATTATGATACAGTGGAAATTTTTTTATCGATATCGGTTCATTTTTATTCGGATCGCGTAAGACATAAACATTTACAGGCAAATATTGGTTTTGTTTTCTTAAAATGCACGTAAATATGATTTAAAATAAACATCGTATAAACTATTTTTACTACAGGTGGGTGTGATCTTAAAATATGGATGGCTACCACCCTGCAAAGCATTATAATGTATTTAAAGTACCAGACCAAGTAGTTCAAACATTTTCATGAAGCTTCAATGCATAACCATAACAGAAGAGAAAACGACTAAAAACAAAAAAAAAACATTAGTTTACAATCGCTCGTTTATTATAACAATGAGTTCTCGGCGAAGCGTTTATTTTTGCAATTACTGCTATTGTGCATCAACGAGAAAAAAACTAATTAAACTAATGACAACCCGGCGACTAAGGAAAAAAAAAGAATGACAGCGCATTTACGAGAAAGAAAAAAATCATGACTTTTAGCAGCGAAAAATTGAGAACCTCCGCTATCGGTGCGAAACGAATGAAGAGTGACAGGATGGATTTAACACACGAAAAACGGGACGAACCTAAAATACGTCGAATCCCAGCGACTTCTGCGTGTCTCGAAGCGACGAGTGCGAGCGCACCGGGTCGTGCCGCCAGAGAAATAGGAGTCCCTCCCTCTCGCGGCGGCACGTGGACCGGCGATCGGGCCTCTTCATGCACATGCCGCACGGGCCAACGCGCCGATGTATCGACGTAAACATCCACCGAGCGCGTGACTCACATCGGGAGCGTAAAAAAGCTCGGGCGTGCGAAAAAGCACGTAAAAATAGAATAGCTCCACTCTTTCATTTATGTTCTTCTCCCCGGGGGGTTGCACCTTCTTTTTTTCCCTTCCGCGGATAATAATAGTGCTGTTATCCTTGTTTTCGACGAGCATTTTTTTTTATTATTAGAAGACGGTAGAATATTTTTGAAGAGTGAGGAGTAGGGTAAAGCTATGCTTCCGGATGGGAAATTTTTCCTAGTACAAAATAAACTGATGGATAAGTACATCATTTAAAAAATAATTTAAACAAATTGTTCGTTACGTATATCAATTCTCACGTCGACTCGAGTCTGTAGGTCAGTTTCTCAAGGTTTCTTCTTATAATGAAGTCGTAAAATCAACTAATACCTCTAATTCTCTAATTTCATTTACAACGCCGAGAAAACAACGATTTCTTTTTAAGCTTCTTTTTATTCTAAACACTTACACAGATTTAATATTTTATTGCATATAATGAAGATCAGAACAAGTATATGGGGGTTACGGAGAAGACTATATGGAACTATGAGAATCAACATAATATAGTCATATCTATGTTGAAAAAAATTGTTTGGCAATAAAAAAGTTAGTATGGAACTGGCTGGGGTTTGTCGATCCCAGGTCGATGGGCTCGATTAAAAGTCCTTGCAAGATTTTACCGGGATTTACCGAACTACCTGTCGTCTAGACTTCTAGATGTTATAGATAGCTGTACCAGAATTCCTTGCAACGGTTCGAGTGCGAAACCAAATCCACATTACAACTCTGTTTTTCACCTTTCAAAATATTTTGTTAATTATACATTAAAAATTTGTTATTGTTCACTCTAGTTAAGTAGAAAACTATTATATCATATAAAAATTCTCACTCTCATGAGACTTGCATTCTCTAATGAATTAACTTTCGAATGAGCTATGTTCTTTCAATCGCCAAGTGAAATTCGATTGCGATGACACGTGTACATCCTTGTCTCAATAAGTCCTACGCAATCTAAAAAGTGCGAGTCATACACGCATTGAGCCTATGGGCATCGAAGTCAATCACATTAGCAGAGAAGTCATAAAAATAGCGTCCGAGATATGCTTTCGCTCTTGTCCGGCCAATACCAACGGCCAATGTCAAGTATGCGCCTCGGGAGCAGCACGGTACAATCGCTATCTACGAAAAAAAACCGCAGCGAAAACGACGAGTTATGGCATAACGTAGGCGAGACGCGGGATTGTACACAAGAGTCACGCGCTGCTCTTTCACTCGAGTGCTTATGCGCGAGAGTCACGCGGATTCGCTGTTCACGTTGCGCAAGCTCATAAAGGCAATTACCAGCATTTAACCGGCGACCACTACGGTAAGTATTTCACGGATCGCCGAGAGAGTGTAACTGTATAATCTTTTATATCTTCGCAATCCTTGGAGTTTGCGTGAGATTTATGTACTCATCGTCCTTTGGTTGGAGGCGCGAAGGCCCCCGGACGAGGCCTCGTGTCTTTTGGGACTCCACAACAGAGACTTTTTAGGATTTATGATACTCGAATGTCCAGGACAATTTATCTTCAGCGCTGGGAAAATTGATTAACATTGAGATAAACGACGTAATTTAGTTCGAATTAATAATTTCTTGAACTTATTTACTTACAGGGGACAGCTGAGAAAGACGGGACACTTCATTATAGGTTTACTTAACAAAAAAAATAACAAATAGAGAGAATAATTTTAAATAAAATTTACACATAAAAACTTAAGTTTCTGATATTAAAAAAAAGTAAGGTGTAAATACTGATAATTTATTATATATTTTATTGCATTTTTATAACGAGTAATTGAAGTAATATTTTCATTGCAGGCATTAATGCTTTTATGAAGATTCATAGAGCAGTTAAGATTTTCTCGAGGAACTTTTATGCAGTATGTCTAGGTGAACCACTTCAGCAATTGCGCGTCGTCAATCGAATATTTAAATTAATCCTTCGCGGGTCAAAATCATGAATTTATATCGATCGATCAGTTAACATCTCTCAGCAAGTTCAAGAAGCGGAAGATAAGAATTGCCTCATATCGAAGCAATTCCTTCGAGAGGCCAGGTCACTGTCAATTCCATCTAAACATACATCCGGCCAATGAAATTCAATTCACAGTGCGAAATTGTAAAATTCCACTTAGGAATCTGACACCCCGGAACTGTGAGTATATACAAAAAACGACTCGAGTGCGGTAAGCGATTCGCGAAAATTGCGGGGATAATCTTATACCGATTACCGGCGCGGCATCGTGTAATCACTGGAGACGTAATACGAACGTAATGAAGGAAGGTGAAACCTCACATCTGTCGCGAATGCTCGCGGGGAAGCTCCTCAATTCGCGAGTGGCCGCATTATAGCGCCTGACCCTGACTGACTGCTACTACTGGCACTCTCGGTTATCGACGGTGTAGTGTTTTCAGGGCTTCGCGGACCGATGCGTCATCCTGCATTAACCGGCCCTGACGCGTGTAAGGGACGAGAACGGCATAAATACACTCGTGAGAGGAAATACCGGCACAAGTGGCGGGGCACGGCTGGTCGGAACGAAATCGTCGACTAACGTTTGGATACCACTTTCTTTTTATGGAGCGGCTTCGCGTGATCGATTGTGTTTTAACTAACACGCGCTGCGATTATATAAAATTGCGTTTAAGGTGATACGACGTTTTGCCGCTGGTTTTTTTACTTTCTCGGCTGTTTGCCTCCTTTATTTTCGCGTGCGAACCTACTTGCTTATCGGTCGAATATTGTTTTTGCCGCCTTTTTTGGTCGATACGAAAAAATTTTTCTTACATAGTTCTATACACGCTTGCACCGCTTCCGCCAAATGGAAACAATGAAAAGAAAGCAGAAACTGCTGCGAGGTGTTGCGTAACGCCTCGATTGTCCAGATCGAGACATTGAATATTATCGCGGCCTATCGCGTGTCGTTGAATTGTCAACTTGTCTTTCGTTTCAAGAACCTAATCACGGCAGCTCGGTGAGACAACAAAAAATACGTATAAAAAGACGGTCGATTTTTGCTCCACTCGAATTATAATAGATGTGGAACGTAAACAATGATGCGAAATTCATTGTCAAAACAATACGTACCGTCGATTCGTACAGATCAAATGTATATATAACTAGTTCAATAACTTCTTACGGAGTTCTTTTTATGGCAGACTCTTTTTTCGGGCAAAAATTGTTGAGAAATTTTTGTTTTATTTATCATCCTAATAAATGTTACCGATAAGAAATAAAAAGCCGTCTTTTTTATCCCGAAATAGCCTTTAATGACCAAATCAATGAATCCAGGAAGTAAGTTTTTTTCGTCTGATCACATAAGTAAGTGTGAAATTGATTTATAAAAAAGCACGCTCATTTATATAGAAAGTGAAATATACAAGCACTTTATTTAAATGTAGGAAAAATAGAACTCACCCTAGAGCATCGGGAAAGATGGGGGTGGCGTCCAGCATGAGGTCTCTGAGCAACACGGTGGCCGGCGGCAGATGCGGCAGGAGTAGGGGCGCGAAGATGCCGCAGACGCCCGCGGCGCAGCCGTGCTGCGCCTCGAAGCGCCCGAGGAAGAGCAGCAGATAGCCCAGGAGCCGGTGCTCGCTCGCCGGCAGCTCGCTGGCCAGCAGATCGCGCGTCCTGTCGATCCAGCGCTCGCGGTCACCCGGCCGCTCGCCTGCAGCAGCGACAAGCAAAGCCAGTTGTTTCGCCGTATTTAGAGTCGGGTGCGAAAAAAATGCCGAAGTGAACGTTGGGCGCGGGGCCGTTCACCTGAACGCGCGACGAACTCCCGAGCACGACAAGCCGCGACTTTTGCTTTTTCTCGCGAGCCATTCAATGGCCGTGTGTTGCACCGCGGAGCTCCTGACGCCGGTTTACAATGGGGCTGTTTCGCTAAATATTTGAAACTCTAGTTGGAATGCTGCCTTCCGCGGCTCGCGTCGATCGATAGTTCGCGTTAACGAAATTTCATTAGAAAGAAAAAAAAAAGGAAAAACGTCGAGAGGGAAGTTGAATTAATATTGAATCAAGTCCGCGGGAGTGAGACTATTGGAAAGGAGAGCGAATTGAGGCTTGGGATCCGATTATTTGCAGAGAGAAACGGTGGAAGAGAGCGGCGTACAACTTCGCCAGAAATTAATCAATCAAGCGGCATCAAACCGATAGGGGAAAGCGGGAAAGCATAGTTGGGCCATCCCCAAATTGATTTTGAATGAAATTATGAATTTTGAATGAAACTATTTAATTGGGTGGACCACTGTGCCCCGAAGGTTCACATTGGCACAAAGATGGGCAGTGATACTTACGCGAATGGAGCTGGAGTAGCTTGGAGACGCAGGTGGGCCCGACGATGGGTCTCGGTAGCTCCTTGAGGTACTGCCTGAGGAGGAGGGCCGCGGTGGCGGGGCACGCCGCCGCCTCAAGGTCCGCATCGCCGCGCCTCTCGAAGGAGAGCCTCAGCCGCTCGGCCAGGCGGCTGCTGCCGCTGGCGAGGCGAAAGAGGGCCGGATTGTGGAAGCCGTAGGCCTCGATGAAGGCGCAGAGCCGGTGCACGACGTACGGCACCTCGGCCTCGTTGTGCCGCTCGGCGAGCTCGAGCTCCGTGCCGAAGCTGGAGCGCGCCGAGCCGCCGGCGGCATTGCTGCCCGCCGAGGAGGAGGAGCCGCGGCCGAGGAGCGAGCCGCTGAGCACTCGCTTCACCCTGGCCAGCCGGGACTCGTCCTTCTGCTGCTGCTGCTTTTCCACCTCGACGCCCGGCTGTTTCAGCTGGTGCTCTTGCTCTGCCAGTTGCTGTTGCTGTTCGTTGCCTTCCTGTTGAGGGCCTCTCATCCCACTCCGCCTGCACCGCGACCCACTGCCGCACTGTCGGTGTTCGGACACATTTCAACAAAAACTTCCTACCATTGTATTTTCCTATTATAACGCACGACTGCTCGTGGTCACATTATTTTTTCTTTTCACGAACAATTTTTGTAATTAATTAGTCAAAAAATAGATCTCACTTCGTTCTGAGTTTTGCCGTATCATTTTTTTCTTCGATCGGCAAACTTCCGCTGAATTTACTTATAGCATCTACTTTAATTGATGCACAAAAAAGATAAAATTTTCTTTTCATTCTACTGTAAATCACTTAAAATATCGGTCAAGTGTGCTTATAAGTGATTAAGGTAAGGTTTGAGTTATACTACTTAGATGAAGATAAAAATCACAATTGATAAAAATAAAAAATTTCAAAGAGGAGTAAAAAAAAAATGAAAGCTGATAGCGGTAACGAAATGAAAAATGATATACTCACAATGCACTCTTTCGCGACTCTCCACAGGTTGAATTACGAATGTTCCGCTGGCGGGTAACGACGCCGTCCTGGGCTCCTCGATACCCGCTTTGCTTCCACGATCTCTCACCTCGTCCGTCCAGTCGTTACGTCGCGTTGCGTCGAGCTTCGCAAGTATCAACCGCGCGTCCAAGCGCGGCCGCCCTCGCCTGCTCTCATCCACTTTCCTTTCGCGGCCCCGCGATAAAGGAAGGAAATGAAAAGAAAAATATGCTTGTATCCAATTTATCGATTGGAATGAAGCGGAACAAAGAGTGGGGGAGGTGGGGGGATGCAGTTTGGTCTCTGCGTTCGTTGATCGGCAATCGATACTCTGGGGCGCGGGTAGAGGCGCGATCGATTCGTTAAGAGTGTCTCTTGGCTCGGCGATCAGTCGAATAAAAATCGATGCGAGTTCACGGGTTCATGTCCCGATCGCGACACATGGCATCTGACGTCTATAGGCACTCAGCCTATGGCTGCTTCAGGAAATGAGTCGAGACCAAGCGTAGCGTAAGCATCGAGGGCCCCGCTCTCCCTTCTAAGGAGTAGCGGCTGCTTAGATCACCACCCCCTCACGTCACCACTCCTGCGAGCCTAGCCCTTGCATGCTCTGGCGACTCTCGTTATCTGAAACAGTAGTTTCACTTTCGTTCGTAAATCTCGTTAAATTCCTTTAAATTCTTATTTTTAGCTATGCCACCCTTTAATTAAATAGTGCTGTTAAAAAAAAAATGTTATTCTTTTCTATTATTTAGTCACTGTTTTACGTTTCGGCTAAATAAACGGCAAGATCGTATAAGAAAATAAGCATTGACAGAGCAGAGTATTTATTAACAAAAATTTCAACGTAAACAAAGCTATTGTGTTTTAAGTATACATTTATTAAAGAAGTTATACGACTGTTAAAGAAGCACAACTTTTATGATCCTGGAAAGTCCTTCCGCCTTAGTTAGCTCATCGATCACTGGATTACATCACTGGACACCCACCCGCTATCGAAATAAACAATCGCATTATTTGTTTACTACCGCACGAAGAACGTCCGTTTGTAAAAATTACAATAGTAATTTACAACTGTAATATTAATGCAATGTTCTTTTCGCAAACTGCTATTGAGGAAAAAAAATTTGTCTGAAAACCTAAGAAATGCTATTAGGAAACTACTGTAATTTTATCATTTTTAACGTAATGTCAATTTTTGATTACAATATGTTGGGATTGTAATTTCTGCACTAAGTAATTTTTCGTGCATTAATTATTAATAAACATTATAATTACCAGCAAAAAGTGCAACTATAGGCATAAAATTAAGCAGGTTCTCGGATGTACGCGTCGAATGTAGATAGCCGATAACGTCGCAGAAAATAAACAACGCACATTTCGGATAAGTTAAACACCGGCAGTCACGCTTACTCGGTTGAAAATTCCAAAGCACGCGGCAAACTCGACGACAGAAAGAAACGCAGAAGGAAATGCGAAATTCGTCGGACCATTGAGAAAAGTGAGAAACTGCGCCTCGCGTCCTTACAAGTACGAAAAGAAGCGCGCGAAGCGGGTGGGGGTCGAGTAGCAAGCCAGGGAGGTCGCCGTGGAAAATTCCAGACGTCGGACGCGCGGCGAACGACTAGCCACCCCGAGGATTCCCGGTCCTCCGGCTTTCGAGGCTCGGTGAACGCGGGCGCCGGGCGCCAGGTCGGGGGCGTGCGCTCCTTTGCTTACCTGCGACGAAACGAAAGGCGCACGAGAGTGACTGTGCAGTCGAGTCGTGACAGCGGAGTGGTCGGCGCACGTCGCGGCCCTTCGACTGAATCGGCGGGCTCGCGCGCGACGTAGTTATCGGGCGAGCGACAGGTACGCGCATGCACCCCCGCGAGGGCTACCACGTGAGCCGAGCGCCAATCAATAAGCCGCCGCCGTCGGCGCCGTCGCGAGGATCGTGCTCCTCGGCACGTCCGCCGAACAGTCCTCCACTCCACCGAGTGCGGCCCTTTTTCTTCACAAGCGCGCGGTCTTACGGGAGGCGGCGCGCCGGACCACACGAGCGGCCCTTTTACTACTTACTTACGTCCCTTATTTACTCCCTACTCTTACAACCTTAGCGGCGCGCTTAGTTTAGGCACTTCACTTTTCAATTAACGCAAAATAGATAAATCTCGCTTATTAGCGTTACCCATTTGGCGACTTAGAATGTAAACAATTTCTCGATTAATTTTTCCGAGATTTTCAGATTTTCTTCGCATTTCATTTTTAACTTGTACAAGCTGCTAAATAAAAGCGCGCATAAGCGACTTGCGGATTCTTAACTTCAAAAATCAGGTACAAAAGGAAGCTTTTACTAGAGTTTTCACTAAAACACTAACATTTTTTTATTGATAATAACGTATACAAAATGAATGATGCTAATTATAAATATAAAAAAATACGCGTGCAAATGATGAATAATGAAGAAAAATCTTAAATACATTTAATAAAGAAGGAAGATCCTCCGAGAATGTGTTTGTTGTATTGATTGAATAGATGGAGCAGTGACGGATTGCACAAACTTAGTCTAAACTCCTCTCGTACCCTTGAAGTCGCTTTGCAGCTCAAAGGATCCTCAGCAGCATATATATGCAAAACTATCATTTGGTCTCTCTCTCTGTTCACCTACAGGCCTTTATACTCGCACATTCCAGATTAAGGTGGGAGCGAGAGGGAGAATCCGAGAGAGATTGATCGCGTGCGCATCGGCTCACGGGCAACGACCTCCTCGAGATTTACTCTGTACGACTAGCTAAATATTGCACATGCACATACCTATAATAGCGAGTTGTACTGCTCCGGGCTATAAAAAGATGCAGCTTGTTAATTGAAGACACTTGCTCCAAAGTCAGCTGTAAAATTGGCCCTGCGACCTCGGTACTTAGGTCGCGTGTCGCTCGGTGACACCCAGCCCGGAGCAGCACATGCGAATGGATTCGGTATACAAGCCACTTTAACTTACTTGCTGTTCTCAGTGGCAGGGAATTTGGCGAACGTCAGCTGCGGCGCGGGAAACCTCTTCAGGCGAGGCGCGCTCGAAAAGAAAAGGGGAAAAATGTGAAAGCCGCAGCTGTCGGTCGGACTTTCGCGAACGCGCGCACTGGCTCCGCGTGCGGATATAACACACGCCACACTCGTCGACGGCTCGGTTCACTCGGGGCAGTCGGAGCCACTGACGGCTGCAAGACGTCGAACTGCACGCCGGCACTGGCAGCACCGCCGCTTGCACCAGGGGAGGCCATCTTTCTTTTCTCCACCAGTGGGCTAAAGACCTATAAAATAACGTTCGGCATTTACTTGTAGCAGAGTTATATCTATATATGCAGGTATAGCTGCACTCACGAAGTACGCATTTATATCGCAGCCAAAGGCACCCGCGCAATTCAAATAGTGTAGAGACTTTGACAGAAACATTTTCTGCGTTTACTTATGTGTTACCATTAAGTAGCAGGAAGGGCAGCGAGGCAAGACTTTTATTACCTCAAAATAAAAAACCTGCAGTACTGTGATATAAATACACGAAAATTATAAGTTATTTTACTGAACTAGATTTTTTTCAAACCAATGATAATTTTGTGCAATTGCAATAAAGAATGCATATATCTGCATCTTCCCAGCACAAAAATATAACTATTTTAAATAATTTCTCGAAAACACCAGACAATCTTAAATATCAAAGAAGTGAAAGGTTCCGGAAGATCACATTCAAATCTAGTAATTGATCGACAATAATATTACTATAAACGCAAGTTTCACAACAGTATGCACCGAAGTATTTCTTCTCAATATTATAAAACTAGCCAGAAAAGTGGTTTTATTAATAAAAAACATTATGGTATATTAAATATTGGTTAACTGCTTGAGATCAATCGATAATCACACGATACAGCTGAAAAACATCTTATCGCGATTAAGGAAAGTACTAAAGTCATTATGGTAAAATATAATTTCATAAATAGAATAGTATTAATAGTAATTTTATATTACTAACGTACAAAATAATAAACTAAGTTTTTGGATTTTACATGTTTTATTTAAATATTTAATAAAAAAATAGGTACATGGTAAAATAAAAATTTGCTTATTTTTAGATTGATTTATACTGTTATGAAAAAAAAATCTTACATGCAATAAGAAACGCTTCCTCGTTATCCTCCGTAACTATAATTTTTATGTAATAAATGATTTTCCTGTCGTATAAAGCATTAAAATATCAAAATTACAAACATTTTATTACAATATTTTAAAAAAACGAAATATTTATTATAAATTCTTAATTACAGTAATCAATCTTAACTTAAGTGTCTCCGGCGCGAAGACTCGTATCTCACACGGGACCCCAAAGCATGTACCCCAAAATCGTTTTTCTAACAACTGATAAATTTCGATAACCCAGACAAAGTAATGATTCTTTTTATAAGTTTTTACTACAAATTTTGAAATATCATCAGAGATACCTTAAATAAGGTGTAACATATTGTTTTTTAAATTTTTATATATTTTTTTATTATACTTACTAAGATCTTTTATAGCACACCGTGCGAAAAACGGCTGTTTATCGCACGCAAGTGTAAAATAAATCAGCGTTTTCGCATGCTGTGCTATAAAATATCGAAATATACTATTATATGACATATCACGTGTCTTCTTGAATATTAAGGTTTAATACAGAATATAATGTAAGTAATGATATATTTTCTACTTTAATAATCTAAATCCAAAGTCTTTTAAATATTTTCAAGTTTTCTGAAATTGTAGATATCGCATATATCATCTTTTTATACAAAGAACATTGGCATTCGCTTTAAAACATCAGGTTTGATTGTTAGTTTACGTAATTGTTCTTGGTTTAAGTTGTTCATATCTATAGGAACGCTAAAAGTAAAATATTTAGATTAAAAATAAAATTTATAAATTTCAAATTAAAGTTTTAAAAGTCGACTTACTCTTGTGTTAAAGCTCTTGCTCTAAAAGCAGCTAAATGAGCATAATAGGTCGGAGTTGGATAACTCACAGATCGTGTACATCTTGAGAACATGTGACAGAGAAAATATGTCAATCTTTCAATATCATTTTCTGTATAATTCGAGTCATCCCATAGACATCTATATTTTGTTGGTCTTGCTGTTCCCTTGAAATTAAAAAGTTAACATGAAATTATTCATTATCGTGCATTATAAAAATATATTTGTTGCTGTTTACATACTTGTATACTGGCATGCGATACCAAATAAAAATCAATATCGGTTGGGTGAGTAATCATTGTATCTACAATTGTACCTGCCTGCACATTGTAACCCCTTTGTGAATCATCAGAGTTTCGCGGTTCTGTAGGGAATAATCGTATGTGGTGCCTTTTTTGGACTACCAAAAACGTTATTTTAGGCTTATAATTTTTATTTAGACTTTCACAAGCATCTCTTATAGACCTTAATTCTTTGTGCATTATTTCAGCAAATTGTCCTTCACTAACTCCATCTCTGCGAAAATAAAAATATTAATGTAAAATAGTTAAATGAAAATTAAATAATAATATTAAGATTAATTAGATAGCATCATTAAAAATGTATAAATGTAAAAATCAATATAAAAATTGCAAAACATGTAACATTTTTCTTTCATAAAGAAATTAATGTATCACATCTATCTAAAGTGTTGCATTTAAAAAGTATTCTGAATATAAAATTTACCTGTAGAAAATTATTCTTTGTGGCTGATGATTAGTTTTAGTATAAAAGTACCTCAATTGAATGATCATGATTTCTTTTAAATCACGTATTACCTCTTCTCGAGCTGGCTGCAACCTTATTTCAATATTGTATTGAAAGGCATTTGGATCATGACTTGCAGCAACCTACAGAAAAAATTGATTGAATCGAATATCTAAAATTAATTAATAATTTAAAAATGCCATCTTACTGCTGCAATAGACGGTATTTCAGTAGCATCAGGAGATGGATGTGTTACATCTGCACCAACTATCATGCATGGACTGAATAAACATGGTGGTCGACTGAAAATTATAATGAATACTGAATCAAAATTTAAAAATCAAAATTTACTTTATTACCTGACTTTCTGTTCGAAAATGTGATTAACTCCGTTTAATTTAGCATTTATTTTTAATAAAATATTTCCTACTGTAGCATCATTAAGTTTTCTTTTTAATGTAAAACTTTTTATACACTGTGTTAAAACACCAACATTAAGTTCAGAAATTTGTTTTACTTTACCTAAGCAATAAATAAATTGTTATGAAAAATAAATATATTTATAAACAAATTATGTAGCATGAGTTTATATATTACTGTAGGAATTCTTTGTTTCCGGAACTACAACAACAATCAATTGCATCCCTTTTTTTTTCTGTTCAGTGAAAAAATTTTGCACTTGATTTATGTTAGTTCCTTGTATTTGAAGTTGTACGAATGGTGTAGCTGGACAACCTATCGTCATACCAACGTTTGCCCCTAAAATTAAAAGAAAAAAAATTTTAAAAATTGAATAAAATCGTTCAACTTTTAATTTTAAATTCGGTTAAATATTTATTTGTACCAATTTGTCTTATTTTGTTAGAAAGATCATATATTTCCGAATCCTTTACTCGATAACAAAGGCTTAAAATAGTCCAAGAATTATCAGTAGAAATTAATTGACTGGGTTGATTAAATCTTTCTGCACGCCAAACACCTTTTGATACCATAACAGCTTTCTGACCTTGATATGTTAACTTAGGTGGATCCAAAACACGAGCATTCACCTTTTCAAATTCCCCATTGACAGATACTCCAAATTCGCTTCGCATGCATAAATCTGTATTACGATCTATTTTATTGAACTGGAATATAGCAAAAATATAATCATAAGATGATTTGATAATGGTTAAAAAGAAAAATTTTAATAAATATAATTAATTACTGCTTCCATTATTTTCTTTTTACGAAGCTCAGTTCCTGTTGCAGCAAATTTGATCATGGATGCTGTTTGATTTTCATCTAACTTTCTTTGCACTGCTTGACCAGCAACAATTGTACAAAGCTAGATTAACACGTAAAACAAATTTATGAAAAATTATTTTATAAAATATTATTATTTCAAATAAACTTACTTCTGGTGGTACATGAATGTTCTTCTCTCTATTTCCTACCCACAGACAAGGAAACAAAGGATATTTAATGTTATAATTTTTTATATTTTTATAATAAGCACTGACACTTATTATTTTTCCATCATGTTCAAACATATTTTCTGCAGGACATGTAACTAAATCATTAACTCGTTGTGTTCGTCTTGATGTAGGTTGTCCTGGAATTTCTATAGTAACTTTTAATCCTTTTAAATACTTTTTTATATCTTCTCTTTTACGATTAATTGTTGCAGGCGTAAATTCTCTAGGTTCGGAATATCCTTGTCGATATCCTTGTTGATATCCTTGTTGAGGTCTTTGTCGGCCACCTCTTTGATCACCTTCTTGGCTTTGGCCATCGCACTCACAAATTGTTCTCATTAAATCTATTACATTTTGTGGTTTAGGAAATCCTTTATGTGCAACTAAATAAAAAAAAAATTACTTTAGGATAAATTTAAAACGTTTAAATAGTATAATTATAGCACGGGTGCAGAAGATGGTTATTTAACCCGTGCCACAGTTTTCGCCCGAGCGAAGCGAGGGTGAAAAGTCGCACAAACTGAATAATCACTTACGCACCAGTACTATACGATATTTTATAGAACGAGGGCCGAAAATTGGCATTAAAGTTGCTATTTTGAGGTTAGAGTGCTATAAAATCTATAAAGTTTGTTCTAAATACCGTCAATATTTAAGAAAGGTTTCCATCCTAAAACAGCAGATTGGAATAATCCAACCCACAAATCCATTCCATTACCCAAAGACATAACGTGGCCTTTTGGTGGCGAAAAAAAAGAACGCCCAACCTGACAAAAATGAAGAATTTGATAATTGTTTATCATATTATACTTTATAACCAATGTATACTTACTGTTGTACAAGTCGATGCAGCTGCATTTCTCAGAATGATGTCAAGTGCCTGTATGCTACTTTGATCTTTTTCTTGAGATCCAGGTTGTACTGATTTAAGCCACGAAAGATCTAATACTTTGACTTTTTTAATTGTGACATTAAATTTTTTTTCTCTGCCATCTTCATTATAAATGATAACTTCAGTTGTGGCTTGCTGAGTAAAACATATTTTTTAATTTTATTAATTTAGTTAATTAATTTATACAGTTCTTTTATAATACTTACCTGATTTGGAATTGGTAGATCCCCACCGCTATAAATATTTTTTCTACCATCAAATGCTGGATTTCTTTTAGGAAATAATTTAGCTTTAGTTGCATTAAATGCAGGTCTTATTAAATATTTAGGACATGTTGGTTCTACATCAAAGTCATAATGAATGACATTAGAACAAAAATTTCTATCAAAATTAATTGCCAACATATTTGTGAACACTTGTATAGGCCGACCCTCTGTTCCAGCCTTCATTGGATTTTTCCTTTTAGGTATTCCCTAAATATTTTAATATTATAAAATTTAATAATGAAATGTTGAATTAAAATTTATACTAAATAATTCAAAATCATCTACTATAAAGGTTCTTACCTTTATATTCATTAACGTTAGTCTCTCAGTTACTTGTTCCACATCCCTTGACTGCAAATAATATGTTATTATTGAATTATTTGGTAGAAAGGATATAAAATTAATATGTTATGTTAATAAAATTAATAATTTTCTTTGATTTCAAATATTACTAAAATATTTGAAAAAATAATTTACCATATATCCAATGATTTTATTAACAAACACAAAGTGATACCAAAACTATGATTTTATTTGATTAAAAACAAGGGAACAACAGATAACTTATAGACTGATCGAACATAATTATTATAATAATCTAACTTGTGTTCCATAAAAAATGATTCTAGCATCACTATTATTCATTACTTTCATCAATGATTTACTTAAAAGTATTCTGAATTTTACGGTTATCTTATACAAATGATTCATTAAATCTAATGAAAAATTCTGATCAGAGTCATTGCATAATAAACTAATGTGGATAAGACCCTTTATATAGCATTTGCCAATTACCATGATAGTGTACTGAAGAAACTTAACATAAAAATAGATATACATACACATGAATATTTTAGCATTAGATTTGATTTTAATATGAAGTATAATGACATGACCATATTGAATATATTATAAGCAGACCAAAAAGCATATGCGACAGACTCATTAATAATACCTGTTGGCGTGCTGGATTTGAAACCATTGCCACAGTTGTAGCTGCTTGAGGTGGACATGAAGCAGGGTCTGTTCTTGATTCTGATGTAGGTTGCTGTTGAACCATTTGAGCGGGAGCTTGCTGCTTTTGAGCTGATTGTGTAACTTGTGGCAGTTGAGCCCTTTCTGCGGGCTGTTGTACTACTGGCACTTGTGAAGATCCTTGTTGAGTTTGTTTTCTACCCCATACTGATGGAGGAGCAGCAGGTTGCTGTAAACTTGGGAATGGATCTCCAGCACCTTGGTCTCTGTCGCTTCTTTCTTGACCTCCTCCTCTCCCTTGGCCTCTCCCTCGGCCTCTTCCTCTACCTCTTCCTCCTCCTCTTTGATCTGCACCATCCTGGCTTTGTACAGATAACTGAGGAAATGATTCTGTAGATGGAGGAGGACCAATTTGCTGAGATGATGGGACCGAATCTCTGTCACTTCTTTCTTGACCTCTCCATTGGCCTCTTCCTCCACCTCTTCCTCCTCCTCTTTGATCAGAATTGTCTCTTCTCTGATCCATACCTTCATTACTTTGTGCAGATGGTTGAGGAACTGAAGATGATCCAGATTGTGATTCAGCTCCTGAATTTTTAGGAGCTTGGCCTAAAATATAATTTGCACATTCTGTAGTTTAATATTTTCCTGCCTTGAAGAATCATTGGACAATAAAAATTTGCAGTTTTTTGTTTCATTATATATATTTTTGGCATTAATAATTAACAATTAAATTGAATAAAAAATATTCTGATAATCTGTAAAGAATTGGTCTTTGTATCACTATTGTACTGGAATTTTTCACTTATAGAAGTACGCTGAATTATAAAATTATATATTATAGCAGATGCTGTCATTATTTTATCGGAATCCTGCTAGACATTTCTGTTGCAACTGTCTTGTTAAACAAAGGTAACTCGTAACCCATGTATTGCAGTATATACATGTACAGTACATTTGGAAAAAATTTGTAAAAACAATTTTTTACATTAACTGAATTTAAAATGTCAAAGACTATTCAACATTTAAGTTTATATTTAAAAACTAAAATCATAATACACATCTATTTTCAAATAAGATTTTAGAAAAAAACCAATCATCCAAAATTTACAGAAATTATGACCATTGTACAGAACTATGCTTATTATTTTATATTAAAACATATTTGAACTACAAATTTTCATGAATAGAATCAAGTAGATGATGCAATAATTGGAATATAACAGTAGTGAAAAAAGAACTGTATATAAAACTCTTTTTTAATTAAAATATCTTACCTTTTTTACCTTTTTTTGGTGGCATTATAAATTCGTAAATATCAAGTTAATTACAAGAATTCGTATTTATAACTAATTTTATTAAAATACGTTGAATTCCTTTCTCGAAGATGAAAACAAAATGGAAGAACTTTTACGTTGGTTGTTTGTATCAACTGAAATAATCGCACTGTTTCCTAAATTTAAAAAGTTAATAAAGAATATTTTCAATTCTAACGTGTATATATATTAGTATATTACTAGGAAATCATTATTAGGATTAAGAATCAAGTACTTACAAGAATCGTTAAAGCAACAAATATTAAGTAGTCCGCAGTTATGAACTTGCAAAACCTATAACGCTTGAAAGTCAAGTGGTACTTTGGTAGTTAAGAATTCTGTTTACAAAGGACGATCATCGAATACTGCGACTGGATTCCGACAGGGCGTGAAGGTGAACAAATGAACATTACTTATACAAATAAACCATTGCACATGCAAGCACAAGATATGCACGTATGAAACACACACGCACACACATTCTCTACCGTTACTGTGCGGCTGTAAGAATCTATGTGGTTATGATTCACTGAGAATTACAGAATTATATAGTTTTATCCTGTGCGATGCACCATAAGCTCTTGAAGGTTTCCTATAGGCCAATAACATCTTTAAAGAAAGCAAGTAACCAATAAAAATACAGGACTATTGTAGTAGCGAATAAGATACATTTAAACATGAATTTGGACAATTAATGTTCTCGAAAATTCTACAGAAAGCGGACTAATAAAACGCGCTTATAAATTTGAAAAGTTTGGCGTAAAAATATAATTTTACTGTTTTAATGTATTTGCAGTTAAAAGATAGAAATTTGAAATTTAATTAACCTTAATTAATAAAATTGAATGAATAAATTTTTTTTAATAGTTTTAGCAATTATTTATTTTTTATTAAAAAATATAATAAAATCTTCACATAATAAATAAATATAGAGTAATTATGAAATTTACAATCATTCTTTCCATTACCCTCAAATATAAGCTAGTACAAGTATCTTCTTAATTATTCATTAAAAATTAATAAATCAAAAGTAATATGAATAATTTTGAATACAATTTTATCTTTCATCAGAAAATTTATCTTGATACAGTACAACCTTCACATTTATTACACAAACTATTAATTTAATTTAAATGTTTAATAAGACTATCGTTAGTATAAAAATTAATTTTTTGTTGTATGAAATATAGCAAGTGAAAAATGTTATAATAATATTCTTTAAGATGGTGGCACCCAGCCTCCGAAAGCATTTTCTAATTCTTTTGCAACTGCCAAACAAAATCGATCATTATCTGGAGCTGCTACAACCTACAAAATGTAAAATTTTTAGAAAATATTTTATATTTTGTGAGAGCAATAAATTAGATTAAATTGGTAAAACATTAATGTACCTGAACTCCAACAGGCAAACCATTTTCATCTAGCCCCATAGGCACTTGACAAACTGGAACTTTTAAAACATTAAAGATTCCCCAATATCCAAAACTAAATGGACTAAGAAATGGTGCATAGTGATATCTTGCAGAATTAAATGTTGGATACAATAAAATACCGTTATCTCCTAACTTATCCTATATTAAATGTAAATTAAATGAATTTACATGTTTTATTGTGTTTTGTTATTTTTTATATTATAAATTTTTTATTTTACAATTTATATTTATTTTATATTTTAAAAGTGACTTACCATAAAATATTGCTTCATTTTATTAGTGATACTAATTGCCCATTCAGGATTTTCTAGAGGGAAAAAATCATTATCAATTAATTTTAATAAAGCTGCCAATGTGACATCAAATTTCCCTGTCAACATTTTCTTAATTTCTGCTGCAGCACTTGCCCGACCCTAATATTCAACAAAAATTTCATTATTAAACTTCTCTCACAATAATTATAATTATAAACTTTTAGATAATGAATAATTACATTATTATTAGTTAAATCAGCTTTGAAGTCTGCATCTTCTTGAGTCATCCAATAACGCCACAAACGAAAACTGTATTCTGTACCCGGAAGTTTTATCTAATAATAAAATAATTTAAAATTTACTTTTTATGTAAATAAAAACATATTGAATAATAAATAAATAATTACTTTGGTAGCTGAACCAGTAATTTGTTCCAAATGTTTAACTGCTTTAATTAAAGCATTATAAGCTGCAGAACTAAGTTTACTAGATCTAATGTCACCAGAGTTTTCTTGATAGAAAACTGATATATTCCTTAAATTTATAGATGCATCTAAAGAAGTTTTTAAAAATGGACCTGAAATTATTTTGCTTAATAATTCTAAATCTTCAGCTTTTTTACAAATAGGACCAGCTTCAGCCATAGAATCACTGTATACTTGTTTTCTTAAACCTATACCTTTTAAAGAGGTCATGCCTAAAATTAATAATTAAGTATTAAGCATAACTATAAATTTTTAATTTTTACTACTATTACGGTTGAAAAAAATCGTGTATTATCCAGCTTTATAGATAATATACCTTCGCTTGGTTTATAGCCAAAGACACCATTACAAGCAGCTGGTATTCTAATTGAACCACCTATGTCACTGCCAACAGCAAATGGAACCCCACATGCAGCAACTATTGCTGCATCACCTCCACTACTTCCTCCAACACATCTAGTAGTGTTGTATGGATTGTTTGTCTGACCATAAACTTTATTTCTTGATTCAATCCATTGATTAAGTTCAGGAATATTTGTTTTGCCGATAATTATTGCACCAGCCTTTTTTACATGCTCGATCACAGTTGCATCTTCTTCAGAACGATATCCTTTGCGACTTAATGTGCCCATTGAATGTAACATACCTATAAATTATAAATTACCACATATTTGATTAAATTAAAGTTATATTTAATTAATGATATGTTATTACTACTACAATTACCTTTAGCTTCATTACTTTCTTTAGTTGTAAATGGTATACCAAGAAGAGGAGTATTTTCTTCCAAACTTTCTGTGCTTATTTCATTTTTTAGCATCTTATCAATTTCTTTGGCACGTTTAATTGCATCTTCATAATTGTCTTCAACAACAGCATTTAGCAGTCCATTTACTTCTTTGCAACGTTCAATAAAAGCTGTAACCACTTCTTCTGAGGTTACTTTCCTTTCTCTGAAGAAAAAAGAAAATATAAATTTTTTTAAATACAAGTAATTATAAAAATGATAAAAATATGAATTTACCTGATTTTTTTAGCTAAAGATATCGTACTCTCTAATACTAATTTATTTTTCACTGGTGGAACTTTTTGTACTTTTCCATCATTACATAGACCAAAGATAAAATCTACTAGATAATCAAATACCCAATGAACTTGAATAAAAATACATTTTACAATCTCAAGAAATAATTTTTTAATAGTCTGCGCCATACTCATGCTATGATTATGCTAAAAAAGATTAATTATTTAAGTCACACAACAGTTTAATTCAAGATTATATTTTTTTAAATTCTTACGGAATAATTATATTTTAAATCATTTGAAAATCACTAAAATACTTTTATTACCTGTTTTTTTGCTGCAGTACACATATTATCTGTAAGAGAAAAACAATAATCAGTAATAAGAAATCAAATTAAATAAGATAAGCGATTAAATAGTGCTTGCTTTATAAAAAGATGTAAAAACCTATGAAGGTATAAACATGTCTTTGTCAAATAAATAAATAATAGCACCAGTTTTCTTAGATTGTTAACAGACTTCGATAACCGACTTCGATAATGCCCAGTCACGCATGAATAGTTTATAAATTCGAAATTTGAAGTAGTTATATATACATACCGGTTGATCTTGTTTACGTTCTAATAAATAATAAATACGAAAGCATCTGTTACAACTATTTGCAAGATCCGATTTTTGCAACTTGAATGAACGCTAGAAGATTACAAAATGTGCATGGAAAGGTAGTCTGAGGCCGAAACAGACATTTTTTTATCATAATAAAAAACTTCTATTCATGCTACTTAATGCTCATGAAACGTATAAGCTACTTTTACATTGAGATGTCACTGAAGATTACGGTATTTAGATTTTCAGTGTTTTTATTGATAATGGGGTAGAGGCGAGTAATTCGCTGCGAATAGCCCTATATTACAATTGAAAGAGAACATAAATCAAGTCTTCTCTCTCACACTCATACGTCAGCACGGGATTCGCGAATACTCGCTGTTAGTTAAAATATTTTCCTAATAGCGAATAACGTGTAAAAATTAGCTGACTTTTATTCGTAGCGAATTGCTCCTGATTTTGAGCCTTGAGTCGCCATCTGACAGGATCATGTTGTACTCTAGCTTACAATCAGCTCAATACCTCAATCAGCTGTTAAAGCTGCGTAGACTGTAGTGGTGAACAGATTCAGAACTTGATGACTAATACTTGATATTGATTGAAGGAATTTTTGTAATTATTATATTTCGACTACAGATAAATTTCCGAGTATTTTTTAAATATATTTAATATGTAATGGCTGTTGAAATCTTATGTATTTTCTATTATTTCTGTGAATTTATTATTGCAGATTCGTTTGAAAAGTACATCCTTGAAAGAAATAACCAATGCGCCACCGAGACTTTCTGAATAAAGAACCCCTTGATAGTAATATATAATTAAAAACATCACAATCGACCTGGAATCGTGGTTCCACGAAGTTGACAACATCTAATAAGACGACGTCGACGCAAAAGCGCTATCTTATTTCTTCAGAAATTATTTCTTGACAGTTAGCACAACGGGGGCCGAACAGTCAGCCATGTCAGTCTCTCAGATGGAGAGTATCCTTTTTAATTTTTTAGAAAATCGAACAAAAACAAGAAAATTTTGATTACTCGCGTTTTTTTAAGTTTCTTATTTTATAGCGCAATTTAATGTATATTTTTCTTAACACTTTTGTCAATTAGAAAATCTTTTCAACCTCAAATTTGCTGTTAAGGAGTTAGAGCGAAACTCCAAAAAATGCGAAAAAGAAGAAAAGATGGAAAAAGCCAAGGTAAAGAAAGCAATACAGAAAGGGAATATGGAAGGTGCAAAAATTCACGCAGAAAATGCAATCAGACAGAAAAACCAAGCCCTTAATTATCTTAGAATGAGTGCAAGAGTGGACGCTGTAGCCAGCAGAGTGCAAACTGCATTGACAACTCGAAAAGTTACGCAATCTATGGCAGGGGTTGTAAAAGCTATGGATGCAGCTATGAAGTCTATGAATCTTGAAAAAATTTCAGGTTTAATGGATAAATTTGAAAGTCAATTTGAAGATTTAGATGTGCAAAGTTCATACATGGAAAATGCTATGTCACAAACAACAACAACGAATGTTCCTCAAAATGAAGTTGATAGCTTGATGCAACAAATAGCAGATGAGGCTGGGTATGTTATAACATTGTTCATTATACATTCATCAATGAGAAATTAAATACAAAAACAATTTAAATTTTTTTAGATTGGAGTTAACTATGGAACTTCCATCAGGACAATTGGGAAGTATAGGTACATCAACTGCTGTGAGTCAAGAACAAGATGAGTTAACGCAAAGATTGGCTAGACTTAGAGAATAAATTTGAAAATAAAAAATATATCGGTATTACATGTATCATAATTTTATGTATATTTTTAATATTTGCAAAATTTTGCTGCTTCAAACAAGCACTGAAGAGCATTAATGTGCATTAATGTATAAATATTATTAAGGAAAAATATTCATATTTTAAATCAATAGTAGATTTTTAATAAAGTAAATAAAACATTGTCATTTTTTACATTTTTTCACAGATTTAAAAAAATTTTCAATTTTTAAAATTAAATTATAAAAATCTTCTATTGAGTTAAATTAATAGCTATAATCTGTTGATGTATTATTGATAAAATATAACTTTTTTTAAGCTTTTCCCATCTGTTTAAATTTACATTTGCAATTTATAATTTATTAAAAAAAAATTATTTTTACTGGCTTAAGAATATTCGCCATTATAATGGTGAAAAAACAATAAATTAATAAAAAAAATCAAAATTAACTACTTCATTCCAACATCATTCATTAATTTTAATTAATTTGCATTGTAAGCTTAATGCAGTACATATTACGTTCAGTAGGGAGGCAAAATAAAGAATTTTTTTTTCATTTAACGGTGTGTCTATTCGCTTTCGCACATAAATCCACGTATTTTACGTGGATTTACGTGGATTTACGTGGATATAAGATATAAAATCTACAAAAATCAACATAAATCTTAAATCCACGTAAATGCAAATACGGCTACAAGGGTACTTGGGTTATTGGGTTATTGGTTAAATCCGCATAAAGTACGTGGATTTATGTGCGAATAGACCCACCGTATTAACGGTTTAATCCATAAATTATGTTAAGTTTGTTAATATTTTAAGATTTACAAAAAACTTAATTTACTAATTAATTAATATAAAAATTATTTTTTGCTTTTTGTTTTTAACTAAAAATTACGATAAAAAATTATACGAATGAAGGACTGGCTGTGGAATAAATGGAATTTTGTGATTAAACAAAGAACCGTGGAATCTGAACTGTCAGTGTCGTCAATGGTCCGTTCAGGTGATTTTTGTTTGTGTTAGTGGATTACATATACACATTTCCTACATCACTACACGTCGGCATGTAATGTTCGTATAATTTCAACTGTGATTCATTGTCAATTTCCTCTTAACTCGTTATCGGGCTTTCAAGAACAACGATAAGTGAGTTTAATGTTAGGATCTGTGCAAAAATTAAAATATTAAGAAGAAGAACTACGTCTGAATTACCCAGTACATTTCAAGCAGCAGAATGTTTTCGAGTGGTCCAAATTATACAAAACTAAAAACACACCTTAGGTTAGCCATCAATAGATTGAAACTTTTAGAAAAAAAGAAGACTGAATTAGCACAAAAAGCAAGAAAAGAAATAGCTGATTACATTGCTGCAGGTAAAGTAGAAAGGGCAAGAATAAGGGTTGAACACATCATAAGAGAAGATTACATGGTAGAAGCTATGGAACTCTTGGAGATGTATTGCGATCTCCTACTTGCGCGATTTGGACTTATTCAACAAATGAAGTAAGTTTAAATTTCTCAACAAAATTTTGTTTGTTATTCAAATTTTATTGATGCTGTAAACACAATTTAATACCAATTTATTTATTTAATATAGAGCACTGGATGATGGATTATCTGAAGCAATATCTACCATTATTTGGGCTGCGCCTCGCATACAAACTGATGTGCAAGAGATGAAAGTTATTTCAGATATCTTAACTTCAAAATACGGAAGACAGTATGCAGATGCTTGTAGAGAAGAAGCATTGCAAACAATATCTGAAAAGTTAAAGCATAAAATGAGTGTTCAATCTCCATCAAAGTTATTAGTAGAAAAGTACCTAATAGAAATAGCAAAAATTTATAATGTCGAATACGAACCCGATCCTCAAATCATGGCTGAAGGTCAAGATGCCATGTTAATTGATATAGGAAATAATGGACAAACAACTAATAATTTGGATCAAGCTAGTGGTGGAGCTCCACAACCAGTTGGATTCATAGGTTTTCCTCAGCAACCATATCCAAATCTACCTCTGAATAATGTAAGCGGTGGTTCTACTCAACCAATGGGTTTTGCAGTACCAACTTCTTCTAATTCAGCAGAAAAAGATGAAAACAATCACTTTAATCCTGTTGCACTTTCTTATAATATTCCTCTTGACAATGCCAATTCAAATAAGCCTGTAAGTAAAATTTTTTTGCAATTTTTAAAAATTTCTGAATTATAGCCACGTGTTTATATTGCTCATAGGAAGAGGACTTACCACCATCTTATGGATCATCATTCCCTCCTGATTTAAATAAACAAGTAATGAAACGAATATAATAAATTTTCAACTTTTATAAATTTTATAATTTAATTATATTTACAGTCTGATCAAAAACCAAAACCTCAGCCACGTTCCAAAATGCATATGAATGATTTTAATTTGCCGGATTTACCTGCTGTTCCTACTGATAGTAATGAGCCACCAGTGAATGCATCGGGTGATAACGACGATATTGATTTTGACGATTTAATGAAACGCTTCGAAAATTTGAAAAAACGAAAGTGATTTATTTTCACTATCCTACATAAAAGTATTAAGTATTAAGTTCTTGGATAATTATTTTAAAAATTCAATACTTTGTAATTTGTTAAAGATGCATGCACTTGATAAGGTAGGTAGTGCCTTTGTATAAAGCTGTAAAATAACGCTACGAAACTCTGTATTTTTAATTTTTACATAGGTTTTATAATGTACATAAATCTTACAATCAAATATACTTAAATTATAAAATACTCGTAAATGTCGCATCCTCGACTTTTCTTTTCTAATATTTGTCGAACATGTGTGTCAATTAGTGTTTAGAGTTACTCGTCATCCCAGTCCTCGCATCTCTAAAAATGCAAAAGTCTTTTTCAAGGATTTTGATGCTTCACTTTATTTTAAGCGAAAGACTAAACTCGACTGGAGTGCAATTTGCTTTGTTACGTACCTCGCTGCCTTTATCGGCTAAACAGGACAGCAAATTTTGCGAAAACTGACATTTTTCTTGTCGGCCATTATTATTTAAATAGTGATAACACTCTATTACGGATTCCTCGACGAAATCTCGCAGTTCCAGGTCTTGAAGATTTTGCGTCATTATACCTATAACCGCTGATCTTTCCGGGAAACCTCTTTCATCAACCTGGAAGCTCGTCGATCAATTAATTTAAAAATCAATCGCAGCTCATAAGTTTTCTCTTACCAAATTAAGTTCATTGAAAAAGCACTGGACGACACACTGCAACAGACATGTTCAAACTGCAAATTAGAATTCTTCAAAATTTTAAAATTTTAAGTCACAATATTGTAACAATTGATGTTTTAAAATTCTATGCAAAAAAAGTGTACTAAATTTTCTACTGCTCATTTTTAAAAAATTTTTTTCAAACATGAACGATTAAAACATCTGATAAGTTATTATGTATTTGAGTGGCTTATCACTATTTATAATTATTAGGCAAGGAAAAAAATTACAGTTGATTGAAAGCCGAAAAATGTCATTAATACTTTATATTGGTATTGGAATTGGTGGTCGTTTGAAAACATGGCCGCCCAGAGTATTCTAGTATTCTAGTATGAGAAATTCCCAAAAAAAAATTTGTTCAAATATTTAATTGGCATCTTTTTATCGCAATTTCGTCAAAGAATAATATTTTAGGTGAAAATGTAATAAAAAGATGCAAATGAATTAACTGAACAAATTTCCCTTTTAATATTTTTCATATTGTTACTCAATTTTAAATGAGATTGAAAAAACATGAGCTCCCTATGTGTATTCGGCCCTACTCTGGGCGGCGACGTTTTCGAACGACCACCAATCCAAAAAATCTTACGGCTTGTTCTCGTTCTCCGCCGTTGTTGCCGTTGTTGTCGTCGTTGCTGTTACCATTATAATTGTTGCGATTGCCGTTGTACCTGTTGGAGTAGTCGTCGCCTTGGCTGCTTCGCCTACCGGAACTCGACTGTCCGTCGCCGTAGGGTGGCCTGTTGCCGTTGCCGTTGCCATTGCCATTGCCGTTGCCATTGCCGTTGCCGTTGCCGGACGACCCGGACCTTTCGCTCCAGTTACGATTGGCGAACTGGCGCGTTGCATTCCTGGGGCTCGACGAGGAGCCCGAGTAATCATAGTGCCCGGACATTTTTTCGCTGTTCTTGTTGTACCTGCGGCCGGATCCACCGGACGTGAGGAACTTGCCGTCGAGCAGATCCTCCTGATAGCGCGAGTCCGACGACTCCTGCGAGTCGGTGTCGCGGCCGTTGTAGTCCCGGCCACCACCGCCGATCTCTCGGTCATATCCCAAGTACCTGCGCCGACAGACCTGCATAATCTTCTGGAACTGCTCGTCGCTCTGCTGGTTCCCCGTGCGACACTTCAAACTCTGCGAATTCATACATTTTTCCAAATTTCTTAACAAAGGCTAAACATTTTTTTTAATTTTTAAAAGTAAAATTGAAAAATCGCATTACCAGTGTTTCGTGTAGCATCGAAATTAAAAAGCAATAATGAATGAACAAAATTTGAAATTTCATGATTAAAAAAAATTAAATACAACTAATAAATTAGACGTTAGTAAAATATCTATTCACTGCAACACGCGCTGCACCGCGAATCTATCATATGAATGGACGATCGAAACGAGGATCGTTTTATATATGAATTGCTAAGAGACAAGTGCGAGACACGTATGCATTTGACTCTTTTGAAATCGACATTTCCGCAAAGAATCACTTAACTGCGGCACACGTAAAGTGGATAGATAACTGACAGAAGTCATTGTGCATTCTATCCTCTTTTGTCAAGCGCTCCAATCCTATCCGCATCAGGAAATTCAAGAAGAGCTGTCCTTCCGCTTCTAAAAATTTAATTTAATAATAGAAAGGAAAATACATCGATAATTTCCTTTTCGATTAAACAAAAGTAAATTACTGACTTTCGATATACAAAAAGGATGGTGTAATTTTCGAAGATATATATGCTATATATATAAGTAATATAGACACAATTAAATACATGCTTTATTAAAAGTTGATTACAATTACATCAAAAGTTTTTTATTTTATTAAGCAAAATACAAATCACTTATGTAATCGTAGAGTAAAAACATAAGATACAAGTAATGTAGGTCTCATTATTTGTTCTAGCAAACTTTAAAATGAAGCCATTAGCGGTCGATTTTTCGTAGACGACGATTGCGCGTATATTTAGGTGGTAAAAAGTTAATGAAAAAATGTCTTAAGATAGTTGCATTGAAAGGACTTCAGATAGGGGGGAGGGGAAGAAAGAGCAGGTACACAGAGGAAATCGTTCAAGCATGCATATCAAAGAATCGATAGCTCAGTTTTAAACGGGCCATTCAACCGAAGAGACAGCCATGTGCTCAAGATTAATAGTAAGTTATGAATTTTGCATATTTTTCAAAATTAACTTTGCGAATTTTTTTATTAATAACAATTTCAAGACAATTAGATTGGTGTGATTATTGTTAAATAAAACTTTTTCATTTAATTTAAATTAAACTTTTTATTCAAGTGTTACTTGTGAATTCAACAATTTTTATAAATTTGCATCATATTGATTAAATCTTAAATATTTAATTAATTAATTAATTTTTTTAAATTTATTTCTTACTTAATAAATTGCGTTTTGTTTCTTATGAACACTTAAATCATAATATACTTACTTATTTTTTAATTATTATCATCAAGCGAATACTGAAATATTTTACGGTGCAAAATACAAGTACATTTCAAACGCTGAAGTGAATTTGACCAAAGTCAATGTTTAAAGTGCCGTTGCGTGACACATGCCGTTCTATGTCATTCCATAATTAGTTGTCTTGACTCGCGTTACGCAGTGAGGTGATCAATTTTATTGCAATAGTTATTCCGTCAGCAGTTTTGACGATTACTAATAAAAAGTCTAAAAATCAAGTGAACCGGGTAATGACATTTCTCAAGTTATTTAAGTCATCAATGATTCAGCAGAGCTTTAAAACAAGATTAAATCAGGTACATACCTAAAAAATTTCTGCCAATCACAGTCGTTCGGGCATCCGTTTAAAGATAAAATGATTGTGTTTTTGTTTCGTACAATTACTCAAAGTGCTACGAAGTCCTCCGTTTATAAAAAGACTTATCTGCACGTTGTTTCTCAACATCTTCGTAAATTTTTTTCCGGCTTTATTTCTTTTGAAAAATTTACATAACTTAAATCTGGCCAATTTTATTCTAATTTATCTGCGTATGGATATGGAAGTGTTAAATATTTATTTATTCGTAAGTGCAAATGTACTTTGTATATTATATTACTCAATTGTTTAACACATGCGTATTCACGTTTGACTAACTTTCAATACTTTGACTCTTACGGTTCCAAGTTCCAAATGAGTAAAAACACTCAACGTTTTAGGTTCAAGCTCAAATTCTCAAAGATATTTGTTTTCATTAAAGCAACCAACTTTTGTCGCTGTGTTATCAGTACTTTGACCGTGGAAATATATTGATTTAACATCAATCTAAATTCGTTCGAGCATTTCTTTCCTCGCAATCGGTAGAAAAAAGAAGCGTTTTTTCGTGAAAAATACTTAAAAATTGCATGAAACTAACGCATGCCTTCAATCAGGCTGCACAACCGAGGCTAGATTGTACAAAAAAGAAGCTCCGGATCGAATCTCTTGAACATTCCCTTTCCCAAGTGCCGCGGTCGGCAGTACGTCAAGGCTTTCACTTGACACTGCAAAAAACGTCAGACTCCACCAGTTATGTAGGCCCTATTTGTCTCGCTCGAGCGGACGCGTCTCGCTCGTCTCGACCTGGACGGAGCTCGCGTGCAAAAACCCATTATATTCTCTCCGCTCGGAAAAGTCAATGGCACGCGTCGATCGCTTTCACGCCGGGCGTCGAATTTTAATTTCGTCCCCTTGAAAAAAATTCGAAAATATTTTTAAAGCCGAGCAAAATTTGTTTTTGCCCCCGAAGTTTTTGCTGGCGCAGTGCGTGTGCGGCGGCCTGTCTTACGCGGCGAGCCCCTCGGCGGCGGCGCAGTTGGCCGCACGGTTCGCCTTCACGTCGCGCGACTATCGGCGCATTAACGAGCTGGCCCTGGAGGAGGTGCCTCGCCGCAGGCAAGATGTGGTGGCCGCCGAGGAGAGCCGGAGGCTGCCGGTCCAGCGCGCGCGCCGGCTGCCCGGCCTGCCGGCGCCGTACCTCGTGCCGCCAGCTCCGGACTCCGTCGTCACCGATTACGGTGAGAGCGACTTTTTGCCGCATAATCACCGACCGGAGCCCCGACCCCAGCCGACTAGAACGCCGGAGCAGCAGTCCGGGACGTCGTACGTCAGGGACCATGCGCCACTCCAGCAGACTGATAGCGAACCCGAGGTATTAATTATGGTCTATCTGCTGTTCCTTTCTTTTGTTGAGCGATCGACACGGATTGGATCTGTTTTTTAATGGTACACAGCAGTTGATTCATTTTAGACTTCGCTGGAAAGTCAAGAGAACAGTAAGAAAAAGGTAAAGGGTAAGCTACCGGCTAAAGCTTTGGAGCTGTCCACCGATGGGGATCGAATTGAATTTCAAATTCAAGGACACGAAGGCCCAAAAACTTACATATTTGGCTTTGACACTGGCGATGGGTAAGGTTTCTTTCGTTTGCGAATCAATGTTTTTTTGCGATTTACTTCATTTATGTTTGTTGTATTGCTTGAATTTTATTAATCGCAGGAAAAATCGGCAATTCAGATTAGAAGAGAGGCTGAAAGATGGTACAGTAAAGGGTCACTATGGTTATTACGATGCTAGAGGGAAGTTAAGGACAATAAGGTACTTGGCTCGACCTTTTGAGGGATATAAGGAGAAGCATCACGAAGGGAATAATGTGTCGTCTGAAGAAAATTAAGAAACTGATTGTGAAGTCATTTTTGAACTAAGGAGATTTATGAGTTAAACAGTCATTTACTGTAACAATAACAATTTTTTATAAGTTGGACAAAGTAGAAAGTCAACACAAAAATATGGTGAATCTTATAATCGCAATAAATCATTATACTTACAGTATCTTTTCTATAGGCTATGTAAAAAAAAATATTGACAATCTGTTTTTTGGTCGCTGTCTCATAAATCAACACGGTAACAAATGTCCCTCGAACAAATCGTCTTACAAAATTTACGATCACTTGCAGCAATCAAAAACAATCGTTATCACTTTATGTAATTAATTTGCGCGTCACTAAAAAAATGAGTGCGTTTTTTTTATTTCACTTTTTTGGTATCTGCAGCGCCGTACGACGAACTTTTACTAATTTCGGACATTCCAATAGTTTTGTACATCAATAAGAAAACTGTAATGAAGATTTTATATTTTTATATGAAAATAAGTTTTTTTTTAAATAAAAAATTAATATTGTGAAAAACTTACATAAAATTATGATTCCAACACCAATAGAAAAGTACATTGTTGAGCCTGACAATAAAAGCTTAACAAGGTAATATAGCATAGGTACAAGAACAACAACTGCCCAAAACATAGTATTAACAAAAGACCATATTCGTCTTTCTAATTTAAATGAATCTGTTCTAGGCACACCACTTGTTGCAAAAAAGTCTCCAGTTTGTTCAAAACTTTCTGCCATTCGGTCCTGTGATATATTTTTAATATTAGTAAACAATTATAATAATTTTTATAATGTGATAAAAATAACTTGAAAGAAAATTAAAAGTTACCTTTACTTGGTAAACATTATGCAACCATTGAGCTGCAGCTTCCTCCCCTTCTGGTACATTTTCAAGAGGTATTCTATTTATGTACATGTGCGCTTCAACCGCTTTTCCAAGCAGAAGATTTGTCATGGTAGGCTTAATAGGCTCTGATGGTTTGAATGCTAATTGAATATCATATATTGCTCCAACTTTGCCTCTCATATGTGGAATACTAGCAGTGAATCCTCTTGTTCGAGGTGTCAGATGGTGTTTTAGTATAGGTAAACCTCTTTCTTTAGCAAATTTTTGACTAGCTTCAGCCTTTTCAGGCGTGAAACGCGTTCCTTCTGCATACAATAAAAGCTAAAAACATTTTTATTTAAATTATTTTTTAATTTACTGAATAAAATAAAGTAAAAAATTTCGTTCGCTATTACTCACCCACATAGTGTCTGGATAATCAGCCAATTCTCGAATTTGAGCACCAATGGTTTCTTTATCTTTATCCCAACTTCGTTCTAAGAAAATGCTTTCAGCAAATTTCCATGCCCAGCCAAGAGTGGGAATATACTGAATAGATTTTTTAGCGTAAGCTTTACAATTCTGAAAACGGAATTTTAAATATTACAACTTTAGAAACACTTAAATAGAAGTATTTTTCCATTTAACAATACACTTACGCCAAGCATGCGAATTCTTTCGCAAAACATCCATCCTATCAGCCAATCAATTTCATAACTGTGATTCATTAAAAGGTAACCATGTTCATGTCCATAATATTTGCCAAAATCTTTCTTATCTATGTACACAGTAACATCTGTACCTGACCACCATTCTGCCATAAAGACTAATTCTAAAATAGTATTTATTTATTAGAAATATTTTATATTTTTTATAATAGAGCTAACTGAATTTTATACTTACGACTGTAGAATGAATAGCAAAGGTAGTAATTAATTTTACGGTACCAATATTTTGAGAAAGGTCTCAATCCAAAATATAATATACACTGCATGAAATTTATAATCAATCCTGATGTAAAAAATGTAATAGCAAACATAAGATGGATTATGCGAGAACGTTTTAAAGATGTTAAGAATCCCATTTTTAGGCTTTGAACGTAGTGTGCGTTATGGAAAGTATGCTGCTTTTATTATCTGAAAAGATAAAATAGATAAGATTAATAATATACTAATAATCATTTTAATAATCAAATGTGAAAATCAATTGATCTTAAAATAATAAATCTAAGAATAAATTAAACCAAATGTTATTATTTTTTTTAAATTTATATAGAACATGGTACACATTTATGTAATTGGTTCTGAACCATTGAATGTAAAGTTAATTATAGGGTACAAAGTTCAAGTAGACTCATGTGAATAGTTACTTAATGTAAAGATTTGAAAAACAGGTACATGAATTTGTCAAAAAAAATTGACATTCTGTTCTACAAACAATGAGTATATTTAACATTGAAAATTAAGATTACCATTAAGAAAACTACTTTCCGTTAATATAACCTTAATTTAATTACTAATAAAAAATTAATTCTTCTAATTATTTTAAATGCTCAAACTATTATTTATAAAAAAAGTATAGTGTCCAATAGAATAATTTTATCAATGTCGACTACTATCTCCTATGATGTAATACTTTTAAAAAAGGAGAAAAAATGCCATTACATATCTTGAAGAGTTTTAATTTCCATAAGTAATGGTCGTTAATTATGGTAAATAAAAAAATTAGTCAGTCATGATCGTACGGAAGGAACGACGTCGAACTCGCATTTGCTGAATCGCTTCGCACCGAATCGCAAAAGTGAATGAATAAATACTATTATAAAATGGTTAGAAAAGCCATGATTCCATGAAAAACATCGTAAATTCTGGTTGACTTGTAAAGCTGAATGAAAGCACCTTGAATGAAGATGAAAGTTTGCAGTGGACATAAAATGATTATTTACCTGTTAAAGCATCGTTGGTACTAACAAAGTTTGCGCGCGTCCGTGCGATCGGCGTTATTATTCTTCTCCTCGCTTCTCAGAGCATCGTAGAGGCACACACAGAGTGTGTGCGTGTCAGGACGCCGAAGTGCGACTGAGCATGGAGAGCGAGGAGGAGCCGTCGCGACGCTCGAGCTAGTAGTAGCGGTACTTCGAGGCGCTCCGCGGGCACACCGTCGAGCCGAAGTAAAAAAGAGCGCGCCGTACGGAAGGTGAATAATTTGAGAAGCCAAAGTCCGACTGTTTGTGCATAATACACCACGAGGAGCACGAGCGCGCTACGCTTGCTTCTTTTTTTACTATATAGCCACTGGACGATGATGAGCGCGAGATCGCAGCATTCGGAGCGCGTGTATGGACTGCGTCCGTACCTAAAATTTTGGACGCATGCGCATTAACATAACAATGCGCTAGCAGGCTGCCAGTACTATAGGCACCTTCCTCCTTTTTATTTTTCAAAACTGGGGAGATTGGCGAACTAAGCGATGACTTAATTGTGCCGTGTGCGTCAAATTTGTAGACTCACTGCGAGCACGTTATATTAATCATTTAATCGCCCAGTAATCGTACGTTTTGCTTTTCTTCTTGAAACATTAGCTTTCAAAATTTTCGGACACGTTTCAAAAGAAATTCTGGCAATTGCATGTGCATACATTATTTCTCGGTAAATAATTTTTAGCATTCAATAATAGGAATACACCTTGTGCTGCCGACCTGCCGTGCGCCGCGGGATTCGGGAATCGGAAAAGGATAGTCTCGAGCCGCCTAGCGGCTTGTTCGGCAACTCGGTGAAAATAATCGGGCAGGTCATGTGGTACACGTACAGTCGGTTGAGTCGGTCGTCGGTCCATTTATTCTTCTACCACGGTGCTCGGGTGCTCGTACAGCCAACTAGCCAATCGTCGTTTACTCCGACACACCCTTTAAATGTTCATTTTTTTGTTGAATCACGAATGGACCAGGTACACAAATTCGTCGAGCCTAATATAAAGTGATCGTGGCGGCTTCGCTGACCTCATCAGTTTGCTAGCTCCGTTTGGATTTCGCTTCTCTTCGATCCGTGAAAGTCGTCGCTTGACGACGGTGAACGGTATCATGGTAAGCCACTTCACCTTTTTACTTCATTCTCGACGGCACTGATCTTGCGAACGGAGAAAACATTCGGCGAGCTCGGCGTCATCCCGCTGACCTCGCTGCTCCGACGCGTCTTTCCCAGGACTTTTTTTTTAACTTTCAAGTTCTATTTTGCGAAAAAAAAACAAAAATGTACTTAACCTATTTGCGTCAATCTGTCAAAATGGCGCTCAAGAAGATAATGATGTGTCTTGAACTGATATGAACTTGCTGTTACAAGTGAGCTCGAATTTCATTCAATTTTTATTGCATTCTTTGTAGACGGAGCAACAAATGGACTGTGCTTTGGACCTAATGCGTAGACTGCCACCTCAAAAGATTGAGAAGAATCTTAGTGATCTCATCGATTTAGTTCCCTCGCTGTGCGAAGACTTACTATCATCTGTTGATCAGCCACTAAAAATAGCAAAAGATAAGGAATCTGGAAAGGATTATCTTCTCTGTGATTATAATAGAGATGGTGATTCTTATAGGTAAAATAAAAATTATTTTTACTTATTTTATCTTTTTAATCATTTTATAAGTATAAATGTAATTGTAAATGGTATTTGCAGGTCTCCATGGAGTAATACCTATGATCCTCCCTTGGAAGATGGCTCAATGCCTTCTGAAAGGTTAAGAAAGTTGGAGATAGATGCCAATCATGCATTTGATCAGTATCGAGAACTGTATTTTGAGGGTGGTGTATCTTCTGTATATTTATGGGATTTGGATCATGGTTTTGCTGGTGTTATATTAATAAAGAAAGCTGGAGATGGATCGAAAAAAATTAAAGGATGTTGGGATTCTATACACGTTGTTGAAGTACAGCACAAACCTTCAAGCAGATATGCACATTATAAACTTACTTCTACAGCAATGCTCTGGTTACAAACCAATAAACATGGCTCAGGCACTATGAATCTTGGTGGAAGTCTAACAAGACAGGTTTGTATTTTTTATAGAAAGAAGATTTTCTTTGGATAAATATCAATAGATTTAACTTCAATTTTTTAATATGTTTCAGGTTGAGCAAGATGCTTCTGTAAGTGAAACTTCTCCACATATTGCAAACATAGGTCGCATGGTGGAAGATATGGAAAATAAAATACGAAATACTTTAAACGAAATCTACTTTGGTAAAACCAAGGACATTGTCAATGGTTTGAGGTCAGTTCAGCCATTGGCAGATCAAAGGCAACAAGCTGCTTTACGACAAGACTTAGCCGCGGCATTACAAAGGCGAAATGCTAACAATTGATCTCAAGAAGAGCAAGAGAACTTTGATTACGATTGTGATTAGAAAAAAAATGGAAAGAAAAAGATACGAATCAAGTACGACTTGCGTCTTGCACATTAAATCGCTAAACTTTGTTATTACATCTAGAGAAATAAGAAGACAAGGAGTCTATTATTGAGCTACTGAAGGTGCTCAAACATCGGTAATTTCTTGAAAATACAAGTGCAAGTACTGGGTTCGACTATACAGTCGAAAAGTAGTTAGCCGATGTATTTCTACTAATAAAACGCATTTTGTTACAAAATTCCATAAAGGAGTTTTGGTCTGTTTTTGCAAATGGTGAACATGTTGAATCATGTTTTTTTAAACGAGTGAACAAATAACGCTTCTTTCCACGAAACCCCTTGCTTTATTTTAATTTTTTATTAATATTATTACAAAAATTTTCAAAGTATAATCTTGATGCAAGACAAGATTAAGTTACTTTGGAAGTTTTACGCATTTATTACAAACTCAAATTATATTTTTATTTTGATTTATTAAAAAATTAATAAGTACATATGTAAAAAAAGCTTTTAGATATATTTATGCGAAAATAATATCTGTTGGTTTTTGAAACTTATAATATTTTAAACAATATTTGATAAATACATAATATGACTGTAATAACAAGAATACGACCTGGGAAAAAAGACGGTATATAATTCTATGTATATTATATATAATTATTTTTCCTAGGATGGAAAATGGTAATAATGTTTACTAAACTATAAATTCATTTTTAGATAAAATTTTTTAAAACTTATCAACGTGAGTTTCATTTGAATTTTAAAAATAGAAATAGTAATAAAACCGAATGAATCATAATGGCGTGACTTATTACAGAAAAGTGGCCAGTGGTTAATTTTAAGTATGATGCTAAACGAATTAATCTTTTTTTTAAATCTTCATATGATTCTCTCACTTTTTTATCGTTCATTTCTGTGCCTTATCGGAGAGAATCTGTCTCGTGCTAACAAAAATATGTTATTTGTTGCAGTATCCATTGTAATGGAATTAATTATAAATAAAGTTCGATTGATTGTATTTCTTCTATAGCTTATATTTTATACAAATTTGCTTCCAGTGAGTAACTTACTTCGGCTAATCATTCATTTTAAATTGATAACTAACATACCGTTTCTTTGTATGTGTATTGCAGTAATTACAATTTGCACTTATTCCGTTGGGCAATAAGTCTTGTTATTAGGGACTTTCGAAAAAATCGTTATCCCGAGAAAAATCATAATATTTTTATTCACTCACTTAATGTCATATAGGATTACTTCTTCCAATTCTTCAATGAAAGAACTACATGCACCGTATTTTTTTTATTTAATTTCAATTGTTATTTATTAAATATTATTTGAACATTCAAATGCATCCTACATTATAATTTATGTAGGTATAAGATCGCTGGTGCCACCTACTTCTCAATGAAGGGTTTTAATCGTTGTCACTTTTATTTTTACATTAACAAAATTTCAATTTCGAAGAACATAGAATTGAGCTGAGTCATAGAGACGCGTTCGTTCGCTATAACTTTTACCCTGGAACTATCACAATTGACATTGATTCTCGTTCTTCGATCAAACGATAATTCATTTCTACTTTGCTAAAAATTCCTAAATTCATTGTTACTTCTTTGTTAATAAATTGTAACAATTCCTTACCAAAGCGCGTGTAATCAATTCAATGTTTATCGATATAATATGAACAAGACTGAAAAACAAAAATTCTTTTTTCCTCTTTTCAACCTGTTCTTTGCTTCTTATTTTTGATTTTGATTAGAGAAAAATACCATTGCATACTTATTCACTGAATTTTTTATGCTTTGATCGATCCATTTTTTCATGCGTAACTTTTTATTTATTATAATAAGATCATTCTCGACATACCATTCCTTCTTTTCCAATGTACAGGTAATACAAAGCTTTATTATCGAAACATAGTCGATTATTACTCTATCATTATAATAAGACATATTAGAACTATACATTCGACAAGCGAGGTAGCACCACAATCACTTTTTCTTTCGTAAAATGTCCCACATTTTAGTTATTATAAAAAGGAAAAAACAGTAAGGATTGAATACTTTTTTTAGCATCGTGACTTAAAAGTTTGAGCATTGCATTTTTCTTTTTTTTTTCAGGAAATATATGCTCCGGCAACAAAGCGTTCATACGTCGATGTTGTGCTACGTCATTGGCATCTCGCATAATTATCATTTATATAGTCATTAAACGGAGTATTTTAGCACGTAAAACGTATACGATTTTGGTTCGATATAGATCGCGCGTAGTACAGATGCCGTTTATTTTTTTTTTACTTCACGTTTGGTACTTTTACGTTACATACGTTCATTTATAATATGTTGGAGACACCGCTTAATTCGTATTACAGAAATTCGATAGCGAAACCAGAGGGCTGTTTTTTTTTTCAAACAAATAGCTTCACTTAAGTATGAATAGTCTATGTACATATCCGACTATTTTAATAAAAAATGATGGGATTTTCTTTAGCCTACCATTTGATGTTACAAGCAACGATTACAGATTTAAATGTAAAAATAATACTTCGATTTTTAATTTTTTTTTTTAAATTATGTTTATACTATCAAAATCATTCATGAAAATACATACTTAATATTACAGATTATACCTTTTGGAACAATTTTTTTAAGGTAAACAACTGATAAAATTATAAAGTAGTACGTGAAAGAATCGTACAGGAGTTATAAAAACGCGTACTTGTTATCAAAGCATTATAGGATAGGACATTTTCCTTGTAATTATACATTGTAGGAGAGGCACCTTAATATTTGAATAATTTTTTTAAACAAATTAAGGAACGTGAACTTTTTTTCTTATTTTTCGATTTTTATACAAACTAGACAGACATTTAAAAAAAAAACTTATGTTATTCTCTTCAAATTCTACCGCGTTATAGGCATAAAGTGAAATGTGTTGATGGTCTATACGTTTGCCTACTACATGCATTTATTATGCTTGAGTAAGAATAAACACTGTTTTGAGGAAATTGAAAAGGTATGATCTGTTACAGGTAAGCAATTACAACTTTCTTTTTGTTGCTGTGCTGTTTTCAGTAACTTTACGTAGTCTGTGCTCATTTCGAATAAATTTGAATTTATCGAAATTTTCTCTTAAACTGGTGGTTACTTGTTGAAAACCGTTATTCATAAAACATAGGCCAAAGGATCAGAGATAAGGAGACACTAAGATAACAGTTTCTATCCTGGAAATTGTTCAAGATTTTCTCAAGAATTTACTGTTACTCCTCTGGCACCTGTGTCTTATGATTTACAACACTAATGTGGAATAACTCAGCTTCAGTGTTGATGGATAATGTTAATGCATCAAATTGTTTATTATTAAGTATAAATCACCAAGACAATTCTTTCATTATTTATACCATTGAGTCATTTTATTAGAAAGTTCGTTAAAACGTTACTTATTATTACAGATGCTAATGATTTGATGACAAGACTCTGCTCTTCCATTGCAAACTTACTTTGAATAGAAGATATAAAGTAATTTACAGAACAAAAAAAAAAAAAATCTCCACTTCAATGAAAACATATTTCATAGATTTGCAAAAAAATTGTTCCGCTTGGCAGTCGACTCAGTTACTTTTGGTCTAAACTATTCATAAGCATCTGTATTGATAGTATGTGTAATAATAAATTATAAATTTGTCACTGTAAAGCCAACAATATTTTGTTTTTAATTTATTAACATTATGAAATTAACAAAAAGAAAAAAAGATGGATGTGTAAAGGCTTTCTCCAATTTTTTATTTTCATTCAACCCTTCGATGAAAAGTCGTCGCTATATCTCTTGTATAACAAACAACGTGTGTTTTTTTTTTGTGTGTGTAGTTTCTAAAACTGGGATGCACACTTTTTTTCATAAACCCAGTCCCCACTTACAATGCTTAGAAACTGTAACGTTATGGGTTTTTCCTTTCAGATTATATTAAGAAAGTAAGTAGGTATTACTTTGATAAAAAGATGCTTTTACTCCGCTGTCGAGTTACTGCTGGTTGAAATTGTTGACTCTTTTTTCCTTTTTTTACCAATGATAAGGTGTCGATTGGCTAAGCAGGTATTGAGGTTGGTGTACTGTTCAAATTGAACACAATTATTTGTCGAGGGCAGTGTTGGTTTTGATAGCAATTACTACTTCCTCGTTGCAGGCCTTTAGCACTGTGCACTGCAATAGAACAAAGAGAATAAATACCAATGTTACTATGTAATGAAAAGAATCGAAAATTTCATGTTTTATTTTGCATTCTGTAAAAAGTAACTGAAAACTAATTTGTTTAAAACTTACAAGTAGCTCTTTTCCAGCATCAAAGTCAGCACGCAGTTGAGTACCCAATTCTCCATCAGGTATTTTGAGATCTTCACGCAAGTCCCCGTTATCAGCCATCAAGCATAAGTATCCATCATCAGATATGTCTGTCAGCTATATTCAAACAATTATATTTTTACTAATGTTGTATAAAAAATTATTAATTGCAATAAATAGAGTAAATTAACATACCTGATAGTCCTCTCTCTTGACAAATGGTACATCCATATTGTGTGTGGAAGGACAAATATCTTCATACTTCTTGGAAGAAAAGATGTCGATACCTACAAGATGGACCTTAGCATGACCGTGCTTTCCAGTCTTTGAAGTGGACATTTCCACAATCTTGCATGGTCTGGATTTCAGCATGACAAAACCGTTCTTACGCAATGCAGAGCATTGCATGGGGTATGTAACTGAAGCACCAGAGTCTCCAGTCTCGAAATGAGTATCTTCAATGTCTGCCATGGCTGATTTCGGGAACTCTATGTTAAAACAAAAAAACTATGAATTTCAATGATGTATACAAAATATAGTGAAACTAGAAATAAAAAAAGGATGCGACACTTGCAACTGTAAAGTATTTACTCTAGAAAGGTGTAAATAATGTCTAATAGGCAAAAATAATAAAACAAGAAAAAATGATTAAAAAATGGTTTTAGTCTCATAAAATTGATGAAAAACGCGATTTTGTAAAATCGAATACAACACACGAGCGCAATATTTAGCGATGTGACAACGAAAATGCTAAGTACACGAGGAAGGCACAAGTGACCATGTGGCACACGCGAGCAACACGCTAGAGCATCCAACTTGCAATTTTTGCAAGCTACCGTTGCGAAAACCACTATCCGCGTAAAGGCTAAAACGGAGCAGAGTGAGCCGGTGAAAAATTACCGAGAAGTCGAGGAGGAGGCGAAAAATTCGTGGAGAAAGTCGGAGCACAAACGAGCTAACCAACAATTCGGGCACGACACACGGCGGCGTGTTCGCTCTCTCTGCTGGAGGAGCGCCGATCGGAGTGCGCGTGTGTGAGCGCAGTAGAACCTGCGTGTGTGCGCGTGTGTATGTGTATGCGTGTCGCGCGCTCGCGGTACCCTGTCTCAGAGCGGACTCCTCGCGACTGGGCGCTGGGGTGTCCCCGGGCCCGAGAATCGCGGCTGAATGCAGCGAACGGCACGGCGTAGCCGCTTCACCAGGAGTCCGGCACCAGAAGGCTGTATTATTGTCGGGGGGTCGGCGTGCGCGCGCGCGCGGCCGCCAGTCCGAGCCTCTGCGCCGAAGCGTGCAGCGAGTTCTCGGAGCGGCCCCCGGAGCCCGCACCTCCCGACGCGATACGAACCAGCGGACGCGTTGGAAAATCGTCGGCTCGGCCAGTGGGTGCCTTCGGGAAGCGAGCTCTCGGCTTTTCCGGCGAAATCGGAGAACAGCTCGGGATACTCACATGTGATCAAAATGGATACTCTAACCAGAAGAGCACGGAACTGTCGCGGGCGCATGCGCCTTACCGCCGCGACGTTATAAGGAGAGAAGAGAGAACGCAAAAGAGACGGCCCAGCGGGGGAGCTGGCTCCGAGTCGAGCTAGCAGCCGGAGACAGGCAGCGCGCCCAACGGGTTCGACACTCGACAGCCACCGCTTGGATCAACGATTCAGCGGACAGCGCCGACAGAAGCCCGAAGGACGCCGAACGGCCGGCGGAACGGCCGAAAATTCTCCGGACTCTTCCGAGTGCGGGCTGGAGAGGACGCTCCTGTCCCGCCGCTCGCGCCGGATAAGCAAACGATTCGTCCAGTTCCGGCCGATGGCTCGACGCAAACATGCAGTCGATGCGCAGTTTACTTTACACATTTTTTTCCCGTTTCTTCCATTTATTCATCCCTTTGCCGCCTTTGCGTCTAGCGATGCCTAACTATTCTTCAAATACAAATTCAATCATTCAGCTATTTCTTATATATTTACTTATTTAATTAACTTCCAATTATATACTAGTTCGATTTGAAAAAAAAACAATTGAAAACTTTTTAAAAAAAGGTAGCTCTCCAGCACCTCAGTTGCCAGCAGTTGCGAGGAAGGCTTAGGGCCTCCACAGTTAAAAAGGAACAGCACAAATCGAGGAACAAGAACGACACACAAGAAGGAAAAAGCCGCTGTGTATGTGTGCCGCTGTGTTGTGTGCTCTTATGTATTCACCAGACTATACTATGATGTACAGTCTGGTGAACACACAAGAGCACACGACACACAATGGCTTGTTCCTTCTTCTGTGACGTTCTTGTTACTCAGTGTGTGCTGTTCCTTTTTAACTGTGGAGGCCTAAAAATTACTTCTCTTTTTGAATACACTATAGCTCGACCGATAATATAGTATTCTTTTCTCTGACTTTGTCAACAAGTTTGTATGAATTTTCGCGCGGTCATCATTGTCTTTTAACGTTCTGACTTATTGTTTATATTTTGTTTTTTTTTAGAACAGTTTGTAATTGGGAACAATGGCAACAACTGAAGATCTGGAACTTGTGCCCTGCAGTTTTCAATTTCATAATTTCCACGATCAAGTTGGTGAGGTTAGAATGCATTGTCAAATTATGAAAATGGAAAACAGTTTGTACCTGTGGATTGGCGATTATAAGGAGCAGAGTATGAAAGACTTGGCACTGGCTTTCACAATGGAAAATGAACCAAAGAGACCTGTTTCTACTAAAATTTTGGGACCAATTGTTAACGAAGTATCCACTAATCTTGCCACTAGGCTTTCAAAGAAATCAGGAAAACCAGTGTATGTTAGTTTTAATATATCTGCAGATAATGTTTCTTTACCAAATTTTGAAAAAAGAATCCATGAAGAGCTTAAAAAACATCCAGAGCTTTTAGATTCATCATAATGATATTAATTAGGTATTATGTATTTGTTAAATTTGTAACATTATTTATGACTTTTTAACTTTATATATAAAAATAAAACAACTGTGTTTTTTAATTTTTGTATTTTTATCTGTATTTTGGATCTTTCATACTTGGCTTTTTTAGCAATATATCTTCAACAACATTTGAAATAATCACACATTCATGAGAAGTACAATTCATACATCATTTCAATAACAAAAATATCATTTGATTTTTATAAAAAAGAGAAATTTCTGATGAGATTTGATCTCATAATACTTGCAACTACAACAGTATGAGACTATTTTAATGAAGAATTGTAACTTAATTTCACAAGTCTTTACTTTTTTGTCCTGCACAGCATTCAATACTGGCAGCAGTATGTAAGTAGCAGAGAGAGTTTTGAAGTCGATTCTTGGAATCGAAAATTTTATTTTGTATCTTACTGATAACAAATTATTTTCTTTCAACATTGTATTTGTCATTCAAGCGGCCAGTGCCTTTGGCATCACCCAACCAGGGGTATTTGTTTGGGCACTCTGTGCAAGTTTCCATATACCTGAAAAAAGTAAATTTATTAATATTTATCAGGTAATTAAAAATAAATATTAAAAAAAATTCTATAAATTAAATTAAATTAAATAATTTACCTAATAGTAGAGATATTAGTGTCAGGTGCCTTAAAGCCAAGAGCACATTTGTTAGGATTGTTGCATGCTGGCTCAGGAAGATTTTCCTTCTTCTTGCAAGACCAGCCATCAAAGCCGTTCAGACCATTGAGGGGCGTCGGGTCTGTGATCCAAGTTAAAGCTTGCGTGACGGTGACAAAGTAGACGTCGGGACTAAAAATCAAAGTAAAAATGTTGAACAAGATACAAAAATTAATAATAAAAATCACCTCGCTTAAGCCAGCGCGATAAAACTGTAAACTCACAGCGTGGTAGCCCAGTCCAAGAACTTGGCAAGTCCGCGCTCGAGTTCCTTAATCTGGAACCAGTTCGTGTGGAAGGGCATCATGTAGGGCGCGCGGTTCTGATCGTAATATCGGCTGAAGTCCTCCTGCAGCCACTCGAAGACCTCATCGGCGTCGTGGCTGTGGAGCACGCACTGGTCCAGATATGGGCAGTGGCCGCCCTCATAGGTCTCAACGTAGTGAGCGTTCAGAGGAATTTCCCAGACACCTGCGGGCATAACGGCAAATGAGCGTGATTCACGTGAACGCCTTTTCGTTCGAGCGACTCTGTCCATTTAATAAAGAGCAAGTACGTACCGGGGAAGGACTTTGTGGGGCAAGTGCCGGCTTTGCACTCGTGAGGTATTTTATAATCGAGCGTATATGGCCAGATGGGAGTTTTGCTAGGCGAAATGCCGATACTGCTGTCGTATATGTAACCGTAGTCTTCCATTACTTTGTACTGAGTATTGCGACCTGGTTTTAAGTAAGGCGCGCGCATGCCGACCACCTCGTTGCTCGAGATGTTGCTGAAGTGCTTCAAAATCTCCCGCAAGCCAATCATCTCGCTCACCCATTCGTCGTAGTCCTTGTCCTCCAATCCCTTTTGTAATCTGAAAATTGATAAGTGTGAGTTTTTGCGAACCGCCTGATCGACGTTGACTTTTCTACTGAAACGTCCGAATACTTCAACTGCAACTACTTAACAAAGTAAAGTCACCGCGTGCAGCCGGCCGTTATTATTCTAGATTACTTACGAGATGGTCTCTGTGGCAATCTCATGGCCGTCGTGAGCAAGACCTTGTACCATGTTGTAGTTACAGTATTCGTGAGAAATGAAGAAGGTGCCCCTTAGCGGGCACTGGTTTGGGTTCATTCTGCCATTGAAGATTTTTTGATAGTTAACTATGTTATTGTGATTTACAGCTCCATCGAACGTCATCAAGATCATTTGCGGAGTCTAAAATATCAATCAGTTTTATCTTTAATAAAAAATTTATCTTTTAATTAAAGCGCTAAATTTATCAACGTTTACTTACGTCTTTGGGTTTCAGACCACCGGGAATAATTGTGCCGTCGCGAGAACAGAAGCAGTGAGGAAGTTGACACTCGGATGTGTCGCATCGCTCTGCAAGATCGGTTGGCGGTTCAGTGATTGGCGCCGGTGCTGCAAAAAATATCAATAAGGTCATATGCTCCATTACATTGTTTACTAATAAATAAAGAACATTATGAAAAATACGCACTGGTTGGAATAGGGCCGCAGCGGGCCTCGTTTTTGAAAGTGCAGAACTTGTTGATGTCGTCGAAGTGGAGTCCGGAGGGGCACCGGTTCAAGTAGGGATAACCATCGACGCACTACGCAACGATTAATAAGGTCATTTTTATATTTTTTCACTTAAAATAAATCAGTCGCTCGAAAGGAGGAGAAAATCGCGAGTGAAATTCTCCGTAGTTCGAGCGATGCAACAAAATAATATTGCGACTTGCCTGATAAAATCTTCTGCAAGTTGCCGGATCCGCGAAATTGCCGTTCCCCTGGCCCTCGGGGCACTTGAATTCCTCCTCCTTCTTTTGCTCCTGCTGGTTCTTGCTGGTCTGAGCGGCGACTGCAAGCAAAACGCCAAGTTCATCTTAAGCGCCGCGACTAATTTCATGGGGCGCGTTGTGAAACGAGCGGTTACGGGCGCTTTTAGAAAATTAGCCGACGCAGACGATGACTGCGTTGCGCGCCTGGGAGAGAAATTCCGAGGCTTTTGACGAGAAAGCGCGAGAGATTCTCGCACGTGTGTGCAAAACATTTTAAATGATTTCTAAACGCTTTGACATTGAATCCACATTAAATTAGCGACCTGTACATTTTTTTATTTTCGATTTATCGTTCGGAAAAACGATGACCAATGCAGGGCGGCGAACGAAAGTTTCTTGACGGCAGAGACTGAAGAAATGAGCGAGTGATTCTTTGCGATTGTTCTGACGGGCAGAACCTGCATATCACGTTCGATTACGAAATACATGGGAATCATTGTTGCGCGATGGCGTTTCATAATTAGTGCAAAAGACCTCGCAGAGATATACACTGTTTCGAGCAAAAAGCCAGAAGTGCAAAGCAGATTTTTGATTACATAAATTTAATGATAAAATGATTTTACATCATCGAGATAATTTCTGCTATCATTGCTCAATGAGTTTTACACCGCTGGGTGTAAAAAATGGAAATAATAGATTAGAAATAATAACTTGTATATTGTTTACGCAACGTTTATTACCGAGATACAAAAGTTGTATAAATTAAAAGAATCCGAACTTTCTCATATTAAGTGCTTCTGTTAATCCGTTTGAAAGGTCGTCATAGTTATATATGGAAATGACTTTTTAAAACAAGAGAAAAATGTCGGACCATCCTCGTAACCTTATAATAAATAGTTAAAATTTCAAGGTCAGATGCGACTTTTTCGATCGCAAAAGGTGCGCCAACAACTTTTTTCTTAAATGGATTTTATCAGTGTGAGTGAACT
>JAXIUT010000037.1:22708859-22735899 GCA_035586675.1 Eurytoma californica | reverse complement strand
CAGATGCGACTTTTTCGATCGCAAAAGGTGCGCCAACAACTTTTTTCTTAAATGGATTTTATCAGTGTGAGTGAACTTTGCGCATAATATACAGTATTGCGTTTGATTCAAAGATCGGAGGCTCTATCGGTAAACTGGTATAAGAAATTCGATCAAGAAAAAAGTATTTTAAAAGAAACCAGCTCTTATGAAATTTGCATACATAATACCGCTAATTTATAATTGATTTTGAAATACAGCTTGAGGCTTACGCGTGTTTTTGATCAACATAAAATACCTAATTTTTGGACTTTGTCAAAGGAACTCACGTAAGGAATGATTTATTCGCACAAAATATCATGTTATTCGAGTTTTTTTCAGTGACTTATGTTGTTTTTAAAAATAAATTTATGATGATATTCCTGATTTTGAGAATGAATAGTGTGGTAATACCCAGTATTAGTGAAAGTGAGAAGCTTACGTTTTCGGCAATTTAAAATTTTTTTAGCTAGTTTGACGTTAGCAATAGAAGCGTAATACATGGGTTAAATGGAAAATCGTCAAAAATGATGACTGATTTACCAGAACAATGACAATGAAAGAAAGTTTTTAACTCAGATCAATTTAAACTTTCTTTATTCTTTTTTCTCAATATTTTAAAATTTCACTTCTCATTAAGATCGTAACGTGTGCACGCGATTCACTAAGGGATCGCCAGATCGTTAAAAAAATGAAGACGATTTCGCCCTACACAGGTCTCTCCGAGAAGAACCGTGGAACGCAATAGACGATTATATAGGGAAAGGCGCATCGAGAAAAAAGTGGCTGCCGCGCGTCGAGATAAGCAGGCCGATTAGCGTCGCGTTAAATCTAAAAGGTGGCACATTTCGCGGCGGTAAATCAAATCGTAACAGTAAAGTGGAAAGTGAAGGTGCAGCGCGGGCGCGTGGTGACTCGCCGTCGATGCGTTAGCACATAAGTAGTCCATGCGTCCGGCTCGAATCGCACTTGTAATATCCTCGCCGAGCGGAGGAAGGAACCCGCTCACCTTTTCCGTCTCCCCAAAAGGGAGATAAAAAAGGAAGGCGCGCATTATGATACGGCGTGTGCAGAGCCTCGGAGGAGCCGCGCGAAAATCGGCGCGGCCGCGGGAACGTATATAAAGTGGCGCGGGTAGCGCGACTTTCACGGCGAGCTGCCGCCGCTGCACGCGATGTGCATTCCGAGAGAAAAGTGGCTGTCGCGTCCCGCGTGCATTCTTTCGCGTCGCCGCGGGCCGATCGGCGCCTCGGACAAAAGGGCGGATCGTTATGTGGCTGTGGAGAGAGACTCACCGGAGGCGACGGCCAGGATGCAGAGTGCGAGGGACTTCATGTTGGTCGCTGGGTGTCCGGCGCGCGACAAGAGCGAAGAGCGGCGGGTCGGGCTCGGGGATGGCCGAGAGAGGCGTGCGAAAAAAAGTCTCGGGAGGGAAGAGCGAAATCGACTGCGCCGCTGCGGTGCTGCTGGTTGCGGCTGCTGCTCGCTGGATGCGTGCGAGGGGCACGAGAGTGAGAGAGACTTCTCTCTCCCTGTGCTGCGGCTCTCAACTCTTCCTCTCCGGCTGCGCGACTGTGCGATAGTACTTCTCCCTGGCCTCAGGACTGGCTCTCGCGGTGCGGGAGCTGCGTTGAGCCGCCGATTGGCTGACCACTTTCTATGTGTGTATGTCGCGGCGCTCGGCAGTATACTCGAGGATATATACTCGCGCCCACCTCTGCCCGTAGTGGCGACGCGGTGCTTTCTTTCTTTATATATGTATGAGGGGACCAGCTTTATCACGGGGTAATCACTTTTAATCCCTTCGGGTTGGGCAAGATGTGAAGCACGGACGGAGCGAACCCGAAGCGAACCGCTCCGTCGGGCGCGGGGCTAGCCCAGGGCCTTTCGCGCAGCTCACGGCTGCTCGCCTCGGGCCCCATTAGCTCTTGGACAAATATTGGGAAAGTTCTGACGCTCGACGTCGTAAAACGCCGAGGCCGTAAATGTATTTTTGATGGAGATTCCTGCCTTCCACGACCAACGGGGTTTCAACATGAGATGCTTAACTCTTTCGGTATACTGTGGTGCAGGGGAATGCGGGAGAAATAACGGGATGTCCGATGTGCAAGTGTCGGGTGCGTGAAGAAATTCAATGCTGCCTTACAAATGACTTTCATTAGTGTAACTGAGCTTTACAAAAATAACATTCTTTTTCCTTATCTTTACAAATCATTCACATGCTTTTTTTCTATTACAGTATTTACAGTTCAACTCTGGTTAATGTTGGCTCCTTTTTTCGTTTTTCCTTTTTGCTCGAACCTTTATTCGATCTTCCTTGTTTCGTGGACTTCGCGTTCGCCAACCTGTTTGGATTAATATAATTCGTTTCTCTTTTTGTGATATTCAGCTCCTGCAGGACCAAGTTGATCATGTTAAGGGTCGGCTTGTCCAACCAGTCTTTCGTTCTGTTCAAAAAGTCGAAAGACCAGCGTATCGTGGAATTCCATTTTGGTTGCGTTTTCAGCATTCTATGGGTTATATCTGGTAAATTTAGCACGATATCGCCGAACAGCGCAATGTTCTCCAAGACACTTGACAATGCTAAAATTAAAATTAACTTTATATGCAATCTAATTTTTAATTTGATTAATAAAATATTCATTTTAACCATCTTTGATATTTATTGATGTCTCGTTTGTCGATGAGAAGGAGATGTATCTCAATTCAGACTCCGTGAAATTTTCTAGGAGCACTTTCTTAGATTCAATGACGTCGAACATTTTTTCTGCGAGCACATTAATCATTTTATACTGGCGCTCGTAGCTGTTCATCCTTTGCAAATTTTTAACCGCTTCTAAGTGCTCCTTTCTACGCTTTATGAAAAGTCTTTTAACTACATTTCAACCAGTTAAGAAATTTATATTTTTCAAACATTAATCATTTTCTCTTGTGATACTTATTGCACCACCTTTGACTTGGATCATTTGTTTCTATTTAACAGGAAAAGCAAATCTACTAATGGTGTAGTCGGGTACCATCAAAATTTTAAAAACACTGAAGTTGCATATAAAACTATGAAAAATATCAATTCAGAATAATTATAGCACCTCATTAAATTGAAAAATTACTAAAGCGCTTTTTTGTGTTAAGATGAAAAATAATCGTTTTAAAATTTATTTGAAGAATAGACATAAACTGCAAAATATCTTTATCTACTACCATTAATAAAGGCTACCAAAATTTCAATTAAAACAAAATAATATAAAATCATTATATTAAAACAATATAATGATTTAAATCAACGAAAGTAAAAGGATACACAGCTCCTTATCGACAGAGTTCAAATCGACGGCGCCTTCACTCCTGGGATGCTTCTCATCGTCGATTGGCTGTGATAGTTCCGCATGCGCAGGGGGCTCCGCCGGCGAGTCCGCCAGTACCTGTTCCGCCTGCTTGCTGCCGAACGTTACGACTAAAAGCAAAATCCACCCCACTACGATGCGAAATCCTCTTGCCGTCTTCATACTTGAATCTGCTCTCCGCTAGTTGCCGCTTTTTAACTGTTCCTTGGTTGTTGCGCGAACCGTCAATTTCGCGATCTACTCCAGGCAGTCCAGGCAAAGCCAGCAGCCGGCTCGTTATCGACGGGGGCGTACGCAGCCATTTTCCGATACATGTGCCATCTGGAAGTTTTTTGGAAAGCCCGAGGCACCGACTGACGACTGCGTGTCGTTTCGTTCCGTCGTTGTGCGTACGTCGCACTCGCCCGTAAGGACACTTTAATTGAGTGTGAGTTTGTATGTGTATGTGACTGGTGTACCCACACAGCGGACCACCCGCAGACGTCACTATTAATCGAAATTACTTGCCGCGCGGCTTATTCCAGCTGCCCTGAAGGGTTTGACAGCCAAAGTGGAGGTTAAGCTGAGATAGTGCAAATTTTGGAGCAAACTCTTGGGATATCACAATCGCCGGTATGACCAGAGGCATCCACGGGATTTAAATGACAGTGCAGTTATCATGAAGGTTCGGACGAAGAGAAAAAATAACGGACTTGATTGTTAGTTTGAGCATTCGAGTGATTGGATATAGCAAGACTACTGTTTTAGTAGGATCTTTTGTAATCAAGTGCTCCAATTGCTTGTATGTTTAGTTAACACTATTCATACTTTACCAGTGTTATTAGAAAAATATATAAACAATCATGGCTTTGAACGATGCTAAACTTGATGTAAGTGAATTATTTCATTATGACATAGTTTCGTTGCACCGTTACAACTTTTGTGGTTGGTGAACTTTTTTTGAATGTCTTTCTTATTGCAGATGTACGATGACGGAATATCGTCAGTAGATCCCCAACATGTACAAGGGGAAATGACTGTTGGTGCAAATATGAGAAATCAGGCTAACCTTGGTGAACCGGACTTCAACACACTTGATGAACCTATTAAAGTTACCATTGTATGAATCACAATATATGATATGTAATTATAAAAATTCGTTTTATATCTAAATCATTATTATAATTTTACAGTTGAGGGATGTTCAAGCAGTTGGAAGGAAATTTTATCATGTTTTATATCCTAAAGAGAAAAAAAGCTTACTTAAAGAATGTTAGTTATTAATATTTTCTAAACAAAATTTTCTAAGTAATATAACATTTAAGCTTTGAATTGCATTTTAGGGGACTTATGGGGGCCACTGGTACTTTGTACATTTATGGCAATGTGAGTAATTAACTTTCATGATATAATTATGAAATTTTATACCTCTGATTAAACTTTCTAATTAATGATAAAAATTTATGAATTCAAGGATCCTACAAGGGTCTTCCGAAAAAGCAGATAATTCTAATGATGGTGGTCCAGAATTTGCTGAGGTTTTTGTGATAGTATGGATAGGTTCTATGGTAGTTACCTTAAACAGTAAACTTCTTGGTGGCAATATGTTAGTATATGTATTTATTTATTCACAAATATTATATTTAAAATTGCAAACTATAATTTCTATGTGCAATTTTTAGATCATTCTTCCAAAGCGTTTGTGTTCTTGGATACTGTTTGCTACCAACAGCTATAGCATTGATTATTTGTAGGATCATATTACTCGCCAATCAAACTATCTTCTTATTTATTCTTCGATTTGTAATTACAGTTATTGGATTTGCATGGGCAACTTATGGTAAGCCCTTATAAATGTAATTTTTTTAGTAAATTTGAGATTTCAATTAAGTAGTTGTTTTTGGTTTTAGCTTCAATGGCATTCCTTGGAGATAGTCAGCCAACAGGAAGGAAAGCTCTGGCAGTATATCCGATATTTTTGTTTTACTTTATAATATCATGGTTGGTAATATCCCATACTACATAAAATGAGATAAGAAAAAAGCAATCATAGACTGTACAACGATCTAGCACAAAATTGTAAAAATGATATGGATGAACATAAGGTCAGTACTTTACAATTGTGAAATGGAAAAATTGATCACTGTGCATTTTGTTAAATCCAATATTGTAAAAAGAGTGGTACACTCAGGTTTTGGTCAAAGTGTACTGTGTTAGTATGACTGGTTTATATTATGTGAGGATTTACAGAAGAATGTGGTGAGATTTTTTATTGTATGAATAATACAAGGGGACACAGTATTTATTTTTCCTTAAAAAGAAAGAAAAAGAAAATAAGTGACTATACAACAATTTAACTTACAATGAGATGAAAGACACACTTGCAGATTTCAATTATATGTGTAAAGATATACTTGCCTTTAATAATCTGTACATATTCATTCCTAAGAATGGCGATAAATGAATTAACGAGAATAAACGTATGTAGAAAAACTTTATTTACACGATTTCTCTCTTTTTTTTAATTACATGTATGTAAAATACTGTTGTAACTTTTGAAAAAGTTCTCTACTATCTCGGTGCGCAGGATATGCATTCAAAGCTTTTTGTACCGATATGTAACTAGTCTGTAAGTCTCCATTCTAAAACAAGAGAATTGCAATTACAGCATCAACCTTGCAAATAAATAAATAAATTGTTTAGAATGAGAGAGAGAGAGAGAGAGAGAGAGAGAGAGAGAGAGAAAAGGGTTTTTACATTGTATGCCAAGTATGCACTGTTGATATGCGGTTCATACGTATAGCCCGCAATACTGGCCGCGGCGTGAAAGTATATACGAGCGGCTAGCACATTCCCGTTTTTCATCTCTAGTACGCCTAGGTTATTATAGGACGGAGCGTGTCTATTATCTGCGTTGATAGCCAGTCTCAAACATTCGCTCGCCATTATCAAATCTCCCAAGCACTGAAAAGTTAAATTAGGAACTTCGTTTTTATTCCATACTTTTTAATATTTATAAATTTAAAAAAAATCACGATTGTTTACTTACTATAGCTATGTGCGAAATATTGTACCAAACGTCTGCAGAACTTTCATCAGTGGCTAGAATCAAGGCCCTTTCAAAGCATGATATTGTAAAGTCATACTGCTGAGCATAGAAGCAGCACAATCCCAAATTATTGAACAACTCAGCATTATAAACGCCCATTTGCAGTAGTCTCCTGTTCAATCGTAAATTCATCAGTGATTGATCCGAGAGATGATACTAAACGAAACATTTATCGCATTTTACCTGTAATATCTTAGTGCGATTTCAGGCTGATCGTTGTAAAAGTGATGGAGCCCTATACTAGCGATGGCCTCGGTGTGAGAAGCGTCTTCGTGAGCTATCACCTTGTAATACTTCACGGACATGGGCACATTGTTCATGCCTTCGAAAATTCGCGCCATCTCCGTCAACACCGACACCTGACAAACCGAGTTGCAAGAGCGACATTTTACTTTTGTTTATTTATAACTCAAAGTGTGATGAAAATAAAAAGAAAAGAGGCAGAATATCAAAAATGCTTACATCATTTGGGAAGTACTCCAGACCCTTTTTACAGAGCTCGAGCGCAGCAAGAGGTTGATCCAGCTTGATGTAGACTCTCACAAGTCTCAAAATCGTCTCAATCGTTTTGCATTCCCGTAGAGCAGATCGAAATTGCTGTTCCGCGTCTCTCACCAACCCCAGAGTGTAGTAACACTTGCCCAACTGCACTTTCCACCACCAATCCTTGTACTGGCACGCTTGCGTTGCTTGCACAGCCAAATCTAACGCCTAATAATCATTTCAAGCTATTAGTTGCTTTTTTAACTTGCAGATGTTAATAGCAAAGGATAGCGATATTTTTTAAAAACAATCTTTGGTAAAATAATTTAAATAATTACTGCCTATTAAATTTGTATTTGTAAAGACATTTTCCTAACATTCATTGATTGTCAGCTTCTGAATGAATTTTTAAAAATTATCTATCTAAAGAACAGTTCTGCGAAAGTTTGTAAACCACTAAGAAATAAACAAAATAAAGATTTCAGGTAAACATTAATAAAATGTTAATATTTTTTTTTAAATTTTCTAGTGTGCAACTTTCAAAACATTGATATCTCAACGAGGAATATTTCAAAAGTAACGGAGGCTGCGATCAATATGGGGAGTGGGCAATAAAAATATGAAGATCGCTTACATAACGCGGGTCGTGCTCGTGATAATAAATGTACTCGAAGAGGGGCTTCGCGATGCCGGGCTGCGATGCGTACTTGGAGATATTCAGCCTGGAAAGCTGAATGAACGGTCCTCCGGGCTCGGTGAGCATCGACGCGGTGCCGAGTCTGTCCTCGAAACAAACGATTAGGCGATCGAATTCGTAGAATAAAAAGCATTTTATTTATTCCATCGCTTGAAAAGTTCACCTGACGCTTCGGCCGGTGCTTGCGGTGATCGGACGAGCAGTGGCGGCCGTCCTTGGGGTCCGCAGAGTCTGTTCCATGCCCTGCGACGTGTCCAGCGCAGATTGAGTCGCTGGCCTCACGACACCCGTCACTGGCCTACCTATTTATTTATTAACTTCTCTTTTATTAAAACAATTTCAAAGTTTTATCCATTAGGAAATGAAAATTGTTTATTAGTCACCGAACTATTTTTGGTATTTAATTTTTCCATTTCGCTGAAACTCTAAATGATTATTCACATTTCAACCTCATTACGTAGTAATTTTCACTTAAGCCTGACCTTGTTCTTATAAAGCTGATTATAATTTTATTATTCACCGCAAATCACGCGAATTCATCGACCAATTGGTTCGGTTTATTTTCATAAGCCCCGTCCGATACTCGAGCTATTTTAAAATCATTCATAAAAGTGTACGCACATTTCATGAGTAATTTCACCAGTCCAGTAGCGAAGCGAATTATCGAGCAGAAAAGGAGCGCAAATTAAAGACCGAAAGTTATCAGGTGAGAGTCCTACCTGACTGTGTCCTGGGGCGTAGGCCGTGACCGGCGATGGCGGTGCCGGGGTTTTTTAGCGAGGTCCCGGGCCGCGGCATTGACGCTATCGTGTCGTTATCGAGCAGACTCTCCGCTAAGCCCTCCTCCTCGCCCTCGATGTCGTCCACGTACACCTGCAGCGTCAGCGCCCGCATCTTCAACACCCACACCGCCTGCGCGCGTGCGAGTCCGCGGAAAACGGAAAACCGTCAGTTATTCATACCTTACTTTACAACGTTCCATCTCAGTATTTTTTATGACATGCCACATATACTTATAACGCCTGACATTTACTGCTCCCGTCTGTTTACTACTCGAATTTATTATTTACAATTTAGAGTGCCAGGGGAAACATAGCGCTCTAATCCGCAGTTAGATTACCGCCGTGCAATGAACAATCGTATACCGACGGCATAATGAGCGCTAATACGCACTGTGCATCATGGTTACATGCGCGGCATTAACAAACTGGCTATAAAAAGGGGGATCTCGATGTCGAAGGGGCATAATTTAATTGCACGGTTACCTGGTCGAGCGGGCTCTTGCGGAGTAGCTCGGTGCAGGCGGCGGTGCACTCCTCGTACCGCCTGCGCCGAAAGAGGCTGAGGGCGAGGTAGAGCTCCATGCTGTCGCGCGGCCGATTGAACGATGCCGAGCGGCGGCCGGCCGCGTTATCGAGCATCTGCGTAGAACCGGCCGTTTGTACGCGCGCGTATTACCTTCGCCCACCTGTCCCCCGTGCTTTGCGTCGTTACCTGCTTGCGGGCGCGCGCCGGTCACGGCGGATTTATCGATTGCGCCCACCACCGCGACGGGCAAGAAAACTCGTGGCAGCGCCGACTATCGCCGCGAGCTTTTCTCTACAATACGTGCCGGGCTCGATTAAGATCGATCGTCGGGTTCGCGAGTAACTTCCTTTCGAGTTCGCTGCATAAGCAATGCTTAACTCTTTACTTATTGAGCTTGCTAAAAGTAAAGTAAAAGTCCTCTTGGGATAGTTTTTTTTTCTTTCATTTTTTATTATAAATTATCATTTCTTTTTCCAGCTTGTTTCGCCCAGGAATAGGTTGGGTAGTTTTAATGATTTGCAACCCCTAAATCAAAGGGTGATATCGGTAATTTGAATTGTGAAATTTCAATGCGTGGGAGCGATTGTGCACTGCGCGGAGCAGGTATTTTAGATATAATGTACGAGCTCCTGGCACGCGCATAAATTTTAATTACATTCATTTGCATCGCACCTAATATTTATTTTTTCGCTTTCAATCTGTTGCGCGTAATTATACTAGGAAATGCTTAAAGTTACGCAGAATCGCATTTGTAATTTTAAATACTCACCATTAATCCATCACTTTGTAAACTTTTCTAAAATTTTCCAGCAATCAGGCTGCTTTTTTTACCAGTGTGACGATATTTCGTTCTAGAGGATATACTTACACATAAAGTACAAAATTGTATAATGCTACAAATGCGGCAAATTCAGTATCTTATGTAATTATATGTAATTGCTAGGCTATAATGATTAATGTAACGTGCTATTGTCAAATTATCCGCAATAAAAAAACTTTATTTGATGAAATCGTCGAAAATTTGCGCCTGAAAGATTGACTGCCGTAAAGCGTTGCTTCCAACACTTGGGGAACAGTTGGAGTCATTTGAAATGAAAGTCCGTAAAAAAAAGAGCGATTCGTCCGATTCGACCGATTTGTCCTTCGGGAAAGAAAACTCCGGCAATTTCAGCTGTAGCTTAGTCGAGGATGAGACTAGAAAGACGCGCCGAGCCCTCGGATTATTTAGCAGCGAAAACTTTCCTTCAATTAACGGGCGGCGGTCACGGCGACAATTGCCGTCGGCCTCTTCCTCTCCGGAAACTCGTGTCTCACCGAACCCCTCGCGATAAGCATGCTCCCGCCGCATGCGGGTCGTCGGAAAAGCTTCTACCGACGGCGAAACGCGCGCGCGGGCCATCTTCGGCTTCGGCCGTCCAAATTCGTTGAATCGCAGCGAGCGAGGGGCTTGCCGGAGTGAGATGGAAGGAGAGAGAGGAGGTCCGGGCCGTTGGCTATCAGCATAATCAGTGCCATCACGGTCTATTTATACGGATAGCGCTCCCGGTTAAGAGCGAGGCGATTACATGGGGACACACGGCCGCGCGCGCCCGAGAGTCACGACGCTATATTGGCCGCGCGGTAGGAGCACGCAGTGCTGATCGTCTCGCGCCGAGGTAGTAGTCGTGGACTGACCTCTCGATGCATACGGCCGAGGTCCCGACGCAGGCCGCCGCGACGTCTCCCGCCATCGAGCCCCAGCCCCGGTGAGCATGCCGGCCTGACGCGAGAGCCCCACAAGGACTAGTGCACCCCCGCCCAGCCAGGATCCTCCGTCGGGAGCGACTCACGCGTACGCCGAGGTATGTCGCACGAGGTTACCTACTCAGCAATGGGTAACGTCAGCTTTCTTCACGATCGACGAAAGGAATCTCTTCGCTTTCCCGTATTCTTTTTATAATTTCTAGGGCGTTATTTTGGATTTTCTTGCACGTGAGAGATGAAAGAGCGACGCGCGCGCGATCGACTAGTCGAGTACGTGGGAGAAGCGGAATTGGCGCTTTTTTTCAATTCGACGCTAATCGCACGAGCGGGGAATTATTCGTGCTCCTTAATGAGACCTTATTTTCTCCGTTCGTATAACAAAAGCGTTTTTCTCCGCCGTTAAAAGCGCAAATTAAAATGTGGTGCAAGGTCAATAAATTACGGACCTTTGCCGTCATGCACCTCCGTCTCTGCAGCGATGCTATTCACTATCATTAACAGGAGATTGTAACTTTATAAGCGAATTTTTTTCAATCTGCTGCTATCGTTACTGATGCTTGACGCTTTAAATTATATTAACACGGTCCCGGATTTTTTGAAAATTTTCATGAAAAAATGAAAAAGATATTTAAAAACACAACTGCTAAACCTTGAAACTTTTTTATCTTAACTTGAACGGAAATTACTTAAAAAGCCATTTGTTCGCACGCAATGTGGTAAATGCAAAATAAGACAAAACAGGTTCTCTCAGTTGTATAGTAACTGAGCGTAACCTTGGTGCATCAAACGCGCACGTGTCATTGATTTGATTTCAGTCCAACAGTAATATTTTGGAGGGAATGACAACAATGAATAAGCAAGCATTTAAAGATATTTCCAATAAACTCTCATTTATAAAGAACTTACATTAAAATAAATAAATTGTGCTATTTTAATTACAACAAGGAAGTTTGCTAATCAGATTAGCTATGTCAAGCATAATTAAATCAATAAATTATATACTTACTATAAAAAATTATTCCTTTTCATTGGCCAACTGAACAAATATTTTTTTCCCTAACAATGGCTAATTACCGCCGTTGTAAATGAATTAGACCAATATATTGAATCCGAGTGGAAAGTCCTAATCGCGGCTATGAGTTGTGTGGTACAAATTGGCCCATAGTTTTGCGTCATCTCTGACGTTACTGGTACGACGCCATCGAATCTAATTGCAGCCCAGAAATTCGGGGCAGGAAGCATGCAAATGGTAGTCGGTACAAAATATACGTATCACTTACGTCGAGTTAAGAGATGCTCTCGGTGTAACCTACTTAGTCGTCCAAATATGTAGGCGCACGTCGCGCACAAGTGATATGGGGCGCGAGCCCCATTCACCTCTTCGTATCGGTTTATTAAGATCTTGAACGCAAAACAAGAAGAAAATTACCCCGCCTCGATCAGCTGGCTTACTGCGCCAGGCCAACGGTCATTTCCTCGCTCATTTCGGCCGAATTGATCCCTGAAACAAACTATACGACTCGCTTATACTGCCCAACAGCGTATATTTACTCGCGATCAACGCTCTGCGTAATCACACCTCTGCGCTCTAGGATTAATTGATATCCGCGCTAATAGACGCTAATTATATTTTATCATACGCTCGATGCGATTTCTCCGATGCGTTAATAAAGTCACCCCATCGAATAGCCGAGCGCGCGTCCCATTTCAGTCGCCCGTGATCATTCATCATCCGCTCCGTGACCTGAAAGTATTCAATCAATGAAACAGCGTGGGTTACGTGGGTATGGTTATCGTTCGCGCTTTTACACTTCGCATTCACTTTTTTAGTAAGAGGGTGGCAGGAAGATGACGAAGCAGGATGCCCGGAGCGATTCGAGAGTTACCGCGGTCGAGTACGTCTTTGCGGAGGCCGCTGCAGGAAAGGACTCGAAGGATGAGACGCCGGACGCAAACGGAACGTCCGCCATGCCGGATCGCGGCACCTGGGCCAGTAAAACCGAGTTCCTGCTATCCTGCGCTGGATACGCGATCGGCATCGGCAACGTCTGGAGATTTCCTTACCTGTGCTACAGAAATGGAGGAGGTATGTTTATTTTACTTCAAAACGGAAGTGTAGTATTTTTCAAGCATCATTTAAACTATTATTTTCATTGCAATAATTAAGTAATATTTATCATTAAAATTGAATCCAGCGTCAACGTTATTAAATGCAATCGAGCTCGAGTCGAGCAATAACTACGCAGATATATAGTAATTCAAGCCCTACCTTTTTCAAACTATCAAAAGCTCCGGACTCGAATAAAAAAGCAGCCAAACAAAGTCATTCTAATTTGACTATTGGAATGTTAGGCTCGAGGCGCGCGACGCTCCTCTTCCTTTTCGCATTATAGACGTCAGCGTGCCTCCGCACTCATACGCGTCACTTCCGACAGTTTCGAGTATGACCGTCCCCTCTATTATAGCTCTTTGATAAAAAAGGAAAAAAACAGTGAATCGATCGTGACTCACTCGAGCTCGGACAACCCATCAAAATGTAATCGCACGCCGAATCTTCAAGATCGACTCGCCTGCTTTATATCTGCAAGTGATACGATTGCTTCTCGAGGGCCTCTTTACCCATACACCGCGAGCGTATCGAGCGCGGGCGCGACAATTGACGAGGAGCTAAGCTTTTGATTGGATGATTTTATCTGGTGTGCGTCTCTCTCGGGCGCCTGTGGCCGCGCGCGCACACAGAGTCGCGCTCGCCAATTGCTTTCTGCCCTTGGAAATCTCTTCCTCCGCGCCTCGTACGAGTCGATGCACGTGCACACGTACAGACGTGCGACGAGCGGTGGAACAATGCTCGCCGGCCGTCCGTCACTAGTGTCACTACTTACCCGCGGGATTCTCGCTTTCGGCCGCTGCAGCGCTTGCACGTGTCTCGCGCGATGCTGCTCCACATCGAATTAGCGCTTCGCTCGATCGCCCGTGCCGGGAAAAAAAGCAGGATGGAGAGAGAATTAATAGAGGGAGAGAGACGAATCCCCGCATACGCGGTCGCGATGTTTTTGTTCTCCCGCTTTTCTCCTTTCAGATTCATTGTACCGGCGAACAATGCTGTAAGAGATGAGCGGATTAAGCCTGCCTCATCAGCGATAAATTGCATTATTTAAGGTCTATTCATTTTTCACGCGTGGGCTTTTAAGTGCCGAGCGTCCACTAGCTCCACTAGCGTCCACTTCCACTTTTCACAAATAAAAGAACTTTAAACATTTTCCCAGAGGTCAATTTAAGTGTGTAAAAGAATGCGTGTTTCGAGCAGGAGCGTTCCTGGTGCCGTACCTACTGATGTTGTTCCTCTGCGGCATTCCCCTCTTCTTCATGGAGTCGTCCATGGGTCAGTTCGGCGGCACTGGCTGCATAACGATGTTCCGGATGAGCCCACTGTTCAAAGGTATAACGCGAGTCTCGGTTAATCGTATAATAGTAGCTCGGTCATTTCTGACCATTTGATTTTGCACCCGCAGGTGCTGGATTTGCAATCGTCATAATAAACGTCATCTGCACGATGTACTACAACGTCATAATAGCCTATCCACTTATGTTCCTTGTCATGTCGTTCAGGAGTACCCTACCTTGGGAGGGTTGCGACAATCCCTGGAACACTTACGGTTGCTTGAAGGTACATTCGTGCAGCTGAGCCTTAAGATTAAATCCGAATCCTAGGAGTCTTATTAATTTATCTATTCATTGGCAAGTAGTTAGGTGGCGAGGTTTTCACGGAGAAAAACGAGACGGATCAGATGCAGCTGATTGCAAAGACGAAAACACCGGCCGACGAATTCTTCCAGTAAGTTATTTCAATTTTCTCCCGAGATCCAGAGATAATAGAAAGATTTAATCTTTTCTGTACTTTATAATTAACAATCCCCATTTGCATTGCTAATTAGCCTTAGTCACGAACAATCTGTCATTTTAGTAATCACATTCTAAAGATATCGGACAGTATAGACGACATCGGCGGTATAGTATGGCCGCTGTTCATTTGCAATTTAATTTCATGGATCATAGTCTTTCTGTGCATCTGCAACGGAGTCAAAACTGTCGGTAAGGTAAGGATCAAAATCTAAGCGCGGAAAATCCCCAAATTTTATTCGCAGTCACTCCATCGGGAAATAACTATCGACTAATGCACAGGTTGTATACTTTACCGCGACCTTCCCGTTCGTCATACTCTTCGTTCTCTTCATTAGAGGCGTCACTCTTCCTGGTGCCATGGATGGAATACTTTTCTATATCATGCCCAAATGGAATGAGTTGCTCAATTTGAAGGTAATATAAAAAAAAAAAATAGTTTTTATTGTTTAAATAAATTATGTGTTGTTACTTCAGGTGTGGGCGGATGCTGCCATACAGATCTTTTTCTCTCTGGGACCTGGCTGGGGCGGTATTGTAAATATGGCTAGCTATAATCCATTTCGTAATAATAATCGAATGTAAATAAGAAATTTTACTTGTCATTACATTAACAAATCAATAATTACTAAAAACTTGTCATTAACTTTTCCTTTAGGGATTCGATACTGGTGCCAATTCTGAATTGCGGCACGAGCATTTTCGCTGGATTCGTTGTGTTTTCAGTGCTCGGTTTTATGGCGTATAAGACGGGCCTTCCTGTATCGACTGTAGCGACTGGGGGTACTTTACAAAGACTAAGAAAAATAATAACAATAAATTTAAAAAGATTAAATCTTTTTACATTTATTTTTCAGGACCCGGATTAGCTTTTGTAACATATCCAGAAGCGATAACGATGCTTCCTTTTCCTCAAGTCTGGGCTGTACTATTTTTCGTCATGCTTTACCTCTTAGGAATGGATAGTTGTGTGAGTACCAACTTATTTTATTACATTAAAGATATGATTTTTAATGTTAAAATGTTCAACAGTTTGTACAAATTGAAGCTATTATATCAAGTGTGACTGATGCATATCCACATTTGAGAAGGCACAAGCAGCTGGTGACCCTGGGCTCTCTATTTCTTCTATTCCTCGGCTCTATTATGTTCGTTACAAATGTTAGTTTGTTGTTAAATTTTATTTGAAAACGATGTTTTCGGAAAATCTAGTAATAGCAAATAATGTCACTTAGGGTGGAATGTACATCTTGCAAATGTTTGACTGGTATTCTGCATCGATCTCCGTCATTTCCATCTGCCTGGTGGAGGTGATCGTCGTAGGGTGGACTTACGGTGAGCTCTCAAATGAATAAAAGTCATTTATGTGAATTATCTACCATAGCATTGCTTAAATTTGTATTTTGATATTTTTCTCACTCAAAGGATGCGATAATTTTGTGCGAGATGTTGAATTCATGATCGGCGAAAAATTGCACTGGTGGTGGCCACTCTGTTGGAAATACATCACACCCGTCATATTATCTGTGAGTATACGCCGCTTGTTCTTGGATATGAACGATACAATAAAGCAACTTAGAATTTTGCGAAATTCGACTAGGAAATCTTGCTCGATTAAAAACAAATATGTATATTTTCTGTAATTTCAGTTCATCTTCGTAACGACGATTCTGTTTAACACTCGATTAACTTACAACGGAATCGCTTATCCAGAGTGGGCCATCGCCGTAGGCTGGTGCTCTTGCCTTATCAGTATGCTATGTATTCCTGGATACATGATTTACTATTTCTTATTTTATAAGGTGGAAATAACTTTTATATTGACATTCTATCTTTTAACAAATTAGCTTCTAAATCACTTTTTCTACGACGCAGGGAACGTGGAAGGAGAAATTTATATATGGTGTGAATCCAACGAGTGAGTGGGGACCGCAGAAGAAGGAGGATCGTGAAGCTTGGGAGAGATTTTTAAAGAGTTCGCCAAGACTTTCCGATCACGCACACATCAACGGCGTTAAAGTCACGAACTGTTAACAATAAATAAACGTATAGATTTAAGTTTACTCCAATGTGCCGATAAAATGTACAAAAAGTGACAAAATATTCATGGCCTAATGTGCATTAATGTTTATATTAACAGAATAACAATAAATTTTTTTAAAAAGAAAATAAACGCCCAAAGTTACACTTTGAACGAAGAAAAAATCGAATTAATACAATTCGACGGATCGAGCACGTTGCATGACTATAAAAGAACATTACTCAATTGTTTACTTTTCGAGAGCACAATGATCTGACGAAATTTTCTGGTTAAAAAAATGTTGAAATAAATGTTCGAGCACTTACCATCCTCAAAATTATCAGTGAAACTCAGCACGTATAATAAGTTTCGTCTTCGCCAAAAAAAAAAAAAAAAACGAAAACCAGAAAGATGTTTAAACAAGCGCCACTGACGAAGCTATGCTGGAACGGCGGCGGGTTAACCTCGAGCGACCGCGGCCGATCGCGGCGCGCAACCAGTACGTTGTCGAACACACAGTCACCGTCCCACTCGACCAAGGGAGATGTCCAACAGAAAAAGGTAGCTCTCGCGAGTGGAAAAGGCAACAACGACAGCGAAGATGACGCGGAAGCGAGGACCCACCAGCTGCAGCAGACTCGCTCGGAGATGCTGCGCAAGAAAGCGGCGAAGCAGAAGCGCGAGGAGATCCGCGTGAAGATGATGTTCTCGTCGTCGCTCGACCCTTACGACCGGCCGCTCAGGTGGTGGGAGAAGCCGCACGTCAAATACGCGTAAGTATCGGCGACGTCGCCGGGGCGTAACGCCGGTAACGCGACCCTCCCCCCGGCCTACAGGCTGAATCGCGTGCCCCGGATCAGGCCGACTATGTGTCATGCGCCTGTCGAGGGGCGCGAACTCCCGCGAGTTTTAATAGTACCACGCGTTTTCGGGGCCGCGTGTGGATTATGGATCGACGTTGTCTGTCTGTCTGCCGCGCCGAAGACGGTTATGTGGCGCGGGGCGCGCCACTTATTCGCCGCCTCTGCCCATCAGTCCGCTCGCGCCGCAGCTCCGATAAGTGCCTTCCTCCATACACCGATACCCAAGAGACGCGAAACTTCATCCTGCGCTTTTCACTCTTTCTTTCTATGGGAACATTTTCTTTCGCGGAAAGACCGATTGTTTATCTTCTCGACAACGTCACTGCTCGGAGATTTCTCATTTCTCGCATGCGGCTACCCTCACAAACAGGAGTAAATCAATCCCGCGTTCGGAGATTTCATAAAGACACCTCGACTGGAGGAAGTTATTCGACGAGGCGCAAAAAAAGTTTTCGATCAACTTTGAATAGTATCCCAGTGGTTGGGGTACGCGTGTGGAAAAGTTGGAGCAGCACCGGGATCACCGCGTCGGCCGTTACGCGCGAGCCGCTCCGTCGGACGTATCGATAAGCGCGGGATGAATTTCGCCGGGGGCTTCTGGGCGACGGTAGAGTTGCTCGTCGCTCACGAGTCGACGTCGCACTCGCATCCGTTCGAGGATGACGTCGAGGATTGGCTCGAGAGCGTCTCGAGCAAAGTAAAAATGCAGCTCGAGGGCAGCGCCGAGACGGACAAGCAAGAGGACGCCGGCAGCAACTGCGATAACAGCGTAGATTATGGAAATCTCGTTGATTGCAGGTACATATCGAACTTTGTCGATTGCGCATTTTCGCAGTTGACGTCGCTGCTGAAACTTTCGCCACTGCTTCATATTTAGATCTGGCTGGTGCTCGGGCTGGTGAATCAGTTTTTTTATAAACCATTTCTTTCTATTTCTTTTTATTTTTCAATAAAAATAAGTTTTCTTTGAACTTCCTAGGCGTCAAGAAAATATATTTGTACCTAAGTAACGGGTACTCGTATATCAGGGTAATTTTTAGTGTTACAATAAAAAATAAAGATAAAATCAATAAATATTATTAATTTACGTTTAATATATTATTATTCAACTATTCATATTGATATTGTATTATTTTTCCATGTTTTAAGAACAGTATGATAATACTGCTAAACTAAATAGATTTATTGTATTTATTTAGAATTAATTTATTTAGTTTCTTTTCAGAATTGTGATAAAGTAAATATCACAAAAGCACGAAGCTGTGCAAATGAAAAGGATTTCTTTCACTTACGCAATCTATAAAAGGCAGCAAGCGCTCTCCCGCGATTTGCCCGCGATAAATTTTAATTTTATACCACTCAGACCCGAAATGAAAAAATACACGCGCAAATCAGTGGGTAAAGTACGATTAGCTCTGTATAGCTCCGTATAACCGTGGCACTTCGCTCTCTTATTAGTCTATTGTTTCTCCGAGGAAGAGCAAATCCTCCGCAAACAGCCCGTTGAGTACATCTTTCCCCCTTTCTAAGTTAAATGTACGGTACGACGGCTGCGCGGCGTCGGAATATCCCCGGCGCGCACCCCTCTACTCTCGAGACCCTACACCTTTTCCCGGCAACTTTTTTCTTCTCTAATTTGTTGACCCACACGTTTCATTAGTCATACGCGCTCATCGGGGTCCAGCAAACTCCATTACAAGGGGAGTGCCAGGAATTATTTTTGCCTTCTCAAATTAGATTACGCTGGGCTTTCATCAAGCACTAGATTAAGTGCGTAATCCGGGTGTTGCAAACAAGCTGGCGGATGGCTTCTTTAGTGGTATTTATGGAACTTGATAGCCAAGCATAAATATCGCAGTGCCCGTGGAAAAGTTTTCACCCCGCGCGAGATTCGCCGGAATGGAGTTACAGGAGTAACGGAAAACAAGGACGTAAAGCGCGTGGGGAGGTCGCGACGTTTATTCGTTTGCGCTCAATTTTCCATCTCAGCTGACGACTGAAGGTGCTTTACAACGGTTCTACGTCGCTTAACAAATCTTTTCTCCATTTTTAAGAGACAATTTACAACTATATTCTTATGTATTCTTGTCTTTGTTACCTGTTTCTACGAATAATATGCACATTGATATATTTCATTTAGTCAATATTTCTGTTATGTTCACTCTCCAGAATTATATAATTCCAGTTAGAACTATTGTAGTCATCATTCTGAATGGCTGCGATAATTTGAGTTCAATAAGCTACAATTTTCACTTTCAGTTCTGTTTTAAATTTGCGTTAGATTAAAATAATAAAAGGTTTAAGTCAACTTTAATGTTGTAATTAAAGCGGTTTATCCAAAAATACAATTTCATCGTTATTAGGAAAATTTACGAGACGCTGGCAATATCTCACTAAGCAGGCGCGCATGGCTTATAAGCAGTCTAACTATGGCTCGCCTTTGTATGTAACATATCACACAATTTGATACTCTCGGACTCGTTAACTATCCTCGCGACTGCGACTTTACGTGTAAAAGAGCCGCGCTCGTGCGCATCCGCCAGATGTGGATAGTCTGTCGGCACTCGTCCATCATCTACTTCGCGATTAAACCGACGCTTTATCTTATAACGCATCTTGCCGCGGCATCCGCTTTTTTGACATACTCGGCACGTTTTATCATCACTTCAGAAAACGCATTTTTGCTGGGTAAATTTGTTTCGCGGAAAATTTGTTTTTTTTTTGTGGAAATTAATTTTGAGTTTGCCTTGTGTGCATGAAACTAATTTGAATTATTTTAGAAGTCAATGGGCGTATAATGAATTTTTTGCTGATGTACAGTAAATTTTTTTTCAAATAAATGAATACGACATTATTATCACTGAAAGCTACAAATGCGGAAAAATGAAGTATTTTTCCTCATTAATGGATTCGATTGAAAAATAATTACATTTTATTTCTATAAATTACTCAATAATTTTTGTATTCATAAAAGTTAATAAAGCAGTTAGATAAAGCAGCCGCAATCCATTTTCATCGAGCACTTTCCCATTTTTTCAATACAAATTCGGCACGGCTTCATACAAATCATTGCTAATCCTATTACAACAAAGCCGAGATTTGTACAAAAGGAAAACTTTTCAAGCGAACGTCAAGTAAACGCTTATCGCAGAATGAGAGAGGGAAAGGGGGAGGGAGGGAGAGGTGAACGGCTCTTATAGCGGAAAATGATAATAGCTCGGGCGAAAAATGCAGCGGTGTCGAAACCGTTTGGGTGTTGCAGTGGTGATGGAATTATACACATGGGAAAAGCGGGACGATGGATGAATCGCGTTCCAAGCGGCGAGAGACATCGGCGCCGCTCGCTTCGATTTCTTGACGTCAACATCAGTGGACCACCTGCGTCGCGCAGTACGGAAAAGTTCCAACCGCCGCTCTCGGGTTCACGAAAATTGCGTGATCGAAAACAAGGGTCGAACTATCCTCCCTCTCCTTCTTTCTACTTGCCGCCAACCTCTGTTTTCCTTTTCCCTTCGCACCTGTTCCCTACGGTAATCTCTCGCGGAATTTGGTTTCACGCTGAATTATTTCCGGGTATTTTCCTACCAAATGTTACTTGTTACTTTGGACTGTCTTCATGAAAATTGGACAACAGAAGAATCACCTACCTGTAGACGATCTATTACATATTAAGCTACAACTCACTAGTCCTTTCAGGAGAGTTTCATGCATGTCTTTGGAACTGTCGTCTAAATGAATTTTTCTCATTTGTTACTCAAGTTTATCGTATTAATTTTGTTTTTATTTTTCTACGGTTATTTAATTGCAACGCTTGAAAACAGGGTGAAAACAACAAATTCGAACAGAATAATATATTTTTTTGTAAAATTAAACAATATCATTATACTGAATAATATAAAAATTATTTTGAGTTGAAATAAAAAATTTTCCTCTAACGTAATGTAATCCGAAAGTTTAAAATATTTTATAGAAAGTTAATGGTTCTGCATGCAGCTGTTTCAAGTACTAAATGTTATTCATTTAAGACATAATTACAATAGTCTTTTGTAATATAATTCTCACTACATATTTGTAAGTAAAATTCAATTCCATAAAGTTAAATGACAGTTTATCCCTTTCGAAGGATTGTTATTTTAGTAAAATCAGATAGAGGATTTCATCGATTAGAAAAATATTTTTAATGTAGGTACTAATCTATCGATTCACGATTTTATTCGGTTTACTTACAATTATCATAATTCAAGCGCTTAATCATAAAAAAGCTATGAGCCCCTATTCCTCATAACCCTCAAGAAAGCGTAAATCTGTTGATATTACTACTTACCGCAGCTGTGAGGGACTTCTGGAAAGAAGGTCTATTCGAAAAATATATTTATTGGATAGCACTTGAAGCAAAGCCTGCGGAGGACAACAAACGAAAGTCGCTTGGGTGTCTCTTTTAAAATGTCCCGATCGATAGTCGATTGCCTTTGGTTTCTCTCTAGCCTACTAGTGCCGCACACGAAAGAGTCGTCGCGCTTCCTCCCTACAGACACACTAGCATCAAGGCGGCGAAAGTAGTGCATATCGAAAATCAGCTCAAATAGTCGCGCAAATTCCTCAGTCGCACGCCCCCGAACTACCCGGCAACATCATGGTCGAGCTCCACGAGCTTCTCCTACTTACTTTCTGGTAAGTCTTCGCGTCTCGCGGACTCGAGGTGTTCGCCTTCAGAATACTCCCGAAGCTTTCTTACAGTCCGAGGTTTCGCGCTCGAATTCACGCACAAGCTTAATCGCAGCGGAAAAGTTGCGAATTAGCATACCCTCCTACGCTTCTTAGCTCCTCGTCTGACCTAATACGGCCTGACACTACTTCCAGGACGCTGTGCACATCCTTTAGAACTTTGAAAGTGGTTGAGTTTTAAGAGCGCTTGAAGGCAAATTTAGAATGTGGCTATTGAAAAATTAATCAAATCCTGTTATTTTCCTCATCCTCGTTCATCCTCTAGCTTCGTGTAATTTACCTCAATTCTAAAGTGTAAACAGGTCTCAAGAAACGTAATCTTAATGAAAAGCAGCGCGCGATCCTCCGGGTAAACAAAAGCTTCTCTCATTTCCGCTGCGCGTATAACAAAACTCACGATGTTAAAGCTTGCGACGCGTACAGTTGACGTCGTAAATAGCAGCGCCGTTGACGAGATTGTAAGCTTTAACCACAGTACTGATGGTGCTGACCAAGTTAACGACGACATTTAAGTCTATAACGAATAAAAATCAATGTATAAATACACGTCTATGGTCATTTTTTTGTGGTGAAATTTTGCTTTACTCATTTATTATTGTGTTACAAGCGCTTTTTAATTAAAATATGAAACTTTCAATATCATATTTAAAGACTTCATCGTTAAATAGATTTAATGTAAATATTAAAGATCGGAAATATAAATGACTCTGAAATATATTTCATCAGAAACTGATGTATTTAGAATTATTACATAATAGTATATCGCTTATCGCACTTGTATCATACGACATTTTATAGTACAACGTGCGAAAACGCCGAACTATTTTACGCTTACGTGCGAAGAAATAATTTGAAATTCTATAAAACTACATAAATGATTTATCCATTTGATGTAACTTTGGCATATATCAAAAGGTTTTCGAGGAATAGTTCGTTTCTTACTATGTGTTTATATAGATACCGCCGTAATTACATTATATGTAACTTGATTATTATTGATTCTGAAAACTTTACCGTTACATAATTACGGTACAATTCATTTAAGAAAAAAATATACAAATAAAATAAAAGGGAAACTAACTGTAACATCAAACTTCCCTGACACTAACCAAGTCCCGAATCCCAGCCCTGCAGCCTCGAATAAATCATCGGTTGGCGATCGATTCCCTCGCTAGCAAGCATAAGCAGCTCGATCCGAGACTTTAAAAAAAAGGAGGTTGAAAATAGAAAACCGTCACGCGTGCCGAAGGCTCGATAATCGGGACGGTTAAAAAGTGAAAGGCAACTGGCACGGCGGGTGGGGGCTCTCGGGGGTTAAAAATTAACGACGGCAGAGCCCGCGCGGACGAAACAAGCCCGCAATTAGAGGCGCGTGATAGCGGGTTGCCCGAGCGACGATTAATTAACGCCCACTGCCAATTAGATTGAAATCACAATTTCATTTCTCGCGGCCTCTCTTCCACGCTGTTTTCTCCGGTTTCGCGTTTCCTTTTTCACCGCGGCGCGCGAGCGACGGCTCACCGATGACCCAACTGTCCGAGAAATTGATAGGCAATCATAACAGCGTGTCGGATTTTATAACTAGCAAGACAGCTATTTTCAAACGGATTAAAATTGCTCGAGCGACGGGGAAATGGGTGCGATAATTTATTTTTATGAAATTTTAATTGGCGGATTCGTAGAACACTCTTACGATATATGAGAACGATTTTTATTAAACTGATACAAACGGTTGCGGTTCATTATATTGTAATAAAATAATAGAAAAATAGAAAATTATCAGAATTCATTCGCTTTTAAACGAGATTAAAAAATGCGAATAGAGTTATTAGAAGGTCCGAAAATAAAAAGCAAACATTCCTGTAGCGCGCATTCGTTGTTGGAGCAAAGTGAAAGATGAAAATTTTGTACTAAGCGACTCTAATCGAAAAGTTCACCGACGCCCAGCCTTGCATTGTAAGCTTCGCGAGATAAATGAAAAATGATTGGGCATTTTTCGCGCGCTCGTAAACGGCGCGCCTGAAAGCGGCCGGAAACTACGAGGCTAAAAAGTCATCGTCGCTCATTGCGAAGAAACATGTGCTCAGAAATTGCCTTTCATTATCGTTACGATGCGCCGGCGCTCGGCGCAATACCCTTTGACCGGAGGCACTCGCATGTGCAGGGTGGCGCGCGCGCCAGTCACGAACGCCTTTGTGCCGCCGAGTCTTGGAACCGTCCCCCGCGATACCTCGGGCAGTGAGCTACTGGGTAGAGCCCGGGCTAGAATTTCCGGCGCATCACACCGGGGCAGCCCAACTCGCCAAGGGCGCAGAGTGCGAAAAGGAATACCGAGCTTTTCTCGGCCGCAATCCTCGTAACGTAACTAACTTCATCCAGCGGGAATTGTATAACACCGTGGTGATAAAGAACCTGGAGTGGTATTCGCGCGCCGGCTTTATGTTCTCCCTTAAACTAGGCCGTTCGTCCGGCGCAGCGGGAGTAATAAAGGGAAACGCGCGCCGTCCGCGATATAAAAAGAGAACGTTCATATCGTCTCTTTTCTTTTTCTTTTACAGCTTTGCCTTCCCGACGGTGAGATCAAGGCTGGAATACCTGATGGGCAGCAATGTCGTCAGGCTGACCGACCGGAAGTACATGCTGAAGCTGATGGCGAGGATCCGGCAGGATCACGAGGCCCGGCAGGAGGCGCGCATCGCGGAGCGGAAGGTCAGTGCGCCACTCGACCTCTTTTCGCCGTTTTTTTTCTCCCCGCGTCGAGAGTGCGGTGAAGAATTTTAAATATACCGCGCGGGCGTGGGTGGAGTTGGTAAAAATCTTGAACGAGGTTCGCCAACCCATACGATTTAGGACGAGTCGCAAGGATTTTCGCCCACGCATTGCCCTCTCGAGATTGAGGAGAAACGCCGAGAGCGCGCTGAGGACATTATTATTGAAAGAGAAAGAGAGGCTTGCTCGAGGGTACAATTTTTTACGCTGCCACTCAGCCAGATGAGATACCGAAAAGCAGAGGCTGCCGCATGCCTTTGACCCTCGGTGAGCTTTCATCATCGCGCGCACGCGGTGCAGAGATATGTGTACAGTCGAAATTATATTGTTCGAGGGTGCTGCTCATCCGTGAATCGGTCGTATATGAAAAAAAATCGATGTTCATCGTGAATTATTGATTATTAAACGAGCGTTTGCCCGATCAAATATTCATTTATGATAAGTACATGTAGCGAAATGACATCGTTGTAAATTATTAACTGCGGAAAATTATTTGCTTCGAAATACATGTTAGTACCCTCATTATTATGCACATGCAAGACTCGAGGAGCCTTTGCGTCGTCGGTAATCTTCTGGATTTAAACGAAATGAGTTGGTTATCGGTTACCCGGTTGCGCGAATTTGTCGCTACCGTAAACGTTTGTCAAAGTCATATTACTGCGGTTCAGGAAATTCCGCAATTACGGTAAATGTGCAACCGTCAACGTAGCGGCATTGACCAACCGTTCCTTCAATGTCTTGGCATTAAGATTAGCCTACGGCGAAGTTTAAGTTGCGGCTTGCATGAGACCGACTCGTTTGTCCCTTGAACGTGTATTAGCGGCGTATTTACTTTTCCGAAGAAGCGCGCGTCCTTCAAATTGAAGGAATACGCCAACGCGACCTTTCGAAAATAAAGCTTGGATATTTTCGATGCGCGTCGAGCTTCTTCCGTGTTGCCTTTAAATTGAAATCTCCTTAAAAATAAGAAAAAGAAATGAAAAGAAAAGGAGCGTACGGAGTAAAGCGAATATTCAGTATCCCACGAGTGAGCATCCCGGGCTTTGCGTAGCAGGCGTAACATACTGGACAAACAAACAACTTGTTTATATTGTGGAAATCTGCGGAAAGCCCCGGCGAGTACACTTGATAGTCCGCTTACGGCTTTTTTTCAGAATCGGGAATTGATTCGCACAAAGAAGCTTATACTAAGTCGATTTATACCTGTCCATGAGGCTCCCGCCGAGATCCGCGAATATCCGCTCTTCAAGCTCCACTTGTACTGCGACTCCATAACAGAGCAGCGCCGCAGGAAGGTAAGCGAAATCCCTTTATCTTTTATTTCGCGCGATCACTCTCTTACGAGCTTACGCCCCTTTCGCTTACTTTTTGCGCTTCTACTTCACAGGCCGTAGCCAGAAGGAAAGTGAAAATCTCGAAGCACCTCTATCGGCTTCTCTACCCGGAAAAGCCGGAGGAAGTGGAGGAAGCTCCCCAGGAGGAGGAGGAGGTGCCTATGAAGCAAATCATGGTCGACGGCGTCCCCCAGATGGTAAATATAAGCTTCCACAACGCTTTCTTCTTTGTATATTTAAAAAGTACGTGAGTCGTGGGCGTATAAGGGAAAGCAGAAAAATACGGGGAAGAGAACAGTGAGGACAAAAAGAAACAAATTAACGACCCTCTTGTTTCTAATAGACGGTCAATTTAACTGGATATTGGGTAATTGATTTCTAGAGTACATAAACGCGGCTTCAATAAATGCACGCTGTGGGCGAACAATTTACTTCGCAAAGTAGTTATTTTTTACGTAGCAAAGGCTGTAGGGGAAACAGAAAATTATATTGTTTACTTTTGTAATTTTCTTACCATTTGACTTATTTGACTTATAATATATTTAACAATTCAATTATTTCAATTAAATATTATTTAGGGGCTCGCTAAATTTTGTTGTATGGTAAATAATAAGTTGATTTTTTTTTTATTTTTTTTTTATTTTTTTTTTTTTATTTTATTTTTTTTTTTTATTAAGCATTTCAAAACCTTCTGGGTTTATTTCTGCTGAATACATTGTTTAACAAATTATATTACATCCATTATTTA
>JAXIUT010000037.1:22683679-22708759 GCA_035586675.1 Eurytoma californica | reverse complement strand
GAATACATTGTTTAACAACTTATATTACATCGATTATTTAACAATATTTTGTCTTAAATCTACTATTTTATATGTTTGAAATAATAAGTTGAAACGACTTTACCGTAATAATTAAAGTTCGTGCCTTGCATTTATTGATATGTTAATCGAAATATTTAATTCATAGGTTGCCTTGACCAAAGACGAATTATATGAATTAGCCAAGCACAAGGCCATGCATGACGACATCGAAAAAGGGTACATGTACTCCAAGGATGAATACGAAAATCTCCATTACGAAGCGGAAGACGTGAAGAGACTGAAAGAAACTAAGGTAAGCCATAATTCGTTATATGAAAAATTTATAATCAATTTATTCGTATTCGTGTAAAATACCTTTGGGCGAACTGGATTACGCAATATTTGATTAAAGATAAAATAAGAAGATTGAATGTTGTGCGATATGATATTTACAAATAATCAAATATCGATTTTTCGGTAATAATTATTACTAAGTTATCAGTTATTATTATCAATCGCGTCATACTGTTAAAGATATGATTTGTTGTGCCACGTCTAGACATGTTATTCAAGTATAATGATATAGCAACAATGTTTCATACCTTGGTTGTTATTAAAAATTTTTTTATTTTTGTGTATGCATCGTCGTTATGCTACTCATAATATTGAAAACAACCTCCGTACTCTGTCGATTTAATATTAATATTCAAATTTATCAGAATATAAGGGCCATCACTAATGTGATCGTAAGAATTTTTTATAATTACTAGTAATCTTCAAGGTACACTATTATTTAATAATTAATCAAGATTTTATGATAGGTAAGTTGTCAGCACTTTAGCTATTCCTAAAACTTTATATTTTTCTTGAAACATGAAATAAAGTAACACGGAAAAATTTTAATCATTATGAAACTGTAAATAGTAATTTAAATAAAATTTAAAAGCTCAAATAAGCCCATAATGCAGATATGCGGTGAATAATATTTGTGCAACGCATATGCCGCGTCTCGGTCTGACACTCGACAAAGACGGACTTCCACGCGAGCCGCAATCAGTTTCGTACGATTTTGACTGACGTTGATTGTATTCAACCACGCGATTGGTTTGAATTTAAAAGGGAAAAATCCATACTCGTAACACTCCCTATCGAAACCGTTCTGACTTTAGAAAGGGCAAACAATCGCGAGTCCAAGCGAAGAAAGCCAGAGTCGCCAAAAAAGTAGTTTGAAATGTGACTGACAAAACGTTTTCTAAATGCTAATGAACTTCGTGACTATCGAGAGGAAAAAAATGTGCTCGACGGGCAGATACTGAGCTTTAGGTGGCTCATACGAGGGGATCGATCATTTGGAAACGGAGCTAAATTTTACTTGCGATTTCTCATCGGCTGAATATAAAGTCCACGTCTTATCGTGCCGTTTTTAAATTTAATAGATAAAGGTGACAGCCGATAAAAAGTTGTGTCGCTCTTTAATCACGTAAGCTCGGTCTCCGGGCCGCCTTATTTTTTTAGACGGTGAACGAGATGTACGCAAAGGCTCACGAGATCGTCGGATTTCTGTTCAGCCTGGCGGGTGATGAGAAGCGCAAGAGATGCGACAAGGAGGAGGACAAGACCAAGAGTAAGACCGACGTGAAGACCGACTCCCACCCCAGTCTCAAGTCGAAAAAGTAGACCTACCGGTGACCTGCTGACGCGAGATCGTATTTTTGTTGCTTCTTCCCTTAGGATGTATAAAAACCCTATGGAAATTGCCTTATCCTCTTGAATGCCTCGCTCTTTGAAGTATATTATTTTTCGTTTTTCTCCTTCCTTCTGTCTGTATAAGTTTGTAGTGTTTTCTGTTGCATCAAATTAAATATACTGTTGTTTACTTTTATTGTACCATATCAATTACAATACTGTTGTATTTGTTGTGAAAACTATGTAAAAACGTTGGAACATAAATGTTATCTTTTGATAATGATGATGTCTTTGATTATTTAATGTACCTATCCTTTCTTTTATCAGATGAAGAATCAGGTAATCAAAATTAAAGAGAATGTAGAGACGTACACTGCTGTATTTTATTCATAATTATTATCAAGATCATCATAAAATTCACTAAGTTTTAAGAATTTGTTCACATCGCATAAATAGGTTTTCCGGTAAGATTTGATAACAAAAGTGAATAGTAAGATTTTTTCGATCATGACACAGTTTTATGGAGGTACAGAATTATCTCTGACAAGTTTATTTGTTTAGACCCACATCAGCCACGCCTAACGATCTACTTACTTGAGCGTCTCTAAATCTAAAACTATATCTGAATTGTCGTAAATTCATCAAATACAAAAATCAATCTTTGCAGTGGTTTAAACTAATCCCCCGTTTATTTTCTCCGATATACTTACACCGACAATTGCCAATACACTAAGAAATCACAAGTCCAGAGCAACGTAATTCGTCGATAAATACACGAAGGAAAGTCTCGTAGGTCGAAGACGAGCCCCCGGATTGTCGAGTACTTCGGGATTACGAACCCCTTCTACCTTGGATGAGGAACCGGCGTAGTTCCTCCCACGCAGCGTAAGAAGCTGCACGCGCGACGCGAGATAAAGGTGTGAACATCGGCAACAACGGCTACTGGAAATATTATATGCGCGTTACAAAAGAACCCCGCTCTGCAATTTCATCGCCCCATTATTCTGACGGGTGATTTGCATCTACATGCCGTGGATAACTCGAATTCTTAATGGAGAAATTGTGCGCGTCGGTGAAAAATTTTTTTCGCATAATTATTGCCTTGTCCCACGGATGAACTTAGTTGCCGTTTTGTAAATGGTAATTCCTGAAATCTGGATATAATTGTTGCGTAGGTTGTTCGGTAATACTTCGCAATTTAATATTGAAAAGCTTTTATCATAATTCTAAAAGGATTTAATAAATAAATATTTTGAAAGCACAGGGAACATCGTAAAATGTAGTCTTGAAGTTTAATATGAACTTAAGAAAAATATTTATTCATTTAAATAATAAATTGAAAAAAAGGTAAATTAATACAAAAAATAAATTAAATAAAAGTTTCGAATATACAAATAAGATTATTGTTGCATTTCATGTTTTCTCCGACAACCTGATTCGATAAGACGAATAAGGTATTACAGTGAATGATGGAAGACGAAGCAAAGCTCAAAATAGCCGAAACTACTTGATACTTTTGCCTTTCAATAAAGCCCAAAATAAAGCTAGCAATTTGACCTTCTCTTAAAATTCACGAGCGACCAATCGACGACGGTGCCCTCATTCATTCGCGATTCCAGGTGCGTCCGATCTACCAAATGAAATTTCCCTCCATTCTGCCTCTAATGAAAAAGGCAACGAAAACTTCAGCCATGCCAGTTTTCCTTCCAACTTTCCCTGAAAAACACCTACATGGGCGTGCGCACCTGTTGGTCCTGGTGCAAATAAATTCCCGCAGCAGAGGCAAATATCGCCCACTGCTGTATTATTAAATCCGTACATCAGTCTCGCTTTAACACCGCGCTTAAAGCCGGAATTTCACGGAATTTATATTATCCCGTCGCTCATTCGCGCCCCGCGTTGCCAGTAAAACTACCCTTGCTAATCTCTCCATTAAATGTTTGGCTTTTGTATTGCCTCTGTTTCTACTGCGCCGCTTAACCGTGCCTCCTTACGAACATTTTACGAGAATACCCAAGAGTTCTATTTTTATCTAACTGAACAAAGGTAAGAGTTTACAAGATGAATGAACCATTAATTGAGTAATCGAAACACACGATGTAATATTATATGAGATCATATAGATTAAACTGCAAAATAAAAAAATGAGAACTCATTCAAGATTTTTGCATGATGGCAGTTTATCAAATCATTATTTACTTTTTATGTTATGTTATTTAATAAAATTCAAGCTGAATTCATATAAGGAATAACACTGTATTATCTTAAAAAATCTAGCAAAACCCAACTCGCTTTGCGCGCTCGAATTTCTTATACGTATTCGTTTACCTATGATGCATTACAATTTTGAGGTTTAAAAAACTTTTTGAATTTTGGGGCCATTTAACCGGATATACTCGCATGAACCAATCAAATCGCGTTTTTAAATGCTTCACAACATCCTGCCATCGTTTTTTTTAAGAGAGGAAAATTTGATGAAATGCCATGTAGATCCAATCTGCGATCTCGTCTTTGAAATTTGTCGTTAGATTTACGTGAGAACCGTTGAAATTTATATGCGAGTTCTTAATTACGGTCTCACATAATATTTTCATATGAAAATACTTAATGATCACGTAATTCGATAATACAATCGTCCCATAAATGCTAGCTAAATACATTAGTAATGTAATAAATGACTGTCCCTCGTCGTTATCGTTTTTTGATCCTAATTGTTTTATTGAACTCATTTTTTATCAAATCCCGATAAATTTTATTATCATTTTTTACTATCATTTTTTGTCGTTTATTTTTTTACTTAAAGAAATATTTAGTTTTTAAAAAGTTACTTTGTTGAAAATACAAAACTGTACAATAATTACGGATTAAAAAACTGAACGTGTTAAAATATCGATAACTTATAAAATATTCAACTATCCTAGGCGTCTCTTATCCAAGTAGGCACACAAAAATAGGCGTAAAATGCATTGATCTTCGACTGGTAAGGAAATGAATCCGCGTTCGGCGATGTGTCCGCGGCGTCTACGATCTTCCCTCACCCTCGGGGGCGCGCAGTCGGCGTCGGCGTCGCGCGCGCAACCGTGTCCTGCTCTCGCCCTATATAAAGCGCCGCCGCGCACCTATGACACCAGAACACCGTACACTTCTCCGCTGCTCGACCGGCGGACCACTTGGAGATTAGGCACACGGTACACACCCCCGCGGCATCCGCCAGTGCTCCTTCCTCCCGTGCTGATAAGCCAGTGCTGGCTGTTTTCCGCATCCCGGGAAAAAAACAAGATAAATATTTTCACCACAAACCGGTTTCGATCGAGCTTCTAGTGTTAAGTGCTCCATCGGTGAAATCGACCAGTGCCGTTCATTGCGCCCATTAGAAACTCCCGAGGCTCCCGACGTTTCCTGCTCATCAAACTTCGCGAGAGTAAGTTGTACGCTCTATCATAACTTGCGAAATTGCTCGTCGGAAAAGAAGCGCGCGCGAGCTCGCGTAATTGCCGATTCATAGTTCTTTGATTAATTTTCGATCGACGAGCACCTTATACTCGCGATTTATAAATAGCCGCTCGCGAACGAAGTTTCTTTTAGGTAAAAAGTGTCGAGTTCAGAGATGTGGATGTACGCATATTGATCGCTTATAAAGATGATAAATGAAATGTTTCCGTTCGATCGATTGTGGATTCGGTTAAATCGAGCGTAAGTAGAGAAAAAAAATTGCGCCGCCCGCATTCAGTGGTTCGCGTCGATTATTGGTCAGACGAGCAACAGGAGAAACGTGCGCTTAGGGAAGAGCAACAAGTTTCTGCAGACCCGGAGATATTGAATCATAGTACCTGACGAAATGTAATAAATGCTCTCTGCTCTATAACTTTTTATTGAATTAACTTTTCCATTCCACATATTAAAAATATACAAAATGCAATCAATTCATAAAACAATTCTTTTTTCAATGGCAACGGGTTTTACATTGAACTTAATTTATTTTAATTGTAATAATTATTTTTTAAAGTACAAAATATTATTTGTTAATTGCTCATGTATTATGAACTTTATTGAATAAACTAAATCAATTATGCTTCCGCGCAAAAATAAACATGGAATTAAGGAATTAAAAATTAATCAACAATAAAAGTTCCATTTTAATTAATTGACTTATTACACGAACATGAATTATTAAAAATTTTAGATTAAATCTCGTTATAATATATAAGACGCTGCTGGATTGCGGGTTCGCATTAATTATTTACTTTAGTAGCATTTAATCGGACAATAAGAGCTCCTTCTTCCGTTCGCCAAATTCGCTCTTAATTTGGTCATTCTTAAAAATGAATGAGAAGCGACGCCCGTAGGAGTGAATCCAATCGAGCTGATTACAGATCCCCGAGGGTAAAAATAAAATAGAATGGCATGCGCATTTGGAGAAACGGTCGAAAAGGCATTCGAGGGTTCGAAGTAACTCTGCACCCAGCCTGCGCCATCCTCGGGAGGATAATTGATCGTACGCAACGTCCGAGTATAAATAGAAACTTCTGGCAGACGCAGCGTTCGAAGTCGCATTGGCGCTTCTCCCGCAGGACGCGACAAAATCGCGCCTCCCTCGTGGCCCTGCAACGCGCGGATGGAGGCCCCCGAAGGTTGTAATTATTGCCGTCGCCAAGCGCTAATGGTTCCGAGGCCTTAGCTCAGATTTAATGCTATTGCGCGAGAAGTGCATGATCACGGAAAACTAATGCGCCTCCTGCGATCGTTTCCTTTCGACGAGTGGGCGGGATAAGACTTTAACTCCATACGCTGCGCCTAATTCTATATCTGTGCAGTTTCGAGACTTACATGTTTACTGCTAATTGAAGGGTGCAGTGGAATTGAGATTTAAGTCGTGTGCAAGCATAGAACTTGTTCCCTTATTCCACCCATCCCACAAATTATAAGTGACCAAATTTTTTAATAAAATAATAATTTAATTCCCTGTTAAAACAACCTCATAAAATACTATAAAAAATAATTTTTATCGGAGTCAACGTGTGCATTTGTACCAGGAGTTCCTGATATATCCTTATAAAAATATGCGATTATATTTTAAACTAATAAAATGTAATGTTAAAAATTGCTCTATAATAAAAAAAAATTATTATTAGCAGCATTATTGAATAAATAAATTTAAAAAAAGAACAAAAATCTTTCCATTAGTAGGATTTAAACGTGCCATGTTGAGATTATCAGCTCAACACTTTGCCACCTCTGCTATAGCCGTTATAAATTTTTTATATGTAATTATCATTTTTATACTAAAGCTGTTTATTTATTATTAATTCTAATAATGTATTTGTCATTAGAATAGATGATAGATAAACAGCTTTAGAGTAAAAGTGATAATTTTACACTAAAAAATTGTTAAGGCCGTAGTAGAGATGGTAAAGTGTTGGACTGACAATCTGAAGAAGGCAGGTTCGAGTCTACCAGTGGAAAGATTTTTTTTCTTCTGTTACATTTATTTTTTCAATAATGCTTTTATAAGGATATATCAGGAACTCCTGGTGCAAATACACGCGTTGATTCCGATAAAAAGCAGTGAAAATATTTATAACTTTGACGGAAATGATAAGTAGAGATTTATTTAATAATTGCTAAGAGACTCTTTTCATGATATACATTTAAAAACTTTTTAAACCACCTATCGGCGATTGTATTGTACTAATTGCTTTTTTTTTAACGTTTTGAATCCATCGCAGTACTCGACACTTTTTATTTAATTAAAAATATACGCGATCTTTTAAAGACCGATTTCAATTTCATTTGAAGATAATGCTCGAGTGCCATTCTTTTATTTGGTTGAGTTATCAACCACTTGATTCAACATGTAAAAGCTTTAAAATATTATTACTTATTAACAAAATAAAACGTATTCTGCCAAGTTCAGATTCAGTTCTGCAAATTCGCAGTAGACAAATAACGTAATAGCAACATTTTTTTGTAGATGCGTTGTACGCTACTGTTTTTCGTAACCCTTTTAAATATCGGCACGCTTAAAACGGAGTCGATCGATTTCACACGAAAAAATGGTCAGATGGACATGATGTTTCCACTTAACGACGGTAGCAAAACAAAAGATGCAGCATTGAATTCAGCATTAAAGCAAGGCGAAGGCGATAGTGAATCGCGCGAATGGAGCCTCATCGAATCGAAATTTCAACCGAACGAACCTTTAAGGAAACTCGTTGGTCTGGATGAAGGTGAAGAGTACGATGGTGCCGATGAGTATGGTGAGTTTTATCATTTTTATTAATTTACTTTCAAATGTTTAAACGTTTTGTCCTACTTTAAAAAAACTGGATTAAATTATATTTTGACTAGAGCAAATTTTGCAATTATATTATAAGCAAATACTGCAAAGCAGATAATCAGTGTCACACTACTGCGAGTAGTTGCGTTAGCCTCCGAGAATAAACTTAGCGAATTTATTCATTTGAGCAGACTCGAAACTCTAAACTATAATGCCGTTAACTTGGAAACGATCGCTAATTGCTAGCACCTGTCGCCTACCTCCTGCCCGTCTACTTGTTGCTGTTATTTTACACAAATCGTGCAACTCATACTTTCGAGGCAATTAAATTCTCGAGAATAGTTAAATAAAACTTTCGACACGGTTAAGCAAAAGATTTTCACTTGTAACTTAAGCGAAATCTTAGAGTTATCGTAAAACAGTCGCAGCTCGATAAGAAAAATCTAATCTCCCGCGCAGAAAAAGTAAAATTTCATATCAGCAAAAAAGCAGAGTGAAAAAGAAAATACCCCCTGGTGCGGTTATCAGTGAAATTATGCAAAATTATCGAACTTTCGCAGAATTTCCGGAAGATCAGTTCAAGTCAATTGAGCAATTGGATGACGTGCAATCGACGCGCTTTTCTAACTACTTGATAAAGTTCCTGCAGCGACCGGGCGTGTGGGAAGCACCGCTAATACTGATAAAAGATAGCCAAGACGGCGCGGAGGACAGGCCCTTTCCCTTGGAGCTCGACGGGCTACAAAGCGTCTCCAAAAGGTCACGCTACTATAGGCGATACCCTTGGAAGCGGCAAAACTCCAGGTAATACGAATGCGAAACTTTTTTTTTAACGCCTCCGCAACTGCCGCTCAACCTTTACGCTTTAGCTTCGCTACTTTGATATACGGCTTATTAAAATTTAACGCACATTTCTAAACTCCCTCTGAAAGCTCTAATTGTATTATACGGCTTTTAACTTTACATTCCGAAGTTTTTTAATGGAAAAAGATCAGGTCTTTAATTTACTTCCTCATGCGCGTTTGTTTGGTATCTCTGAAAAGTAATATTTCTTTCAATACAGTAATGAAGGAGAATAATAAATTTTATTTTTTTTTTTTTTATTTTCTTTACAGATCTTACAATATGGATTACGATCCGTACAATCCTTGTAATCCCACGAAGCACGATGTATTCCAGCTATTGGTGGCACTACACGACGCTCGGCAAGGTAATAAATCACGTGTTGTAAATTTCTGCAATAGGCGAAGACCCGCCAGTGCCGTTTACACGAACATCCGCTTCCTTGGTCGTCGAAGAAAGTAAACACCCCGGGAGAAAAGTATAGCGATTCGTCAAGATCGCCAAGTCTTGCATAACTGAACATTACGGATTTTAAAAAAAATTAAAAAAAATGTCGAAGATACCAATATCGTTATACTTCAGTGGCAAAAAAATAATTTTTATTTTGCTCTTTTTTTATTTTATAGGAATAATCTTCCCGTATAACAGTAGTAATAAGTTCGACTGTACAAATATTATACCGATTGATATTTTTCTATATTTATTTGACAATGTGATTATATTCTTTAATTATTATTTATTTTTCAATAGGAGTCATCGGATTTTGTTTTTCAGCAAATGCGCTTAATATTAAAGGAATGAAAAGTATTACTAAAGTCAGAAAGTGTAATTAGAAAAAAAGACTACTTTTGACAATCTTAAGTCTATTTCATATCACTATTTCATTATGATATAGAAAATATCCTAAAAAATTGTGTCAAATGATATGATATATGAAAAATTCTACAAATATGCATATAAAAAGCGAGAAAAGAATATATTAACGTATACTTTTTCTGTCTCTGAACATTATATACAGGACGTAATGTAATTTCAACGGTTCTTATATATACGTATAATGTATACGTATTTACGTATATTTGAACAATACTATAATCTGTTGACGTGCCAAATAAGTTGAAAACGCATATTAGCCAATAAAAGAAATTTATTGTTTGCACTTTGGACTTTATCATTTATTACCTAAAATCGTCATGGATGAAACAATTTTCATTTATTTAAAAAATGCCTTTTATTTTTCGATATGATTTTTTATACTTAAGTTTAATTTATAAAAATATAAAATTCTGATTTGCGATGTAAATTCATGAGTGAATCATTCATACGGACACTCCCTGGGAGACTCGCTTGAGGCTGACCTCGACTTCACATGGCAGCTGTGCGAAACCGATGTTGAAACCCCTTCCTGTTCCGTGAGAGTCGGACGAAAAGTAAACTTCCACAGAATTTGCCCGTGTTAAGTCAAACACCGCTGCAAACGTTAAATAAATAGTAAAAAATTATAGAAATACGCTTTTACGGCGTGACATTTTCTATTTAAATTGCTTCACGTACTTCTATAGTCGTTCAAGGACCTTCCGCAGTATCTCTTGTTTTGTCCACTAAATGAAAAATAATCTTTACTGCAATCTTGGCTTGTTTCCAATTCAAAATCTTTTATATACAATTCTATTTTACAAAATCCTGGAACTTTATTAAATCTGCCAAGAAATGTATTAGATTAAAATAAAAATATAAAATTATATTATATTTATCGGTTTTAAAGGTACGACTTACCTATAGCATTTTTTCAGGTTGTGAGGGTAATTATTGGGATATAGAGGTGATGTTAGGGCACCTTGATTGACATTAACTTCTTCACAAGCTGAAAGTGAGTTAATCTCATCGCTGCTTGGCGGCAAATAACTAATTCTTGCATTCGATACGGGTAACCCATGCGCAACGCATCTCAAGCGTCTTAGAATAGCTTCCTTAGATGTTATTGCCCAATCAAGAAATATCCGATTTTGACAACTTCCACCAAAAAATCTTTCATGGCTCTTTCCTCCAGTAATATCTAGTGTTAACTGCACATCTTTATTTGGGAATGGAATGTTTGGCTTAGGATATGAATATCCAGAATTTCGTTTTTCTCTGATATGATTATTCGGGTCTACTGGTGAAGGGAAGATAACTGAACTTTGAGTATTTTGCTTTTCTGTAGTAGAATTTCCAACATCTCTTCGTCTTTGATATCCAGGGTAAATTGGATTTTTTTGGTCATACGGATATGATGGATATTGAGGATATGATGGGGATCCAGGATACGAAGGATAAGAAGGGTAAGAGCCGCCATTTCCGCAAGATTCTTGTATAATATCGATCAAAAATCCACCGAATCTATTTCTTGGATATCCTGCATAAGTTACAAAAATCGATTTTGCTATATAATCTGTAAACAAGACTTGAGTATTTTCACCAGTTTTGCAGCCGCAAAAACGTCTCCCATCAATCTCCACGTAGCCGTAACTACAATACTGATCATCTGCGCCGAAGTTGAAATATCGTAAGTTTATCCTCAATCGACAGACATCCGGAGAAGATTTTGTTATAGTGTACATACAGGAGTAAGCATTTGTCGAAACGGTACCAGGAAACCCTGGACTGACGATTGAAAATCTCCTGCCTGATTGTACCCTGCAGCATTCTCCAGTTTGACCGATGCCCCAACCGTTGTTCCAACCACTACTGGGACTTCCACCAATTGAGGGATTGTAACCAGGGTTGTAGCCAGGAACGTAACCAGGGTTGTAATTGGGATTTATAGGGTTTAATCCTGGATTATATCCTGGATTATACCCACTACCAAGATTTGGCTGATTTGGATAAATTTCTGACGGATTATATCCACCATTTGGATAACTGGGATAACTTACGGATGGATTGTATACACCAGTCGGATAATTGGGTGAGCCAACAGAAGGGTTGTAACTTCCTCCAGGGTACCCAATCGAAGGATTATATATTCCACTTGGATATTCAATGGAAGGATTGTAGCTATTGCCTGGATATCCAGTTAATGGATTACCATTTGGATAGCTACCGGGATAAGATCCTCCAGGGTTGTAACTGCTACCGGGATAATTGTTGCTCGATGTAATGAATCCATAACGTGGATCGTAGACTGTGTTCGTTGATCCGCCTATTCCAATTCCCGGGAATCGCTGATCCTGTATCAGTTCGTAATTAATCCTCTCCGATGAATCCGGACCACCGTCACCTAGTGAATGAGTCGGTACGTTTCTATCACAATCGCTGGACGAAACTTGCAAGTCGTAATCGACAACACCTACTCCCGGCTCGCCGTAATTTCTCGCCGGTATCACTGCAAGCTTCCGAGACGGATTGGAGCTCTTATCTCTTGCTGCTTGTGGAAGGCCATTCTCCGGGACTTGAACTTTCGAGAACGTGACTGGATTTTTTATGGGAGGCAGCAGTATGTTCGTCGGCTCGGTGACAATGTCGAAGGCTTTGTCTTTGATTGGCTGCGCAAAGCCGCCGGGAACGGATTCGTTATTTTTAGGAGGTAGGAAAAGATAAGACGTTATTTGCGGCTTATCCCGACTCACGTTCCATCCGGAGGGTTGCGTGGGGAGAGGCGGTGTGAGCGAATTGATTCTGGTATTACCGTCAAGCGTCAAATCAATTTGCGCGCTGGGCCGAGGAGTCGGCGACTTCTGTTGCTCCGCCGGCCAGGGAGTTACGAACGAGGCGGTCTTGGGCTCCTGTGGCAAGAGGGTGAGACGGGTTGTGACGTTTACGTCATCTTCTCTAATTCCGCGACGGTAAGCGTCGTTTCGAATGTCATTGGCACTGAGCCTGAACCTTCCGTAATCTGTAATTCCTTCATAAAATCTGCAAAATATCATATTAAAATTGATATACCTACTGTTCTTTCTTAGCAATAAGATAAATTGTCCCTACTAACAACTTAGGATAGATAAATGTCATTAATTGATAAACATCGTTCTTTCTTTAAAAAAATATATATTCTCTAATTTAACTTTAATTCTATTAATTATGAATTAAAAGACATATCTGAATAACGATAATTTTATTTATTTCAAGTGTCTCTTAATAAAATTTTTACTTTTTAAAATTATTTGAATTTATATTGTATTCAGTAATATATAAATTGCATTCAGAATATTATCAGATTTTATTAAAAAATTTAAGTATAAAGAAATTTCTATTAACTTTACGGAATAGCAGGTACCAACCGATTTTTCAAAGGATTAAGTTTCAAGCTGCAAGGCACAGCAGTAACGAGTAATTTGAAGCCTTTGGCGTTCTCGTGACCATCCGAGTGAAATATAACGTTGAGCGTGTTATTCTTCCCGCTGAATTTCCTTAACCCGACGGTGTTACCGCAAAAAATGTGTCTATCTCCGACCTGCAGGTAATCTCCTCTGCAGTTATCCGCAGCCTTCAAATGAAAATCCAAAAACTGCAGGTGAAATTGCTGCTCGCACTTTGCAGTTGCGTCTCCCTCGAGTCGATAAACGCAGTCAATGCCATTCGGATAATCCCGCGGATAATTCGGGCTGTTGATAGTGTACTGAAAACCCCGGTATGTGCCCCCGCACGTGACGTTCACGCAGAGCACCGTCGGCGCCAGGCACAGCAGTGTGAGCAAGATCCTCATGATGTGTTATTCCGTCGATTTTGGTCGCACTACTGCTCGGCACTCTGATCGGTCGAGGCGCGTACAAGCATCGCGCGGCAAGGACGGACCGCGAGGAACTAACTCCGCGGGTGCAGCCGGCCCATCTCTTATGACATTCGAATGTTTGGCCTGGCCAAATATTTCCAGTTTTCACTTGCGCGCGAGTCGATTGTTTGGCGAGTGACTGTATATACGCGGCCCGCCAGAGCTAAGGAAATTGGGTGTGCCGGAGGATGTGTGAAGAGAAATCGATCGTAAACGAATACGCCGAGCGCGGGAATTCGTGACTCCGAGAGTACCTGCCTCTACGACTAGTATTGAACCCTCCCCATGGGCAGGATCGGCCGATCTACTTTCGCGTTAAAAATCATTGGGGTCGTCTTATCTCGTTTTCACTTTTGCTTTTTCTTGAGCTCGCGCTCGTTGCGAGTAAAACACTTTCGATGACGGTGTATTATACAAAAGCCTTTATTTCAACTTTTGAAATACAAATTTTTTCTTATCTTAACAGGTAACATTGTACACACAACAATATAATATGTTTGGACTTAATACTTAAATTACAGGGTGTATTTAACTTTTTTTACAATTAACAAAAATACTGAATTTATCTTTAATAGCTAAAGATCAAATTAATATGGGTACAGTATTTTTCGAAGGATCAAAGCTTCGAAATAAAATCTTTTCTATTCAGCTGAGCATATATTATTCCAGATGGTTTGTCCACGGGTAAGTATACTTCTCGGTTCTCATCAGAAACTAATTTGGTGAATTTGCTCATATCGATGTCGAAGTAATGCTTGTTCGGCATTTGCATCTCAATGCTACCAATCTGCAAGGAAAAATTATGAAAAAAGGTTTATCAGTAAAGTGATGAAATTTCTAAATGCAATTAATTTGCGACTAGAAAATGAGAACGTTAATTACTTGTTTGACTTTTGTGAGGGCACACTTCTCCGCCAAGTAAAGAGTGTTCTGTACGCTAGGTGAGTAAATGCCAGTTTCCGGTGGTCCAGCGAAATTCTCGAGAATGCAGTCTTTTACCACGTGCCAAACTTTGTCGAAATCTACGCCGGACGCCGTAGTGAAATTCCAGGAGGCAGTGACGATCGTACTGAAAATTCGGTCATTGGCGTCGGGTAGGGTGCGGTATTCATCTTGAATGAAATCTGTGAATGAGCTCTGAGTGGTTTTCAGAACTCGCAAATTCTTTAAACCTCCACGGATTTTCGGCGATTCTGCAACATAATTGTTAAATACATGTACAATATATATCACACTTGCGATAAGAAGTAATGTTTTAATTAGTAGAAAAAGATAACTCGTGAAGGAAAAAAATGTTATAATACATAGATTGCTCTTATAATCTGCAAAAAAGATATCATTATTTGATAAATGATTAATGCGTATAATCTTACCATATGATGCATGATTAAAAATTTATAGGTACTAAAAATAAATGTTGATAAAGTTATATAAAAGTAGTAAATCTAGATTTTAATACGCATAAGAGTAAACAGGAAAATAGATCATCTGTGACGCACAAGAGCAGTAACTTTTTTATGAAGAAAATTCAATACATAAAAAGTTTCAATTTCACTTATTACTAATGCTTTTAAAATTAGCGCTTAAAGAAATGTATATACAACTGCCGCATTATTTTGAAAACAAAAAATAATTTTTTTAGTTTATCAATATTTAAAGTTTTCTTTTAAACTTTAAACATTTGCTTTATTGAAAAGTTTTTGCATATTAGTTATGTTTTTTCATAGATTTTTTAACTTTTTAATAAAATGATATATACCTGAATATTTCTTTATCCCAAAGAAATAAAGTCGCATACTCTATAAATTTACATATCTAAATGAGAAACAAAGAAATATACACTTACCATTTCTCAACTGTGATACTTGGCAGTAACGGGTGACCGTGGGGGTAAAAACGAAGGCGTGGTTATGGGGCTTGCCGTCGACTTGATGTCTGCACCACGGGTACTCTTCGACGGCTACGTGAACCTCCTCGACGTGCCGGTACTGGTAGAGGAAATGGGAACAGAGGAGAATACCAAAGTCCTCGGGCGACTTGAGGCCGTGCTTCTTCGCCAACAGGTACACGGTGTTCTTCTGGCTGTCGGTGGCGATGATGTCACGGTTATCGCCATCCAGGTAGTCGCGCTGTGTGCTCAGGCGCAGGTGCACGTCGATCTCGTACTCCCGAATCTCATGTCGCAAGTTGCTTTCGCGCCTAACGTGTAGCAGCTTCACGTTGTTCTTGCCATAGCCGTGTGCACCGAGTTCGAATGGTTCCCTATTTATTGTTAGAGTCGCAGGTGTTAGTAATTGCTTCGTTCCAAATAAGGAAATAAAACGTGATTAATCAGAACAAGGGTCAGATAAGAATTTTTTTACAGAATTAATCAATTTCGAAAAAAAATCTTGCAGCAATTTATTATTATTTTTTTAATTATTATATATCTTATAATTTAAAGAAGTTAAAGAGCAGACGATTGAACACATTGATAGGTTCATAAATGCGCCTGATCAAGATAATGATTTATATTTTGATATGCATATAAAAAAGGAAAGATAAACGATATGAAACGAAATTAAATAATCAATTTAATGTGACGTAAAATCTCTAAATTCAAAAATTTTACTGATAACAGCTATTAATAATAATCAGCTAAATAACCGGAAAAAAAATATCGATAATCTGTGTGATACGAGTTACTACAAAATTGATTATTATAACCAAAAATATAGTCATTTAAATTTATAAATAGTGGCCTTCATTAGAATAGTTCCAATTAAATTATACCGGCAATCACTGTTAGATACAAAAAATCATTTTGTAATATTTCTGAGATACTGTAGTTAAAAGAACAGTTAAAAGAAATTCCGTATCCTTTTCAATCATTCACATTAAAAACTCGCCCATTTTAGAAAGTTCATATCGCGATACGCTTTTAAAAGTAAAAATAGCTCGACAAACTTTTGAACAATCAAGCCAATAAACAACATCTATTGAAGGTCTACAATTGCGACTCATTCCAGTCAGTACATGGAGAGAACACTAACAGTAACATTTGCTTACTTTTCGGTATCCCGTGCGAAGATAAGATTAGGCCTCACTTCGTGGCTCGGAAAGGCGTTTTTCTTTTGACCGCCAATGGGCGTGAATTCGTCGCTTTTCGGAATGACATTGAGTTCGTTCGTCGCCTGCGGTCGCACCGCCTGTCGCGATCCGTCGGCACGGCTCATCACCGACAACGAGCCCTCGGCCAGCGATCCCAACTTGCTCATTTTATCTGATTAACATCAATTTGGAAGATTCATCATTTTGCATATTTTCTTTTTTATTGTTAGTATTCTAAATTTAGCATTTTTATTTCAAGTTTTCGTGATAATTTATATTATATTGACTGAAAAGTTTTGAAACAAAAGGTTTGAATTTCGTTCTAACGTTCAAAGAAATATTTTAGATTATGTTGCATAATTAGTTTAATTCATTAGAATATAACATTACAATATGCAGCAAACATTAAAATAAAATAATTCACTTTTTTATACAATTTATAACACTTAAAATAGACAATTGAAATCTTATTTTAAAATTCAAAAAAGCATTTAACAAATATGAAAAGACAAGCGACTTACTTGATTCGCCAAAAATTTTGGGTTTGGCACAAGGTCCTTCCGGAAGTGAAATAATAGGTTCCTGGAAATAAAAGAATTTTACTTCAAGTAGTGCAAAGGCCGTGGCTGGCTTTATAGGCGATCGAGCAAGAAATCACTGAGCAGCGGTAAGGGATGGTCGCGTTTATATACGATCGGCTAAAAGTGCAGAACCACGTGGTATACACATCGTCATGCGAGACAAGGACAGTGTATCGCGCCGATACTCATACGCTACCGGCGATTCAGTAAAAGCCGCAACCCCGACATCTGCGCCCTTATCAGTTATTGCTGTTATCGAGCGACGGAAGCTTAGCTTGTAATGCGCGCGCCGTTCGTATATGACGTGGTCGAGTGGCGCGTGCTCTGACGTCTTTTTGCGCCTCTCGGTCTCGGTGAGCGCACCGATTACGGCCACAGTGTCGCGCGTCGCATCGAAAGCTTTCATTATGTTGTTTTGACGAATTACTTAATGTTTTGTTCACGAAATAACAATGCGCACATGGTGTTGGCTGGTCGGCCATCGGCGCGGTCAATCTGTGTCGATCTTCTATCTTCTTCGCTAGACGATAATTGAGTCGATCGCCGACGTATCGTTAAACTTACTTAAACTTATCCCGTAAACTGATGCGGGATAAATTTAAATTTTGCTACGTAAAAGCGCAATCGGAATTGTAAAGTTTAATTAATCAGCGACTGCCAGCTTCTTGTTAATTAGACCGACGTTATTGCTGGCACGCGACGGTTCGCGTAACTCAATCGCAAAATTTTTTGTCGGCTTGAACGAGGCAGCTGACAGCTTCGTGCAATTCTTAATGAGAGTAATGCATTGTGGTTTAATCAGCGTAGATATAAGTACTTAAAACAGATGTCTCGAATTCAATTTTTACTAGAAACTGTGCGCACTTATTCTGGCAAACTACTCAAGTAACTCAAGAGTTATTCAGAATAATGCTATCAATTATAAATGTACAATTAATGAGCTTTAATAATTAACTGACTTTTTCACAGCCACTGCGAAAATTTATACTAGTAAAATAATTAAAAACAATTCCTTGACTAGATCTGGAAATGATTTGCAGCTTATATTAAACTTTATTATGCGCGTAATGTAATTATGTATTCGCAAATGTGAAGTAATTTTATGCTTTTCTTTTTAAGCATTTTTATCAAATACTCTGTCATTTTCACCGTTTCCTTTTTAAGTGATACCATCTAAAATTATTGATATCGACTAAAGTCGTTTACAATATCGCTTATTTTCAAACTTTATATTTCAATTATTAATATATTTTAACTATGATTATATATTATAATTGTAAAACTACTATTGTTTTGTAAATGCTACTTCAAAAATATTGCGTGAATTTTGTGTTGCTTTACTTTGGGAGAATTTGTGTTTTCTTGGTAACGATTGATAATTTTTATCTCTCTCTCTCACATCACTCGCTTTCTCTCTTTAGCCCAAGAACAATAATTAAGTAAAATAAAATAATAAATAAAGAGTTAAAAATACTAAAAAAACTCCTAAGTGGAATTCTGATCAAACTCGATCACCGACTAAACCCCCCTTTCTTCTGGATTAAGTTTACACAATGCAATCCGACTGCCTCAAATCTTATAATCGAGGCGCATTTTTCCATTATCAGGCCCGAGTTTATCAAAATAATATGTCAATTGGGAATTTCGTATGACGATACCATACAAACGTAATATAAGTGTACCGAAATTATCTACATTATAGTATTATAGTACATCAAGAACATAAAAACATTGAATTGATAAAAAAAATCTTATCAGTTATAAACAGGTTATTAAACTGCATACTCATGTATTTTTCATTATATTTAATTCTAATAGCAATTTTTATTTTGCTTAGTAAAATAAAAATTTCTATTAGAATTAAGTATAATAAATATGTGTGTGTGTGTGCGCGTGCGTGTCTGTGTGTGTGTGTGTAAAAATAGCATTCGTAACATATTGAAATATTGATAAAGCTTTCTAATTGCTGCGTAATCTAAATTCATCAATTTGTGTTATGACTTGAATTCGCAGAAAACGGCCCCCCCACAATCAATGATCATTTTAATCATAAAAAAAATTTCAAACAGATTTCCTAACGGATATTTTATGACTGCTTCCATGAATCAATGTCACTGATTATAATCATAATCACCATTCGTAAGAATTTGTATTAACGTTAATGTAATTTAAAAAATTTCCCGCACAAAGTCCACATGACCACATTAAAAGAATTCGACTCGAATTGTTCGACTTATCGAGGAAGCAGTCTGAAATTGCGTAGAATCATTCGATATGGAACCAGCAATCAGGGGGCCTTCTCTCGAGTGATAAACGAGCACGAAAAACAAGAACAAAAGATATAAAATGTACGAGTTAGACAAAGACAAGATGAGCCGTTTTAGGCTAAGTAGGGAGATTGCTCACGGGTACGTTTTCAGTGCGACAACTTTTCGGAAATTCTAATTGAGAGGTAATTGAGTTCGATAAATCCATGTGGTACCAGAACCCTTTACAAAGAAAGAGTAGAGAAGGCAGGAACTAAACTTTTGAAAAAGCGGAAAGAATCGTGAATTTCCTTATTTTGTCTTAGACGGAGTTCGAACGAAGAGCCGTGCTCTGTGCCCCCGACCCATAGTAAAGACCTACCTGCTGTTTATGACGATCCTTTTTATGACGGAGTCTCTTGTTAAGAAATGGATCACTGATTTTAATATTTGTATAAGGTTATTAAATATTTTAATTTTAGACGAAAAAACAATTATGACAAAATTTGAATGGCAAAAATCGGTTAATAAGAACTTTTTCTTCGTGTAGAAATTTAAAGTTCGCTGCATTTCAATAGGAGCGCATTAGTTTTGTAAGTTTATCCAACAGTAAGAACATTAATTCCGAAGCAGGCGGTCTAAGGTATTATATTATAAAGGCACCATTCTTAAATAACTATTTTTCAGATGGTTGGCTTTCCAAATGTCACCAGTGCGATCTAGTGAAATTTGCCGCGTGGATGTAGACACGGGGGCCATTCTACATTAGCCCCGCTTTGTCCCGTTGAAATGCATTGCGAGTATATCTATATAGAATATATATATATTGATAATGCATTTCAACGGAGCGGGGCTAATGTAGAATGGCCCCGGGGCCTTTCTAAAATATGTTCCGTCCCATGCGCGTTCCATGCGCCGGGGCCATTCTACATTAGTCCCCCTTAAGAGCCTTTCTACATTACGTATCACGCGTCAGGCGTCCGAAACGGGTGCTGGGCATCGTACGGGTCTGGAAAATGATTTCGGACGACGCCTGACGCGTGGTACGTAATGTAGAAAGGCTCTTAACTCTTAAGGCATGATCGGTAAGGTCGGATGGCGCACTGGCACATACCATGTGCGGCGCATGGGACGGAATATTATCATATTGTAGAAAGGCCTCAGTAGTCTCAGTACCTTAGAGCATCTCAGTACCGAGTACGAGCGCCTATTGAGTGGCGGCACTGGCCCGTGCACATACGGTGCTGCCCTCAATTTCTGGATTTCCCTTCGGATTTCCCATGTTAAATCTTATGGAGTAAAATTAGTTGAAGCGGCAGCCGTCTGCGTAAAATTTGGACGTTCATAAGGTTACGTGTTAAAGTGACTTGCAGCGCCAGCCCTCCCCTCCACTGCCACCCACGGAGCGAATAGCTAGGCTAGCTACAGGTTATTTATACACATAGAAAGGTACTGGGAGAATAGTAGTAACACAGGTCGCAAATTGACAATAGATAAACTATGGCTACTCACTCAAGGTGATATTCTTTTTCATTGTTTTATTAATTAACATGTGAAAACTAATCATTTATAAGTGAAAATGCATTCACGATTTACAGGGATTCATAATAGGTGTTCCGAAAAATGTAAACAAAACAACCATCAATTTGCGCGGCATTTCCCTACAAAACTAGTGCATTGAACTATTTGTTCCTTGCAGCGTCCCAATCATTAAATGTTCACTGGACTGTGACTTAAAATTCGTCTCGTTGTTTTGAAGTAATAAAATATGCAATTCCAAGCCTTATTTTATTGTTTCATTCGTGGGCATTATTTCAACATTTTTTAGGTTAATAATTCATTTGTTTTTTTAAGAGCAACAATATATAAAAAGATGAAAATTGAGAATAACTTGTTATTGTTATTATAAAATATAAATTTTCTCTAACTTCCTGGAAATGATAAATCATTATGAGTTCCTACATTTGTGTTAAAGAAACTGTTTTTAACTAACTACACAAGTACATACACAAAAACTTTCCACTGCTTTTAATAATAATTGTATTTTTTTATATTATTTATTTATAGGAATTTCTGACTTTCTTATGATAATTTTTCTTAAAATTATAATTGGTATTTACAGATCTGACACAAATAAAGTTTGCTGTTATGCTCATCCAGATGCTCCGTTAATTGAAGATTACAGAGCTGGTGATCAGATATGTTCAGAATGTGGACTAGTAGTTGGAGACAGGTATATCTTTTAAAAATTCAAAATCTTTATTTTTATTGTACTAATTTTTGTAATGATACAATTTTAGAGTAATAGATGTAGGGTCAGAGTGGAGGACTTTCAGTAATGAAAAAGCAGGCGTGGATCCGTCTCGTGTTGGTGGCCCAGAAAATCCTCTTCTCAATGGTTCAGATTTATCTACAATTATTGGACCCGGCACAGGAGCAGCATCATTTGATGCATTTGGAGTATCAAAATACCAAAATCGAAGAACTGTAAGATTTTAATTTAAAAAAAAGTAATATGTCCCAAAAAAGTGATTTCTAATAAGTACAATTAATTTCAGATGAGTAGTTCTGATAGAACATTGGTTAATGCTTTTCGAGAAATAAATGCCATGGCAGATCGTATAAATCTTCCAAAAACAATTGTTGACAGAGCAAATAATCTGTTCAAGCAAGTACACGATGGCAAAAACCTGAAGGGTCGTGCAAATGATGCCATTGCCTCAGCCTGTTTGTACATAGCATGTCGACAAGAAGGTGTGCCTCGTACATTTAAAGAAATTTGTGCAGTTAGTAAAATAAGTAAAAAAGAAATTGGTAGATGTTTCAAACTCATTTTGAAAGCTCTTGAAACTAGTGTTGATCTTATTACTACTGGAGATTTTATGTCAAGATTTTGCTCCAACCTGGGCTTGCCAAATATGGTACAAAGAGCAGCTACTCATATTGCAAGAAAAGCTGTGGAATTAGATGTTGTGCCTGGAAGATCTCCCATTTCAGTAACTGCTGCTGCCATTTATATGGCATCTCAGGTGAAATATTGAGATTTCATGCTTTTTTATTTAATCGATTTCATTTACTAATTATTAATTTTTCTGGCAGGCATCTGAAGACAAGAGATCACAGAAAGAAATTGGGGATATTGCTGGAGTTGCAGATGTAACAATTAGACAATCTTATAAACTTATGTTTCCACATGCAGTACATCTCTTCCCTGAAGATTTCAAATTTGCAACACCCATTGATCAGTTGCCACAAATGTAAAAGTGGTTGTTTTATGGTAATCTTACTCCTATTTTTTTAAATACTTTAGGCCCATTAGCTGAATAGCGACGAGCACTTTAGTTGTTTATGTCTTAAATTATTGTTATTATTTAAGTATTCTTTTTGTTTAGGAAAAAAGTTAATCTTTTGTTTATTTATCCAAGTGCTCATCTTTGTCAAAAGCAGCACAATATTTTTCCAAATCAGTTTGACATTCCTCAGTTGTGAAGAAACCTACCTTATACTTTCCCTTATAAAAACAGAGTGTGCTTTTATTCACAAATAAAAGTAGTTCGATTTTTTTTTTTACTTTATATCATAAGAGATTCCTTCCCATTGCAATGTAAATGATTGTCCAAAACATATAGGTATATTATTGATTATTGTTATTGTAAAAATCATTAGTTTTTCTTACTGAAATGATTTATCAAATCATTTTGTAACAATTTTAACATATTGAATGTGATAAGAGACTAAAATTGTAAGCCTGCCAATAGAAGCAGTATTTGTATGAAACAAAAAAAAATATAATTATTTTACATATTTCACATTTACTTAGAGTTTGTTATCATAGTTATATGTATTTCAATAACGATTGAATGCAATAATAAATACATAGCGATTTGATATATTTGAGTTTCATTTTTGGATTAAAAAAAAAATTATATGGAAATGGCTTTAGTTTTTATATTTTAATAATCATTTTCCAGGTAGTAGACATAATAAATAAAACTATAATGAAAACAAAATTAGCCATGCATACACTGATAGATTAAAATTTAATTTTCATTACAGTACTAATGCAATATTATTTTCTTAAGAGTACGAAAATGTAAGATTTATACTTTTACAGCAATTTCCCTTACTTTGTAATTACAACCTGACTTGAATTTAAATGTAACTATCTCTCTATACAAGAGTAAATACAGTCAAGTATAACTGCAACTAAAAAAAATTGCGTATTCAATTTTTATGTTTTATTAACAAAAGTTTTTCTTAAATCAAATTGCTATAGTAATTTTATACAAAAAATGTACGATTTAGGGCTTCTGCAGCAAAAAAGGAATGGGAAATAGAACATCCCCTTACGAAAATAAACTACAGGTGTAACTGCTGGTACAACTACTGGCAAAACTACTGATTGCCAATAGTCTTACAAATAGTTTTTTTGGAACTACTGTCATAACTACTGGAAGCAATTATTTTCTTCCAGTAGTTACACCAGTAGTTCTAAAAAAACTATTGGTAAAACTATTGGCAATTAGTAGTTTATTTTCCTAAGGGTCTATATATACACATTAGGAACAAGCGCTTGTTCCTTCTTGTTCCCAGTGTGTGTACATGTGCGTGTGCGTGTGTGTGTGCACGCGCGTGTGTGTGTATTAATATTTTTAAGAAATGTATAGGAACATTCTGAAGAATACTTATAATGCATATACGTCATTTCGCATTCGTTAGTTCGCTATTTAATGTGCGGAAAATCTTGATACTTAGTAATTAAAAAAACAAATAACTATCAATTTCATTTGGGAATTTGGATAATGAAATTATTAATTTTTTTGGAAAAATACCCTTTTAGTGGCAAAATTATAATACGTTCAGGATGGCCTTTAGACAAGCTTTAATTTTAATGGAAATTTTTTTAAGAAATACAAATATTTCAAAATGATAAAATATAAATTAGCAAATTAAAAATGTGAAAAATAGAAAACGTATAACAAAAAGCGTTGTTGCACCGTTTTACACTGCAAAACGAATCCTTTATGCTGCATCGGCTACTCGTTGCGGTTTCCCAACTTAACCTGTATTCGCGCTCGCATTACCATCCAAATATCATAATAGACTAGAAGAAAATAATTCTCTTGAAAAAGACCATATTAAGCAAAATTATGATCTCAAAAAAACAATTGTTACATTATTTGATACTATCGTTGAACTATCTTTTACACTAATGTTAAATATACAAATTTTCACTAAACTCATAAGATATTTATATTAAAATTTTTAAAGAATTTTATATATTTTTTTATATAAATGGGCATTTAGCTATAGCTAAATAAGATCACGTTTGGATCAAATAAGTTTGTTATTTCATTATTTGTTCCTCGAGTAGGATATATGGTTTCAAAACAAATCTTCGCTAGCAGCGGGGCGCAATTTGTCTGCAGAGAGATTAAAAAAGGACAGAGCTCACTACTCTAATAAGAGCTAGGAGGAACATCCGAACAGCCTGTTCGGAACAGGGCTATATTGAAAAAGCATCCCTGTATCGTGTGGTGCCATGCTCATACAGTCGCATGTGAATATGCTGTAGAAGCCAAAAAGAGCGAAAGAGGGATATATATA
>JAXIUT010000037.1:22662688-22683579 GCA_035586675.1 Eurytoma californica | reverse complement strand
GAGAGAGAGAGAGAGAGAGAGAGAGAAAGAGACCAAACCAAAGCCGAGATGGAGCTAGTGTTGCACGATAGGCCGTCAGCTGCCTTGTGGCTCGCAGTCCGAGAGTCACTTCAGACTACAGCGGTTGTAAGTTTCTTTCCAACCTCACTGCGAGTGATCGATTTTCGCAGACACAAGGAAACCAGAAATCAAACCCGCGTCCAAACGGCTTTCGGTTTCAGCAAACTCGTGCTCACGCAACCGTACCAGAACCACCTTGCGTGTCCGAGCCGCTACGGAGAAGTCCCGAGGAGGAGCAGCGAGTGCGTGGCCGCCATATTGTTTGCGAGTGAGAGCGAGAAAGACGGCAGCATCGGCGCAGCGAGTGTTTGTTTTGGTGGCTAGCCAAAGGAGGAGTCCCCCGAGTTCCAACGACCGCATATCCAGTCGACCCGGAGCCTCGTGCCGCCCCAGATATCCACTCTCCAACCTGAGCCCCAGTCCAGATCGCTGTAGTTGCCGAGAACAAGTTGCCCTCGGTACCTACTTTTCCGGCCTTGGAGCGCCCCCAAGAAGACAGCGAGAGAGAGGCGCACGCAGGCGGCGCGAGAGCGAGCCTCCCATCCGTGCAACGCGGACGTATCTCGTGTAAAGGTCCAGTAGCCGTAGGCGCAGCAGCACCTCGAAGATGGCCTGTGCCACCCTCAAGCGATCCTTGGAATTCGACCCGGTACACAGCCATGGCAGGCCGACCAAGAGGAGGAGGTGCGTACCGATGTGCGTGTCGCCTTCGGCCGCGCATCACTCGCACAAGCCCCAGTCTCCCTTCGCCGAATGCAGCAGCAAATTGACGCCCGGTAAGTTAGCTAATGAGACCCTGACGATGCGCTACATGCATAAGAAAAGCTCCCGCGATCGCTTATACCTCGTCAAGTCGTCGCGCATTCTCACGGGCCGTTCGGCCCTCTCCTGTACAGGCCACCATCTTTTTTCGCCTCTCCCTCTCTTTCTGGGGCCGTCTTTTTGTCGGGGGTTTTTTTTCTAATTCCCTCTCCCCGTTCCTTCGATGTATATCTGGAACACGCCGAGGTATTCCCTTCTTTGAGCCCCGCGGCTGGGCCCATGCCCCCTTGCACACGCGTGTGAACGCTATAAAGGCTGCTATAGAGCCAACGAAAAGAGCTGCACACACACTCACAAAGGCGCGCCCCGACCAGAAGGAGAGGGAGAGAGAAGGAGAGCCGCATATACCTAGAGCATAGGGGCGGCAGTTTCTGCCGAGAGCGATTTAAAACCCGTATTTAGGACGGGCCGACGCTACGTGGAGGGAGGCCGAAGAAGGAGAGAGAGAGAGCGAGAGGGGGAGCGAGTTGGAGCCACTAGCCAGAGAGTACGCGAGAGGGGGAGAGAAGCCCGATTGCGCGCACACGCTCACAATGCGACACGAGGGGATTTCACTGGCTTATGGGGGAGGGCTCCGGCTTGCACTAAATCATATGGTAATGCTCTAACGGACATTACCGTACCTAGACGCATACGCACATGTCCCGATAGCGGCGCCCAGTCGCGTAAATATGTCGGAACATGCGAACAGCAAGGCGATTATTCTTTTTATTATCCGCGCCAGGCATGGCCGCTCCGTTTCTCTCCTTCCTTTCGTATCTCGCATTCTCGCTCCGTCACCCACTCGCCATCCCGGGGAGAAATTCTCTCCTTTTGCGAAGCGTATTGCCGAACTTCGGTAGTCGCTTGTGCCGTTACTTAAGTATCAAATGCACATGAGCATATTGGAAATCTCCGTACGCCTTTTTACTCCATTACGAGCTTTATTTATGCGTCTAGAAAGTATTTTAAATTTATCCTTTCTAAATTACAATTCTTCAAGTAATTCAATACTCACTTTTCAAGCAATTGACGAAATTTAGTATTCAGCACTTATTCGACGATTGATGAATCGGCGCAAACTCGAAGTATACATGAAGTTTACACAAAGTTTTTTTAAACTAAAATAAAATTGACTTGCAATCGCGATGAGTGTTTAAAATGTCGGAGCCGTCTGTATTCCGAATCGCTTTAGTAGATACTGAAATACTTACTATTGAACACTCGTACTAATTTTTATCTATGTATTTTTCTATTCACAAATTAGCCGCCGAAACGATTAGTCGCGAAGTGAGTCATCGGACTTCTTTCATTTATATAGTAATTATATAGATAGAATTTAGCTATTTAAAAAAAGATATGCAACAGCTTCGACCCGGATGGAAGATTTTTCTTTAATTTCCCCTGCAGGCGTTATTCGACGTTTTTCGATGGAGGAGCAAACTGCCTATACTATTGTTACCGATCCCGCATTAAATGCAATATACGTAACGGATTTGCGGGTTTCTACCTGTGCTTTTTCTCCCCCGAGTCGGTACTTCAGCATAATGCTTTCTATATGTGATTGCCGGTCATTTTCTCGGATATAATCGATTTAGGTACCTTCTGTTCATTGCGTTAATTATATATAGTAATGCTAATTTACGATCTAAATATATATAGTATGAGTATCAATTGTAATTAAGCTATCAGAGTAAATATTTATGCACAAGATAGTTTTCCACTGCTTCATTTACATTTTGATGACTTCTTTATATTTTTACTTGTTTTAATGTCAATTTAAATACAGAATAATAAAACAAATTATTTGATTATTAAATTTTTTACATTATTTATTCCTAACTAAAGTTTATATTACTAAATCTCTTTTATAGAAAAAATGGCAGCCAACATCAGAGAAGAGATCCGCAGATTACACAGACGCAAACAATTACATTTTAATCCTCAAAGTGATTCTTCAGATATGGAAGGTCCAGCTAGTCCATCTAGCCCTTCAAGTTCAGCTTGTTCAACTAGTTTTGGTACTTCCAGTAACAAAGAAAAACCTCTTTTTACATTTAGACAGGTACTTCAGATTCTTTACTCTTAGTCTTATCAATTGATATCATTTATTTATTATAGCTTGTTCATGATTAATGTTTCACTGTTTAACTTTATAGGTTGGTTTAATTTGTGAGAGAATGCTTAACGAACAGGAAACAAAAATTCGAGAAGAATATGATCAGATTTTGAATTTGAAGCTCTCAGAGCAGTATGATGCTTTTGTCAAATTTACTTATGATCAAATACAAAAGAAATTTGAATCATCAGCTGCCCCAAGCTGTAAGTATAAGCTTATTTATTATTTACCACACTTTTATGTTATATTTATTGAATACAAGCTTTAACTATGTTTTCTATTTATTTTTAGATTTGTCCTAAAGATGAATTGACATAACTATAAGAAAGAGTTTCTATAAAGAATCTTAGGTAAGAAGACAATTTAAAAACCGAAACTTTAGGCTTCTTTAATGAAATATATAATGAATACTAAATTTATAGATTTCTACCATTTAAGTGAAGTAAATTTGCTTAAATTTTTGAGCAGAGGTAAACAAAATCACCTCCAATAAGCAGTCAAATAAGAGAATTGAAGCAATGTTACACACATCAAAACAATAATAAGGTCTGGCAGTTGACGCGACGTGAAACGGTTTAGTAATGTAAGTTTAGTAAGTTTGCAATGAAGAGCGATTACACTACGAATAAAAAAAAACAATCCACAATGTTTGCTAGTTAAACTAACAATGTTTGTACTGTCTAGTATTAGAAGCGCGCTGGTATCAGGGAACTATTGCAGAATCCATTGCCAATGCAAAATCTATTGTAGATATTAATTTGATTATCGATAGAGAAATAGCGCCGAAATTTTCCGAGAGATAAGCTAAAAGTAGAGCTCTTTATATTTTCTGATCTCTCGAGATTCTTGAAAACGTTAGGTCAATTTACCTATAATCGAGAAGCGCATTCTTTTTATAGCATATTGCAAAGCAATGGAGACTTTGCCTTGAAGAAATTACCAAGGTGTCTCGCAGACTATCGGTTGGTAACTCCTTATCAAAGTCTAAAGTTGACTTCATACGCTCGTATTATATAACAAGGAATTAGTATCTTGCTCACGTCGAGTCGAGAAGAGTTTGCAACGATATGCATCCTTAACGTTCTCGATAAATGGAGCATCGCTAGTTTATCGTACCTGCCTTGTCGGTAAGAGAGGAAGGATCGCTTATATCGAAATAATTAATTTTATTTCTCTTTTTTAGCACCAAATACTTTTTTGAATTATGCTAGCTAGGTACTTTAATTTAAAGCCCCCCGCGACGTCAAATGCTTCGAGCGCAATAAAGTAGAATTCTTTGCGAAAATATCTCAAGTCGTCGAAATAAAGCTTAAATATTTGTAAATTATATCATTCAAATTTAAGACTTTAATTTTGTATAACTTTACAGTTATTATTAAAACTGAAAATTCGTATTCGTATATTCGTATTGAGAATGTAGACGAAGATTTGTACAAAATTATACTTTTCTGTAATAACGTGATATATTTTTGAAAAAAAAAGTAAAATCTTTAACTCCTCGTTATAATTACCGTGCCATTTGCAAAGTCAAAATTCACTGCCTGTTACATAAGTACTTTTCAGGCTGATACCTACGATTGTAATACCGGGTAAAAATGATTTTTTTAACTCTCACGTTTAAAATCATTACAAGTATAGTCTCATCTATCTGTATCTTTCAATAACGGTACTATTATCGGAGACAAAAAAAAAAACAGCCTGATAAATGTCTGTAGAAAAATTCATAATTGCAATTGTCTATAGCTCAAAAATCATTTTCACATTAAACTTGCCACGACTATTGTATCTAATTATTCAGTTATCTTAATTCATTTTATCTTTTATCATCATATAACGATATAATCTTGTTAATTTGTATAATAAAAATCAAAGTAATTTGAATCTTGGAATTGTACGGAAGCAATGTAATTAATAAACTTTTGAAAGAAAGTTTGACAGTTTTGTAAATTTTTCTGTTCCCTGATAGCAACGGCTAGCCATAGTACCTTTACGTTTATTGTGCCGACTAGTAATATTTACTTGTTTAATCGTTATGCCTTACAACTTTTTATTATAATTACTCTAATAATTATTATTACTATTATTGTTATCGATCGTACAATTGTTTTTAAATTTTGTAATGTATAACATTTACATTAATTTTTATTCATTTTTTTATCTAAGTTTTTGTAAACTTTTCAGTCATGGATAAATATTTCTTTTTTTTTTCATACTAAACATAACGAATGGGATAAGGCGAGTGCGTTGATTCGATTAACCAATGAGTATCTTACTTTAGTTTAATTTAACTTCTTACTTTTTTCTTAACATTTATTTACGATTTTTAAACTAGTTTTGATAAGTAATATTATTTTGAGGATTATTTTGAAACTTGTGAAAAGAATTTTTTACTAACCTAAGATGCAAATATTTGTCAAGTGCATTATTATAATTAATTACACTTTAGAAATAAGCTAAGAAAAAAAATCTATTACAAGTTTCCATCTATTTCCTTGTATTAATCATTTTTAATTTTATACCCATAGTTAAAGAGATGCTTAATTCTCAACTTGGATCGTAAACCTCCGATCAGTATCGCATTATTTAGAGTAGCTTTTTTGGTCTCGAGTCGTATTTCGTGATTTTCGATATAACTTTCGTTTGTATCTTCATTGATTTGCGAAAGAGCGACTCTTGCCAAAACGAAACGTTTCGAGAGCACTAAGCACAAGGATTAAATAAGGATATACGGCAAACTATTGCCCCATTTAGTTGACTTTATAAAAGCAATAAAATGGCGAACAATAAATATTCAACAATCACTAAATATATGTGCCTAATATTTTGCACGATGGACTTCTTGCGATTTTTTTGTATTAATCTTAAATTTTTTTTAACTGCATTATGCGTCGTATATCCTTTTGTTATTCAGTTCTAATTTTCGTAATTTATACATAGCACAACAGAAAAAATGCCAGCTGTTAAACAATGTGTTTTGATACACATAATGTACATGTAACCATAAGCCAATAGTCGAAGTGTATAGAATTCACTAATTATTTTTCGATGCGCAGAATCGAAGGCTGTAAAATAACGGAAAGGTGAAGAAAATGAAAAAATGTAACGATGCAAGTTAACATAGCCTTAAGTTTTATGTAAATTGAAGAAGAAAAACTGCGTTTTCAAAGACCGATCGATGATTATAAGTGCGACGTCAGTCGAAGGTGGAATTTGCAGATCGCCACGACATACGTCGAAATAATTCAAAGTTCATCGATTGAAATACCTCCATACTATGTAAGCATATTATATTATTATAATTATTAATAAAATAAAAATAAATCCTAAGACTGAATCTTGTTGAGTCATTTTATAATTCCTTGAATTTTGAGAATAGCAGTTCGAGGTCTTTCCTAAGAACTAGAAAATGGTTAACAATAAAAATCTAGTGAAAAGTTTGAATTATAATATTTTGGTATTTTTATCACCAACTTTCCGGTTCTCGAAGTAAAAATTATTATTCGAAACTGGGGCGTAAGCGAATCTTTGCCTCCCTCGACCTCTCTTCGCTCGGCCGAAAAACGTCTTGGCAAGCAAATAATCCTCGTCCGCCCCCGTTGCGAAATGTACTAATTTTATATCAGGTTACCAGACAAACTATACTAGGAAGGCTGCTTGTTTCTGGTTAACTGCTAACTTTATGTTGAAAGGATAAATCCATTTATGAATACTTTCGGTTGGAAGGCTTAAAATTGTAGATGAAAATAGGATGATGCAGAGAAACCTTAAAGTAGAAAGAAGATAAACTATAGATTAACGATTTTAAGAAAGTTTTCGAAATTTCAATTCATTAGACAATGCAGATCACGTATAAGCATTTTGATCAGATATTAAAGATTTGTCAGTTTCAACGGAATTGTCTTTAAAAGCTTTATATCGTGTATGTAAATGATGAACCTTAGGTTTTAAATGAAGAAGATTCGGTCGCAAGCCTGATCTAGATGACGTTGTGGTGGTGGCTACAGTCATGGCGGCAATTACCACGGCGAGTATATCTATGTATAAATAATAAATATATAGATTCTGCATGCGTGCACCGACATATAATTAATACAGATCCTAAATGTGCGCACACCAACAATTTATAGATCATGCAAACGCGAGCTTTCTCTGTAGATATAGGTATACTCGCAGTGGTGATCGCTGCCATGACAGTAGTCACCACCTCTGCGTCATCTATAAGATTGGGCTTGCGACCAATCTTCCTAATTCAACTTAACCATGTCACATTGAATAATACCTTCACCCTAGTTCTGCATTGGAATATCAATTACGAATGTCGGAAAAAAAGTCTATTAGCAGTCATAATTGTTAGGTGGAAGGTGCTAAAATGAGATGGGAACCCGCAAGGGACGACGGACAGCCCCTACCGGCTCGGCGTCACGTTGGGCACTGAATTAGTGGCCGGCGGGCGGGCGGCGCGTAATCAGAGGCTCTCAGGTAAGCGAAAGGATGTGCGCGAATGCATTTTTAATCGGATTCGCTTAAAGAATATAATTGAATGATCCGGTTAAACCGCGGAGGCTCGCGCGGGGCTTCGAGGTGCAACGAAGCCCCAGCAAGTCTATATGAAGCTAGGGTCCCGCCGCGCGAACCCGTCACTTCTGGGCGGGGAAAAAAAACAAAACTTCCGCTGGACGGCCTCCGCCTCGTCGGTCCGCTCCCCCTTTTTTCAAATCACTTTGTTTACACGTCGCCGGTCACGAACACCTGAGCGCGCCAAATGATTGCTCTCCTGTTCTACTTGTACGTCGTCGCCGTCAAGGTTTTCAAGAAGACCACACCAAATGGTGAGTGCATCGACTGTCGATTTGTCGCGGTTGACGACGCATACGTTCCTCCGGACTGTACGTACGCTTCATGCGGCGACTCGCTTTCGCTTTCCAGGCAAGGTCACTGTCTACCTCGGCAAGCGAGACTTCATTGATCACCTAGACTATGTGGACCCCATCGACGGCATCGTCGTCGTCGAGAATGACTACCTGCAGGGTAGAAAGATTTACGGCCAGGTACGTAGTCTTCCCACTTCATCGCAATTAAAAGACGAGCTTGAAAAAGTGCCAAACTTAGAGTGTGGTACCCAACATCCACAATGCCGATCTCGGCGCCTAAAAAGGAAAAAATCGTGTATTAGGTGACGACCACCTACCGCTATGGCCGCGAGGAGGACGAAGTCATGGGGGTCAAGTTCAGCAGGGAGCTGGTGCTGTGCCGGGATCAGATCGTCCCGTCGAAGAAGGAGAAGCAGGAGTACACGCCGATTCAGGAGCGCCTCCTAAGGAAGCTCGGCTCCAACTCCTTCCCCTTCCTCTTCCAGTTCCCGGCGAATTCGCCCAGCTCGGTCACCCTGCAGCCCGGCGACGACGACCAGGGCAAGCCGCTCGGTGTCGAATACGCCGTGCGCATCTACGTCGCCGAGAGCGAGGACGACAAGGTACGCCAAATACCTCGCCATGCCCAAAAACAATTTCTTTGTTCGTATACATGTGCGCCCGAGCACAGGCCCGAGCGCAGCTCGCGGCTGTAATTCAATAAGGCGTTTAAGAGTATAACTCGATTTTCACCTTATATAAGGCGCGTGTGCACAATGCATGTAACGAGACTTAAACTGCTTTCACGAGGTGTTTTCTTTTTTTCTCTATTTTAATTTTTCTCAAGGAAAATTAGTTGCCCGGATTTGCGGTAACGATCGTGAATTACAATTATATAATGACGTGGTAGGGGTATATGGGATGAGATCCGAGCACTGGATCCAAGGTGAGATCGGTATGGATCAAGATTTCATCGGTACTGCTCGGTACTGCTCGTTTATCGACGAATTGCGGGAGGCTGATAAATAGTATAATTAGAAATCGTTTGTTTGATAAATTCAGGGCCACAAACGATCGTCGGTCTCCTTGGCGATTAAGAAGTTGCAGTATGCTCCACCAACGCGTGGCCGCAGGCTTCCGAGCTCATTAGTATCGAAGGGATTTACGTTCTCCCAGGGCAAGCTTAACTTGGAGGTGACGCTGGACAAGGAAATCTACTATCACGGCGAGAAAGTTTCAGCTAATGTTATCGTGACGAATAATTCTCGCAAAGCAGTGAAGAACATCAAGGTAAAATATGCACTTTAGCATTTTAATCGATCGGTTGCACTCTATCGGCAGCGTACGGCTATCGAGTTCCGGGTTTGTCTAATTCAATCTAATGAGTGCTGTAATATTAATGATAAATCATTTAAACAGTGCAGATGTAAGCTAAAAGCTTCTAAAATTTCAAGCTGCCGCGAAACCTTGGTCGGGTATTGCATTTTTCAGGTTTCGCATAGGTGCCCGACATTAAGAGATCGTCCACGTATATTTCGTTGCTTAATATTCGGAGAAGCACTTACTTAAACATTTTAAAAGCACATTTTATGAAATATCAAGCGTTTCTAATTTAGTAATTTAATATTCCCCGCAGTTATTTGTAGTCCAGCATTGCGAAGTGACCATGGTAAACGCTCAATTCTCTCGCCACGTTGCTAGTCTGGAGACGCGGGAGGGCTGTCCGATCACGCCGGGCGCCTCGTTCACCAAACAGTTCTACCTCGTGCCACTGGCCAGCAGCAACAAAGACCGTCGCGGTATCGCGCTGGACGGTCACCTGAAGGTCGGACGATCGCGCTAACTTCACTGCCCGGTGGGAAAGGCCTTATAAAAGGGTGCAGAAACCGCATAAAACCTAATTGTTCTATGCGGTTTCTGCACCAGATTTTATCGGATTTTATAGGATTTTATAAGGCCTTTTCAACAGGGTGACCTCTTGCTTTTTCCGAGTTTCCTTCAGACGTGAAATCTATACTTTTCAGGATGATGACGTGAACCTTGCGTCCTCGACGATGGTCGCCGAAGGTAAGGCGCCCAACGAGAACATGGGTATTGTCATCTCGTATTCCATCCGAGTGAAGCTCAACTGCGGTACCCTCGGCGGAGAACTGGTTACCGATGTCCCCTTCAAGCTCATGCATCCAACTCAAGGTACGGACCTTCGGCGATGCCTTTTCGCTTTTTAATTAAATATTACAATGATGCATCTGTAAAATTTAAAATATCCAAAATCGACCATTACATTCGCCACGTTTTAACATTCGTAGGATAATGAAATATTTAAATGTTACATTATGCTAAACGACTAATTATTGTCACCTCAAAATGCTAAATTTATTCATGTCCTTTTAAAGGAGCCGGCGGAGAAGCTTCAAAAGAACCATCATCAAAGGGAGGCATGAAGAAGACCAAGAGCATCGATCGGGGAAGATATGACAACTACGCCAACGACGACGACGACAACATCGTTTTCGAGGACTTTGCACGGCTCCGACTCAACGAGCCGGAATAAACAACTGGGACCCGAGTAACAGGACACGGCGCGCTTGTTCTGAAAGGATGGCAGCATAAAAAAGTATTTCTTTTTTTTTCTTCGAGTAATCGATGCGGCTGTGCCGCGACGATTTGAAATGATGTAAGATATAAAATAATTTTGCGATAAAAACTTGTTTTCTTTGAAGCGCTTCTTTCATTCAGAATCGTGGTTTCTTTCAGAACAAGCCTCTCTCAAATAAATTTATCATATAAAACCGCGACACGTGCTTTGAAAAAATTGACAAATAAGGCGTTTTGCAAGCGCTGATGTATAAAATATAAAAATATACGAAAAAAGTATAAAAAAAGAGAAAAAAAATATACAAAAACTACGTTAACATCGTCTTGGGGATTTCCCTTCGATTGTGGTGGTTGAAGGGAAATCCGATGGGAGGCGAACAAAAAGAATATTCATTTCAAGTAAGTTTAATGATTAATCTTCTAACTTTATAAAATAACACATTTCCCGTCTTACCAGAAGTGACATGTATCTTGACTATATATATTTCTTATTATATTGATTAAAGTATAATGGAATATTTATTATTAATAAAGTCTACTGATTCCTGGTATTGTTAAGTTTTTGCTGTACATTAGAAACTATAATATTAAATAATTATTAAGAAAATGATAATAAGTTCAACTATTGAATGAAAAATGTTTGATGTTATTTTATTATCGTAATTATATTGTAACTCGATAACAATATTTCAATAAAATATTTACAATTCATTTAAAAATTCACATCATTTTATTTATACAAAATATTATACATCTTCTAATTCACAATCATCCTGACTCATATTTTAGATACATTAAAAATATATCAATGGCCAATTCAATCATACATTGAAGAATAATACTCTTGATAGATTTGTATGTAAGCGTCTTTTTCCGTTGCAGTCATTTCTGCAATAAGTGTGTCATTTATATCAGTTATTGCCACACTCTTACCATTCACGAAAACTGTTGGTACTTGATCATCGTCATCCGATTCCATTATTTCAATTTCACCTAATCAAATAATTGACATTAGAAAAATGTTTTTCAAAATCAACGTTTTTTATTATTTAATATTAGTAGCAAAATTTTACTGACCTGTATCAACTGGTTGCATGTCTCCTCCATCTTCATTATCACTGCTGTCACTGGATTCATGAGCTAATACAGATTTTACAGCAGTTGCATTTACTCCTCCCTTCTTTTCATGAGCTAACAGTACTGACATTATGTCTTCTCCCTGTTTGTTTGTGGAGTTAGTACTTGTAGCAGTGGCAGCAGCTTTCTCCAATATACTATCTTGAGTAGTGCCTACGTCATTCTGAAAAGAAAATAATAAAAAATTGTATTTAAGAAAATAATTAAAATTACAATTATTATCTTTTAATATTACCTGTGTTGTGTCTGTTGTAATTACTGTGCTCTCCATCATCCAAATTGGTCTTTCTTTCCTCTTACTGGCGGCATTTTCTTCTTGGACTTCATCTCCTATTAATACATCAACTCTAGTATCTTCAACAACAAATCCTGATGATCTTGTTGCTTCGCCTGACCATTGTTCATTAGGTCCACGCATGAGATTTGGTTTCCTTGTATCAATACTATAAAAACATAAAGAAATATAATATTATAGGTATTAAAAAACAAAATAATTTATTAAACACATGAGTAAAAAACAAAATATATGTACCCTCTGATTGTATTAATGTCCACAGGCTCTGGCTCCAAAATTTCTGGTGCCAATTTGATTCCTTCAACTTCTCGTAATAAAATATAGAGAGGTTCCAACTGTTCATTGAATTTGGCTAAAAGTAATCTTGAATCTTTTTTAGGGAGAGCTGACTGATCTTCTTCAACAATCTCTCGACAATATGTACACCTGAATTCTCCTGTGGTCATATCAAAAAGTTGATCTGCCTTTAAGACAAAAATATTACTTCAGTATTAAGTAATTTGGTAATAAATTTTGTAACAACAAATGTCAGGACTTACTTCTAAATCTGTAAATGTTTTTAAACAACTTGTGCATTTGAAACTTGCTCTACTAGTTGCATCTCTTTCTTCAGTTTCCATTCTTTTTCTCATTAAATCTAACTTATATTTAACTACATTTACGAATGTCTAAAATTAATATTCACATGTTACAAATTACATAAATGAAATAATAACAAAATTGAAAGATTAAACAAACAATATTACCTTGTAATTAATAAAATAATAATTAACTTTCTGTGCTTTTCCATCTGAACCAGTTTCCATTTTTAATCTGACTTGTATGAATTTATCATTTCTCAATGCTGTAATGCGGGCTCTCAACATTTTCTTATCAAATTTAAGCAAATCACAGATATCATCTTCTTTCATACCTAAAATAATTTTCAATTAATTTTACAAAAGGATCAAAACTAACATCTTTGTTTTTGTATTTACATGGATTTCGAACAAGCATATCAACAATAAGCGCATCTTCAATCGTGTAAAAGCCACGAACTACCAGGCGAGCTAGTTGTTTTAAACTACTAGGAACTTCAGTTATTAATCTCTCTTCAGAACTCATGTTGAAACTGAAATATAAACATTAAAATCATATAATATGATCCTTTGATGTTAAATAATATTATTGCAAAGAAAATATATTTTAAAGAATTATAATTTTAAAAAAATTGAAAATTATTATTTAAAATATTTTTTATGTACTAATTATCAAATATTTTAATTAATAAAAATCTTTATAAAGTTTCAATGTAAAACTGACTTTTTAATACAAAAAATCATTCGTTAATTATTATTCTCTTATTTCTTTTTTTGGAATTATTAAATACTTTTAATCAGAACCATAAATTTGAAATAATACGCACATTGATAAAAATTACCGAATTATTTGTAGCAAATAACGATCTAACTCATAAGTAAAACAATAAATATTTCGGATTTGTTTACAACGCACACATCTTTAGTCGCATTTCGTTTGAACACTAAAATTTAAGGTTATTAACTCCAATCGCCGACGCATATAATATATATAGTGAAAACAGAACACCTGTCAGAGAAGAACTTTTATGTTTACTTACTAACTCAATCAATTTAAATGATTGTACATTTGTTTATTTTACACATCAATGGCAGCGATTGATAAAGTGAAAATCATTGTAGTAGGAGATTCAGGTAAATATATTAACGTACATTTATTACATACGCAAAATATTTATACTACATTTTTCAATCATTAACGTGACACGTAAACAACCTCCGAAACGTAAGTAAAGTAATTTTGGAGTTTTATTCATACTTTTAATAGTGAAAACAATTTTTTTGCTTCATAGTTAAGCGTTATTATTAATATTTAAAAAAAAAATCTAATTTTTTTACTTTTTATATTTTGTAGGTTAATTTTTAATTTAAAATATGTTTTATTAAAATAATTGAAATAATGATTTGATTGTCTCTTTTATGACTAGGTGTTGGAAAATCGTCTTTAACGCATTTAATATGTCATCAACAACCAATAAATAATCCATCATGGACAATTGGTTGTTCAGTCGAAGTAAAACTACACGAATATAAGGAGGGTACACCTAATCAAAGAAGATATTTTATTGAATTGTGGGATGTAGGAGGAAGCCAAAACCATAAAAATACAAGATCTGTGTTTTATAATCCAACTAATGGTAAAATAAACTAAAACATATGCATTTATTTATTAAATAATTAATATTTATGTAATTATAGGTATTATACTTGTCCATGACTTGACAAACAGAAAATCACAACAAAATTTGCAGAAATGGTTAGAAGAGGTTTTAAGCAGAGATAACAATCATTTTAAATCAAAGACATTTGATGACTTTGATCCAGAGAAATTTGTAGGGTCAACGCAGGTTTGCTGCATTTTTTCCAATTTTTTAACAATGATTTAATAGAACAATTAATAATATTAAAATTTTGTTTTAGATACCGATGTTAGTAGTTGGTACAAAATCAGATATGGTTTCTGAAGTAAGATCAAGTATCCATAGACGATCTTCTACTATTGCAGAAGAATGTGGAGCAGATGAAATATTTTTAGTAAATAAAAGATTTTGCTTAGCAGTACTTCTGTTTTTGAACAATTGTTAATTTTAAAAACTATATTTCAGGACTGTCGACAGACAAGGTCATTGGCAGCAGGCACTAGTTCTTCTGTTAAATTAAGCAGATTTTTTGACAAAGTAATAGAAAGGAGATATTATGCAAGTAGAGAAGCAGTAAATTCAGACCAAAGAAGAGTACCAATGTATACATCCCAATATAGTCCTAAAATGTATCATAATGATTAAGCCCATTCATATTTTATAAGGAATTGTAATGATTTGAAAACTTTAATCAACATATGTTTATTTTAACCTTCAGAATATTGAAAACTTTTTAAATTCCGCGCAAAAGTCCATTTCAACCAATCACGTATTTGTTATCACACGCAACGACATCTACATCATAATTGCAATATATATATAGATATAATAATGGAGAAATCACCTAGAGTAAACCTTAAAAACCTATAAAGAAGAGATCGTGAAAGTCACGGCTTATAATATATTATATTGTATTTTGTAAATACATTGACATGGGTTAAATATCAATTTATGGTTAGAGTTATTAATTGTATGAAGTAATTTCTTAATCTGAAAATCAGATTTGATTCTTTTTTAAAATATTAAGCTGATACTTTATGATGGAGACTAACGACTTGGATTCAAATTCTAAATATCTGATGGATCAGTTGGTGACAGCAAGAAAAGAAATCAATAATTTAAGGTAAATTTTGTTTAATGTTTTGTTGGCATTAATGCTTACTTTTACAAAAATTCATCAATAACTTATTTGTGCATAACCTAAAAAGTTCTCATTACAGTACAGATTTTTAATCAAATAAAATGTTTTAGGCAACAAATCAAGAGTCTTCGTTATGTTCATGAAAGAGATGTTAGTAGCATTAAAAGGCTTTTAGGATTATGTACAAGTGGTCTTGCATCTTTTCCTGATGAACTTTTACTTACACAAGCATCAAGTACTTCCACAGGAGACAATGAACCATCTACAAGTAAAAGTTCTAGTAGTTCCGATGACTATATTTTAACTTGCCGACCCATTGGTACAATTTCAACATGGTTTCCAAATAAACGAGGTACTCCTAGACAACCTGTAGTTTGTGGAAAAGCACCAGGTAAAATAACATTATTCAAAAGTGTTTTCACAAATCCTGAACATGCTCTTCAAGGATTAGAAGAATTTTCTCATATGTGGTAAGTAGAGAATGACGTTCAATTGTAACTTTTTTAAAATATTTGTAAATTTAATTTGTTAATAAAAAATTGCAGGATATTATTTCACTTTCACAAAAATGAATTAGGACATGTTAGGGCAAAAGTTGCACCTCCAAGATTGAATGGTATAAGAACAGGAGTATTTTCTACAAGGTCACCTCATCGACCATGTCCCATTGGATTAAGTCTAGTTAAAATAATAAAAATTGAAGATTATACTATTTATTTTGAAGGTGTTGATATGGTAGATCAAACACCAGTTTTAGATATTAAACCATATATTCCAGATTATGATAATCCAATGTACATTGAAAAGTTTTTAAACATCTCTCAATCAAAAGATGAGTCAAGAGGAAATGATGCAGCAGAATCTACTGGATCTTCCATTAATGACGTAGATGGTTGGATGACCAACATCAGACATGAACCAGTGTCTGCAAGTGATAATGCACATATATCAAATCATAGAAAAACTAATCATACAAACAGTATTATTGATAATCAATTCCTTATCCATGTATCTTCCTCTTCATCTTCATCTACATCTTCTTTAATGGATATTTCAAGAGATGAAGAGCTTGCTTTAAGATTGCAAGCTGAAGAATTCAGTGGTCATCTAAACTTTGAAAATGTATATATCAATAACGAAAATCCAAGTGTTTTGGGAGAAAATGATTTGCCAGTTGTTATAAATAGGACTAATTCAAGTCCTGCTAGTTATGAGGCAGCTGACTCAGAAGTTAGCAGCAATGACGAACAAAACCCTAGAAATTCAAGACTATTAGATGGAGCTGATGGTCCCAGTGCAGTTTGTGGAACTGATTTAGATTTAATTAATAGGCGAGCTCTAAACTTAAGATTTGATGATTCTTCCTCATCTTCTTCTCCTGTGAGAATGGGAGTTCGTGAGGCTCCCGATGGAGAAGAAGGCTTTGACTTATCTCAATCTTATAATGCACAAGCAACCACTACAACTGGCAGTAACAATATAAACATGAATTCACAAGTAGTTACTGAACAAACACAAGAAAGTACTTCTGAGGAAGCTGTTAGAATCCCAGACTGGATATCAAGGCCAAAAACATCATCTTTAACTGTGGTATTTAATGAACGTTCCATATTGCAGCTCCATGAAATTTTAAATGATAAGGCTGAAGAAAAAAAGCGTGCTGTTGAAAATGTTTTAAAAGAAGATCCTAGATCTGTGTATCTTAGACGTCGTTATGGAAATCAATTTTACACTTTCTTAATTCACGATCTTCACATTACTTGCAGATTTGACGATGATAGAAAGATAGTTACAGTATTTCAAGTTCGACATGCAGGTCGTATGTGTGAATGCGGCCAGCCTGATTGGCAATGCTCAGGACATTCTCCACCTCCAGTTTTCAATCATGATCAATAATTTCTTTACATAAATTTTTGCAAATGTGATTTTAATTGTACAATATGTTAAAGAAATTTTTTAACGTAAATTAATTTTCTCTAAGTTCCTACCACATTAAGTCAAGCTTTTACAATTTCTTTTTTGGTAAATTTTGGGGTATAAATCTATATACGTAATAAAAAAGTGCTTAAAAAGCAATATTTCATTATTTGTAAAAACTATTTATTTTTCATTTCTTAATAAATTTATTTATAATTACACGTTAAAACACTCATGTGTATAATCGTATGGTCGCATCTGCTCCTGCAGAAAATATCCATGGTTGAATTGGATGAAACAGAACATCCAAAATACCAAAGTCATTGTAAGTTTCGTGATTGCACAGCCTTTTTAGAGGTACAATCAATGGATTTTGCAGTAAATCACTGTAAATTTTATGATTATTAAAGTTTTATTTTTTCGTGATTCTTTAAGTGACATTAATTTACAATATACATACCTGTAAACCATACCGTGACATACAATAAGACCGCGATCATCAGCGCCGGATGCAAATAATGGATAACGTTTATGATATGCTACTCCGCGTACTGCGGTACCATGAAGTCGAAGAGTCTGATAGGGCTTTGTACTTAAATCTAAATCGAACCACAACAATTTTTTATCATATGTACCAACAAGTAGATTATCTCCTCCTAAAATAACAAAAAAAATTAACACAGAGTTTTAATAAATAAATATCAAAATGAATATAAAAATTTTCTGACCAGGATGTATTGCCATTGTTGAAATCCATTGGGAACTGGAAAATAATTTTTTTACCATTTCCTGCTTTGTTAAATCATATATTCTTACATTTCGTTGGGTCTGCAAAATTGAAGTAAATTTATTAAAACGCGAATATATTAAAAAAAAGTACTGTGTTCGATACTTACAGCAACAAATAGGAATGGTCTGACTGGATGGAATAAAGCACATTGAACTTGTCCTTTGGGCCTACCAATAGGTATGTGAGACCGTCTTTTTGAGAGTTGATGAATTAAGACTGATCTATTTTGTCCATCTGGCATTACAGTAGCAAAATAATCTCCTTTACCATGCCATGTTACTTGTTTAACAATTTTAAAATGATTTAAAATAATTCTGATTCCCATTTTCCAATTTTCAGAGTGTTCAGATTCTGTTTGCTGTTCCCATTGCACAGCAGCTTTTACTCTTTCGGGAACTAAAAATATTTTATTGTTAGAAGAATTTAAAATTAAATGATAATTTATCAAGAGGCGCGGTAACGCTTTGAGGCAAGATTAAAATTCTTTGAAAAGTGAAATTACATGATAAATATATGAATTACCTATTGCATCACTTTGAGGAATGATTTCTAATAATTTTTCTGCTTTACTTGTGATCAAATGATCTCCGACTCCAGGATTAATTAAAAGAACTTTTTGATCAGCTGCTACTCCAATTAGTGGAAGATTCTGATTTGGACACCAAGCAACACTTCTTATTACACCTCCACAATTTACAACTTTAACACAACGACCAGTAGAGATTTCCCATACTAAAAAAAATTAAATAATTAAATAAGTTTAGAAATTACATTACAAAAAATTTGTTTATCTCTTACTCCTTAAAGTACAGTCATCTCCTCCACTAGCAAGATATTGTCCTGTTGATTCTATTGCCATACTTCTAATCATGTCAGTATGACCTTTGTAAATCATAGACTGTATAGTTGGGAAAGGCTGTAAATCTTTTGGACTTGGTAACTGAGGTACTAACGATTCTGGCTCGATGGTTAATTTCATCTTTATTGCTCTTGGACATAGATAAAGATCCAAACACCTTTGGAATCTTTCTTTAATGTACTTGGGATAAGCAGGTACTTCTCTAAGTGAATTATATTTTTGAGGAATAAAATGTAATTTTCTTTTCCATGGTGTTGATTTCAATTTGTTCCACTCTTTTAATTCTCTTTTATCAAATATATACTCTGGTGGTGGATTGTAACTTTCAGCATGACCAGGAAGAAATCTTTTGGGTGCTGCTATATGCTTATGAATTCTCCTCATTTCTTCAGCTTGATCATCAGTTTGCCATAGCATATAAAATTGTGGTTCTTTTCTTTTCTGTTCCCTTTCTTTTCGCATTTCTGCTGTAGACTTTATCCACCCCATCTTCAGAGCATGAACTAACTTTGATACTTTTCTGGCTTCTGGTTTTGAAGGAAGGAATGAACGTTTGTGTTCAGGGAATTTTCGAAGAGGAGTTTTCATAACTTCAGATGTAAACCATTCCACCCAAGGCTGTCAAAAGTAAAAAAAAAATATTATTTAAACTTATAATTAGTATTCAAGTCAGTTTAAGAAATAATTTATTTTACTTACTGTGTATTCATCAAATTGAGCATCAGGTATCCTTTGCTTTTGAATCCTTGTAATAAGTTCTATATCTGCTTCACTTAATACAACATCTTGCCCAGTTTGGTAATCTTTTACAGTTCTCCAAAAATCGGGATCTTCCATCCGTTTTAAAAAGTTATCTAACTGATCTCCCTTTTCAGGTTTTAAAATTTTTTTTCCTTCCCAATCATAACCAACATGATCAGCATCATTGTACCATCTCAGAGGTACATTTCCCACAGTATTTCTGATATCTTCTTCATCAGAAGAATCGCCACTCTCATACTCATTTTCATTACTATTAGATGGTGTATTTTCTGCTTTTGTCTTGGAAATATTTTTATTTTCTCCCAATTTTATTTTAGAAATATTTATTTTGTTTAATTTAGTATTATTTTTATTTTTTGACTGTTTGGATTCAACCTGAATTTTACTTTTTATTTCATTTTTATCTTCATTAGAATCTGACTCAGATTCTAATAAACTATCTTCTTCAACCGACTCTTCTTCGCCAGATGTTTCTTCTTCACTTTCTTCTTCGTCTTCAAAATCCTCGTCATTAGTGTCTTCTTCAGAGTCAACATCAGACTCAAATATAGGTTTATCTCCTTCTTCATCAGATTCTTCTTTGAGACTTGCATCGTCAAATTCCTCATCTGTTGAATCTCCATCACCATTAATTTCTCCAACTAACAAATCTTCAGTACCCGAATCCTAAAAATTGTTTTAAACAATATTATACGATATTGTTTCTAACTATTATGTTGTAAATTTTTATATTTTATTAGGAACACATTTTTCATATTATATTTAATTATTAGGAATACAAGTTACAAATGTCAAAGGAAAAAGATTACCTCTGCCTCTTCAGATTCGTTGTCACGATCGTTTTCTTTTTCATTTTGAATAACATTAATGGTCCTTGTTGGATTTAATCGTCGTTTCAACATCTTTTTTTTAGTTTTCATTTTTGCACTTTAATAATAATAAGATTTTTCGGCGCACATGGGCCGATGAACCGGTGTCACAAAAAAGGTTAGAAAACATGCGTGTACACATGCCAGCGGAGCCTGGGGCGGAAGTCTTTCTACAATATGTTCCGTCGCCGTGTGCGCACCACCTGGTATGTGCCAGTGCACCACCCCGACTTTACCGATCGTGCCGTTCAGACACCTTAAAGAAATCCTTAAGACAAGTTCCAGACATCTTAAAGCTCGATCGGTAAGGTCGGGTGGCGCACTGGCACATACCAGGTGGTGCGCTCACGGCGCAAGGGGTGCCCTACTAAAAATTCTCAGGTGAGATCTCAGGTGAGTTCTCAGGTGAGATCTCACCTGAGATATCATGCCAAAATCTCATGGTACTTTTAAAATTAAAGTTGCACTGTAACTA
>JAXIUT010000037.1:22636295-22646313 GCA_035586675.1 Eurytoma californica | reverse complement strand
TCGTGAAAGGAAAGAATATTCGACAACTCATATCTCAGTTTCCAGATGGAATTATGACTCCAGCTGAATAAAAATGAAAAAAAAAATGTTATATTCTATTAATATATAATATAAATATAATTTTTAATCTGAATCTCTTTTTTTCTCAGGTAAATAACTAAGAAAATCGGTTATATGTCCCATAGTCCCTTAACAAGTAAATAAAATTTTATTTTTGGAGGTCTCTTTGACATTAGATACTGTCTTGATTAAGTAATAAAAATTTATATTAAACTAGTATATTCAAATTAGTCAAACATTAAGTAGGGTTGAAACGAATAGTTTGAAAGCAGATGTAGGCAAGTAGTCAGATTATTCCAGGCATTCCCCTATTCCGAGGTATTTGATGAATCAACTTTGCGATAAAACCGTCAAAGCTGTATCAATCAGAATTTTAACGGCAAAAATACGCTTGAAATTTCAACGTGCAAGCAAGAGGTAGATAAAAAGATAGGCACAGAGCGATCGCAGGTAGAAAAGAGAGGAGCGCTAAAAACTGCGAGTTATGCAAATAATGAGAGACAGGAGAGAGAGGGAGAGAGAGAGTGGGTGCGGGGAGCGACGGGGGAGCGAGCGAGTGGCTGGTCGGGGTAGATAGAAATAGCTCGTTTAAATTCACCCCATCTCGGGGACGGGAGACACGGTCCCGCTGGGGCCCCGCGGCGGCCGAAAGTCTCGCCCTCCCGCTCTCTTTCTCTTCGACGCTAACCCAATTTCGCGGAGATAAATGCCGCGAGTGGAGAGCCGGAGATTTCTGAGTTATACGAGCCTTGAGGGGGGCGGCTCGAGGGGCGAATCGTTTTATTAGCATAAATAACGCGCGAACGCACGCGATTTTGCATGCCGGCGCTGTACACACGATATATATACACACACACCGGGTGGCGCGTGTCTTTGTCGCTCGCTCTTTCGCTCGGCTGCTTAAGCATCTGCCTCGTAAAAAAAGAGAGAGAGGAAAATTTCTCCCGACGTTGTATTGCGCCTGGTAGAGAATTATTTCCTTATTAAGAGACTCGAGCGCACCGAACGAGTTAAGTAATTGATGGCCTTTTTTTTCAGGTAAGTCTTGACTTGAATCGTGTTTAAAGTACGTTGCTTGGTAAGTGGATAACATTTTAGATTGATTAATTTATATTTTGCATGCTTTTATTAACGAAACAAAAGAACACTATAATGAAAACGCAAACAGTAACGCGTAAGCAGCATTAATTTTGTATAATATATTAATGCAACGCGATAAAAAAGGTAGACGACTATTTGTACGAAAACAGTAATGTGCAGTTGTAATGTTCGAAAGAGCTTATTTTCAATCTACCAGCGCTTAAAAAATGTTTATTGCAAATCGCTTTCATCCCTCGAGGGGGTAGTCATACTCGACAGTAAACAGCGTGAAATAGGTGCAAGATGAGGAGAGAAAAGAAGCCTTTGCTCGCGTCGCCTAGTAATTTCTTATATTGCGCCGGGGCGCTCGCTATCATCGCTCGAGCGAACTCGCCGGCGCCTCCGGCCGGGATATATACAATACAAATTACCGTGTATTCGTTCGCGTCGCTCCTCGGTGCGCAGACCTGCATATATAGTTCGCTCGCTCGCGAATAAAGCGAGCCGGAGATAACGGAGAAGAAGTAGCGCTCGGCGACGCTGCGGAGGTTTAAGCTACGGGCCCTTTATATAGGTGCCAGGTCGCTATACCCGGCGAGAGGCTGCAGCGCGACGAGCAGGAGCGCGCGGGAGGATAGGGTATATAGCGGCGGGGCGCTCGAGTGGAGGGCGGAGTAAAAGCGGAGAGAGTACATTTAATTTGCTTAACGAGGCCCGTCCTTCTTCCGCGCTTTTATCTAACGAGTGAAACGATTTTATAAAGAGTTTCCGCCCTCCGGATTTATTTCGAGAGGGTCCTCTTTTCGTCGCGCAAAAAGCGCCCGGGTCACTCTTGCGTTGTATATGCCGGGGGGAGGGTACCCCCGGCCTGCCCGGCTTAATCCGGCCACCTGACTTTGAGTGCTTGCTGACACGAGATTTTATGATGGGAATAAAAGATTTTTTGCCGAGGGAGCGCGAGAGCGCGGCCTCGAGTGGAGTGATTACTTTATGGGACAATCGTAAAGTTCGATCGGCTAAGCGTTCAAATTTATTACTGCGAAGGGCGTACTTTTGCTGCTTAATGACACGGCGCGAATTAAAAAAAGGCGCCGTCTCATAAAAAATTTGCTTTAAAAGTCGAGCTTACCTGATTGGAGGATTTACAAGCTGCTCTGTTTTTCAGGCTCTCTTCGTTCATCAAACATTGGGGAAGAAATGTCGGGGAGTTAAAATTTTATATTTTAAAAGTTTCCCAGATGTCGATTAAACATTTACAGGCTCTAAAATAAATATTTACTTTTCGCGCTGTATATAAGTACTTTAAATATTAAGTTATGAATTAATCTTCGTCAAGAAGACCTAAAATCTCTCCTGAATTTTTTAGTTTTCCAATCCACGCCATTTATTTCGTCCGCTGAAAAAATCATGACCTATTTGCTCCATTGAAAATGCAGGGAACTACTTCGCTCGCTTATATATCCCTCGGAAAACGTAAAAATCCAAATGAGCGGAAAGACGCGGTAACGGCGGCATAATTCACGCGGGCGGGTTGTAAAAGGCGCGGTGAAAGAGGCATCGCCGGGGAGCCGTTACGAATGGATCTGTTATCGGCGCGCCTGAATAGTGGGCTTGTTTTGATCGGGATCGGGCCGCGCGGCTGCGGTGCGATCGCGACTGCAGTCGGTTAACCGGAGCAGGTGCCGAGGAATTTCGGCCGCAGACGCGCATTGCACGCCACGGCGACCCCCCGCGCCGCGCGTCACCGGGAAAATACGCGTTAAATGCGCGTCAGCGCCTGTCGCCTCGTTTCTCTTTTTTTTGCCCGCCTCCCACCTCCCTGGACTGGAATGCGGAATCTCGTCGAGTGCAGAGCACGAACGGCGCTAATTTGAAAATGGATTCGAACCTATTTTAATGGCTTGGAGTGGGATGGAATTCGGGTGCCCGAAACTCGACGGATTTTATGATTAATTCTAGAACGTGCATTGTTCACTTATTTGACTGGCGCTGGCTTATTCACTCGCTATTCACGTTCTCAACTGAGTTCGTGGAAGTAGAGTCAAAATTATTCGTATTTTTAGACGTACACTGTGAAACACGATTTTGCAAAAAATTACGCAGCATATCTACCAAAATCAAAATTCTATACATTTGGAACACTAAGTATAGCCTTTATACTATCTGCTGGGTTTTGATGAAACTATTAGAATTTTTATTCAAATATCTGCAGTGAATGACGCTTTTCTTAAAAATACTATATGCAATTACTCAAATACCAACAGAATTAGCAAAAAAATATTACCATGATCGTAAAGAGCTTACTTGAATTATTCAAGAGTAACTGTCACATTGAAGACTTTGATTAAAAATAGTCAAAAATTGTTTGGCTTGATATCTCAGTTTCAGCTGGACTGTAGATACGTATTTTAAATCAGGAAGTCAGTATGCGATATTTCAATATTACAGGTACTCCGGAAGGGATTCTGCATTGACATTAATTTAAAAGAAAAACAGCTTATAATCAAGACCTTGAATCCCGCTCGTAGCTCTGAAAGAAAGGTATCTGGATCTCCGATCGCGGATCCTTTTTTCCCAACTTTCCCATCGTCCGCCCCGCCTCGGTAAAAGTTCGAACTCGTTATCGTCACTCTGTAGAAAAGAGGGCCGGCGCACGGGAGCAGCGCGTTATACCTCCCCCCCTCTCTCTCTCGAGCCGCAGAAAAGTGACTTTGTGTCGGCGCGACGCTCGCGAGGCAGAGAAAAGCGGATATAAGGCGGACTTCGGCTGCGGCGCCGAGGGGGGCAAGCGAGGTCCTCGGCTTGTATATATACGCCGGATGGCGGGAGGCAGTCTTTCGGAAAAGCGAGCGAGCTTGCACTCCGCCTGTCTGCTTGTAAGCCCATGGTAAGCTCCGCTCGAAGAGTTGACGTTAATTGGACCGTCCTGACAACTTTTCATTCATCCCCTAACAAGCTACATCCGTCTTTATCCGTATTACTGCTTTCCTTCGCCCTGTCCCCGCGTCTTATGCCTTCGACCTTTTTTTCCTTCCCGCTCCGGCCGCCCAAGCTCCCTTCTTCTTTCCTGCACTCGCTCACTTTCTTCTCTCATCCGCTTTGCCTCGCTGCCTTTTCTCCTGTTCCTGCGTGTTTTTTTTTTTCGCGAATTCTTGTTCGAATTCTTTCGCTCGCGTGCGATCCCGGAAGAGCTTGCGCGAACGGAGAAAAAAATATGCAAGCTGAACGTGTACCGACTGCGATTCGAAGCGCACTCGGGGCTGATATCAATTGGTATAGAATTTGCTTTGTCGAAGGAATACCTTTAACAGAAAATCGATTTTGTCATTTAGTTCATTTGATTAAAAGTACCTGTAATGCTATTTGGTTATTATTAGAATCATCATTGTTAAAATTAATATTTTTATTTGACTAATTTTACGTATAAATCTTTCACAGGAAATTGAATTGCACAGAAGGGAGTGCATTTACATTTTAATGTCCTTTGAAATCGATTTCTTACATTTAAAAATATTCACAGTAACAGAACAATCAATATTTAACTAATTTCACATACTTTTAAGTGCAAAGGACAAAAAATAATAAGTAGATGATAGATTGCAATCACTATTTATTGAAAATTTTAGTATTACTGAGTGGTTACAAAATGCGTGGCGTCAGTTAATAAAGCTTTCGATTTTATTGTGGCCAATTCATAATGATGATAACATCTACGTATAGCATAATTTATTTAAATCTGCGAGGAAAATATTTATTTTTTCTAAACTGATATAGTAAATATAGTGATAACCAAATGAGACACACAATTGTATTAATTAAGTAGTTAATGAAAGTAGGAAAAAAAGTCTAAAGCTCTTTCAACGCAGTTGCAGCAAGTTTACACGTAAAAGTCGCTATTAAAAAGTTCAAGATAGGCGTCGTTCGGCGAACTTCGTGAAATATCCATAATTGAAAAGGGGGCGGAAAAAAAACTAAATAAATTCAGCCCGCCAGCTGTCTCGATGCTACCGCGATGAAAGCTCCGGTCCCCTGAACTTTCCTTCGTTCGCTCTCATTCACCTTACGCCGCCCGTCATCCGCGACGCGAGTTCGCGCATTACCATCGGGCGCGAGGAAAAAAGGACGCGCGCAAAAAGATCGTCGGTCGAGAGCCGCCGCCGCGGGGACTGACAAAGGATTAAGAGCGGGGCCGAGGCGCCGGAGATAAATGAGAGAGAAAGAGGGACGCGCCGCGGATAAAGGGAGGCTCGGGGATTGACGTGAAAATAGAGAGAGGGCGCAAGAAAAATAACGCGAAAAAATCGAGACGGGAGGGGCGGGGGGAGCACTTGCGGAAAAAGCGGATCCCGTCTAGCAGCCCTCCGCGGCGTCGCGGCTCCACGGCAGGCGCGAGACAACGCAATTCCGGGAGCTGTCTGCCGGGCTCGATATAAGTTACATTTTCTTATGACATCGCGCATCGAATCGAGTTACGTTTCATTCGGCATTCGATAAGTTTTCATCTCGGCCGCGTCACTCAAGCGCCCGAGACGTTTTATGTACGCGCGATCTCTGCAGGGGAGGCGGAGAAAGAAAGGGGAGCTTTCCGATGGGCGCGCTCGCGCGTGCAAGTCACGAAGGCGATGAAAGATTCGCGAATTTTTTCACCGCCGGTGACGTGCGTATTCGTGTGACGTGTTTAGGAAGCAATCTCTTTTTTTTTAAAGAATTAATTTTTTTTTCTCGGTATTGTGTACTATTTTGGGTCAAGCGTCTTCATTATCTCCTGTTTTTTCTCTCTAATTTAATTTCTCTTAATCTCATTCATATTCAAAATGAATGGAAGGCTATATTTTTTGTGCTGCTTCGCAACTATTTAATAGAAAGAATGCATTTAATTAAATTAATAGGCGGAAATGTATTATTATAGATCTTTCTAATTTTTCTCTAACCTAGATTATCCTAGATTATATTATATAATGTTACATTAAAAAATTCGAATGAATTTTTGTGATTTAAATTCAAACGCGAGTTCGAGTTCGGATGAAATACGGGCAAAGAGTATCAACCAAATGACGAGCGATGCAAGATTAAAGAAAAACTTAGACGGGGGGAGAGCTTGTGCCGCAAGTCGAGCGCCAAGTTGTTAGCTCGAGCCTCTGCCGCACAATATAATCTTTCCGCCTACCGCTAGCCGGGATCGGGTCGCGATGGGGGGTAAAGCGTCTTTGCGAGAAGAGATACGCCTGTGAGGTTGGCGTTGCATACAACCATCCCCGGCCTCGGAAAAAGGAAACTCCGGGAGGTATCGACAGCAACTCGGAAGTTACGAGTGGCAGTCGAATGCGTTGCCGCTAAGATCGTCTTCTCGCTGTGTTCCTCTTCCCCTTTTGGGCCCGAAGGTAACTTGTCTGATCGTCAGCCTTCGCGAGATAATAATGGAGCGCGGGAGACGCGTCCCTAACGTGACTGGTTGTTAATTACGGAAGGTGTGTGTGAATGGCATGTTCGTGAATAGACGGCTAAGGTAGGTGTATAATCATTGCGTTCACTACTTCGTTCGTCGATTAATCAAATAACAGTGACGAAATATTTTTGTTGGAATTGGTGTTACGAGAGTTTTACGCTAAAAAGAGGATTGCGATAATGAGCACTAAGTTTTATTGGCTTTGCACAAGGAAAACAAAGATCCTTTTTTGTTGTTCTTAAAGAAAAAAAGTAAGATTCCATTTATCGGTGACAACTAGCTCATTTCAGGTGCTCCGTTAAGATTGGCATACGTACTATAGTTGCAACGAAGAAAAGCGCATTGCATAAATTCCCCGGAAGAAGAACTTATTTCGTGATATACGAAAAAGCACATTTCGTATAATTACGAAAAATACTTTCTTTCGCGGGAAATTTATCAAAAATACTTTCTTTCGTGGCAAAATTCCTAAAAGTGATCGCGAAGTGTTTTTCTTCCTTTAAAATCTCATGAAAAATCCCGTCTTCGCAGTAGATTAGAATCGCCCTACTTTTCGTTGCAAAAATCAAAATCCTCTTTTGTTTTTTAGGAAAAAATAAAATATATTTCCACGCAAAGAAGCTCCATCACCCGAAAAAAAGTTACGTCGCACTGACACATTCCTGCCTTGTCAGTTTCACTCTTCGCGAAATTTTCTCCTCCCGCATCCAGCGCGGTTTATACCATCGGCAGCGAAATAAACGAGTTGCCGGGCCGGGGCTCCTTAAACCGGCGATCGGGGCGAACTCGCGCATAACAATAAATCGAGGGGAGGCCGCACGTCTGCGCTCGGTCAATCGCGCGCGAGCCAGCGAGCTGGCGCTGCCTCCGCGGGGCTGACGCTGCAGTTGACTTTGCAGCCGGCGATGTTGCGCGCGCGTCGGACCGTCCGCCCGGAACGATCTGTCTATCAGGCCGGGTGCACTGCCCTTCGCGCGCGCCGCCCAAGAGAGGACGAGCGGAGCGGAGCCCCCGGATCCATCTGCATAGCTGACGCTGCGCGGCCCGGTAAATCGGGGGAAATTTAAATTGCGACGGACTTTTTCGCTCCGCTCGCAGAACTTTATACTTTTGGGTCTGCGCGCGCCGTGCGCTATTTTATTCGGAGATAGGAAGGAGCGGATTTTTTTTTAACGAGGCAGACGGTTCTTTTTGGGTTTTGGTAATTGGAGATAATGTAGTGGTATGCTGTAACGTTCTCGTATTTCTATTGAATTAATTATTCAGAATGTTTCAATTATTTCGAAATGTCGAATACGTAGGTACAATTAGATTATGTTTCATTTGAAAAATTAAATTTCCTGGATGATTATATTTGATGTTATAATTTCTAGAACCAACTTTGATAATTGTAGTATCATTTATTCTTCTCTAATTATTTTATAGTCTTTCTTTCAATTCGAGAGTAAGCAGGCCTTTTATTATATATATTAAATAAGTATAAAAGCGTAGATTCACTCATACGAAAAGGAAAATCTTATGCAGAAGTAGAACATATAAAGGCTCTAATTCAGTTTTGTATTATTTTTCTTCGAATAAAGCAAATTTTTCTATCCTATATAGTACAAATAAACATTTAAAAATAAAAGAAATCACTTCTTAAAGAAGTATTAACGTACACACGGTATTATTAAAAAGACACCAGAAGAAAGATTCTTTTAAGAAGATTCATCAAAGCACACTAGCAACCGTCAGCTCTAGTCCAAAGACAACTTGTCTCGGGGATCACTCGCAGAATCCCTCCTAAGTCACGGCGTAAAAACGCGAAACAATGAGAGGAGGCGAGCACGGGGTTCCGCCGCCGCGCGAACAATGCGCATCTCGTTTATTCTCGAGATAACGACGCGCCGGCTTTTTGTACCCCGCGAGAGCCCTTCATTATGCCGGGCGAAAAAGGTTTTCGCGGGCGCACAAAGGCCGCGTTCGCGCGCGGCGCCGCGTCCAGATGCCCGGAAGATGACCGGCCGAGCGCGAAGCGACGCGCCGCGTCCGACTCCGACCCCCCTCCACCTCCTCCCCGTCGCGGTGTCTGCGACCCGGCAATCCGCTCGTCGACTCGCGACGACAAGACAAATTGCCGAGGCAATCGCTCAAACCCCTGCGCTAACCGACTCTCTCTCTCTTACTCGCGAGCAGCGCGTTACACGCGCATCGACGGCTCCAATCCGATTATCTCGGCTGACGCGCGAGCTAGGCTTTCCGAGCTTTCCTCCAAAATCATTCCAGAGCCTCCTTTTCGGCTTTGCAAATAATTTAAATTAGTTTTTTTTTTATCTGCGCGGAGAATGAGGATCTACTACAAAGAGAATGTCCTGCACGAACATCCTTGATTATAGCAATGTTTACAGGACAGTAAAAAAGTAGAACATGCAATGGCTGACTAAAGTATGTTATTTCTACTGAAAAATAATTTTTAATGGATGTTAGTGGCTGAATAAAATACATAATTTCTACATTGCTAAAAATCGATATGAGTGGCTGACTAAAATTTGTCATTTCTACTGAAAAATCCTTTCTAACGGATATCAGTGGCTGACTAAAATACGTCACTTCTACTGAACACTCCTTGTTATGGATATCAGTGTCTGACTAAAACAGATCATTTCTACTCGGCATAAATCTTTTAAAATGGATTCAGCGTCTGCCTAAAGTACGTTACTTCTACTGAAAAATCCTTTTTGACGGATATCAATGGTTGACAAAATACGTCACGTCTACTGAACAATCCTTATTAATGGATATCAGTGGTTAAGTAAAATACATCATTTCTACTGAAGATTCTTAAAAATGAATAGCAAAGACTGACTAAAATACGTCACTTCTACTGACATAAATCCTTTAAAATGAATACCAATGGCGGACTAAAATTCGTCACTTCTACTGAAAAATCCTTTTTAATGGATATCAGTGGCTGACTACAATACACCATTTCTACGAACATAAATCTTTTAAAATGGATTCAGTACCTGACTAAAGTAGGTTACTTCTACTAAAAATCCGTTTTAGAGGATATCAGTGGTTGACTAAAATAGGTCAATTCTACTGAAGAATCGTTTTTAATATACATCAGTGGCCAAGTAAAATACGAAGATTCTTAAAAATAGATATCAGAGGCTGACTAAAATACATTACTTCTACTGAACATAAATCCTTTAAAGTGAATATCAATGGCTGACTAAAATTCGTCACTTCTACTGAAAATCCTTTTTAATGGGTATCAGTGGCTGACTAAAATTCATCACTTCTATTGAACATAAGTTCTTTAAAGTGAATATCAACGGCTGACTAAAATACGTTATTTCTACTGAAAAATCCCTTTACAGCCTAGCGGACCGAAAATACAACTTTCCGACCTATGCCGTTTTCGAAAGATTGTATTTTCGGCCTCCCTAG
>JAXIUT010000037.1:22604115-22628854 GCA_035586675.1 Eurytoma californica | reverse complement strand
AAGCGCTCGTTGCAGACGAAACAATATTTTTTCCCTCGACTAAAATAGAATTAAAGGGCGTATTATTTTGTTTCATTTTTGAAAACGTACACGCTTTTATTTTAAAAGAGGGTATTAATTAATAACGAGTATACACAAACCAACGTATGTTTTTTTTTTCAAAAAAGTGTAAAAAATTCTTTGTAACGCACCAAAAAATGCAGTTTTAAAAATAAACAAAAAATAACTGCAATACAATTAAAATGCTTTATTTAAAAATTGTGTTAAAATTAAAAAAAAAGAAGAAATTATTAGAGGTGGGAAATGTGTTTCTAATAAAATTCAGTTAAAGAAGCGAGAAATGAATACAGTATTCATAACATTTCCAAGCCATGCACTACAACTTTTTGTCGTCTCCAGGCCAAATTGCCGCAATGCAAATGTTTCGTGCCAGATCTTCTCCAGCAACTTCCAATCGCAAGTTTGACCGTAACCCAGATGGAATATTCAAAGCCTAGGCTCCCTCCCCCTGCGGCACTCGAAAGTGGCACAATTATACCTTTTCCAATTTGCATTAGAGCTCGCTGTTTTATTTTCGCTCGTCGGCACAGCCGCGCGGCGCAGGGAGAGCGAAAGTCGAAAGAGAGAGTCGGAGATAGAGGGAAGAGAGCCGAGTCCCGTAGGCGCGAGCGCGCCGCTAACGAATTTCCTCGCGTCTCGCGCCTCCCTCGAGGCCTCGTCTCCCTCTTCCGGAATTTCTCGTTCCTCCCCCCTTCGACGTCTCGCTCATTTTTTTTTTCTTTCCTCCCGCAGTCAGTAAAGGCGGTACGCCCACTAATAGCCTCGTCGAGTTGTCGCGGCGCACCTGAAGGCGTCATTTCGCATTAATACGTCGCGCCCGAGGAGACGCTTTCCCTCCCCTCGGCGCGGCGAACACATCCGCGCGACATTCGAATTTCGAGGAGGTGTCAGATTATATTCGCGTCGGCAATTTTGCGGCTTGATGCCGGCCGACTATATCCCATTTTTTCTCCTCCCTCCGTTTCCTTACGCTTTTTACGCGGAGCTCTCTCGCGGCTCGCGAATTTTTTCCTCGTCTTCGTTTACGCTCCTGTATAACCGAGACGCGGCAGTCGAGGTGAGTTTCGCGCCTTGGGTATTCCGTTTTTGCCCGCAAACTTGGGGGTGATTGGCAAGACGCAACGTTTTCTTTTTAACGGGTGTGCAGATGAGTGACGCGTAGTACGATCAACGAATTTCTCTAAAGTCACTTTTGTCGTTAGTTGACGTATTCATTTCAGTGATGTTTGGTAATTGAACGTCTTCTTGGCGATGTTTTCTTACTTATTTAAAAATAAAGCGAATAGCGACTCGCTCCTAATACTGGTATTATGATGAATTTATCCATTTGAGCATATAAATGTATATACAGAAATAAAAATTTAAGAATATTATTTAAACATTTAATAATGTAAGAATTAAACATTATCGAAATATCAGATTACCAATAATCGGAAGTACTAGCCAAGCACTAGCGAGTGCGCGAACATATATTACTCCTTAAAAAAGCACGCGCATTAAAACCTTCCACGACTGAATGTACGACCTGGCTGGCCCACTTGAAATTCGAGTAATCCTCTCAGCGTTATCGGCCGGGGCATAAATTGCCCCCACCCCGTCGCGGTGTCATATTCACGCGAATTTCGATTTTTCAAAACGCTTCCGCGGCGACGAACGCCGCAGCGACTCTCCGCGAGAGCGAAGGGAAAAAATAGCCGCTCTTATCCAGCGCGACGTTTATCGCTCGAGGAAGGTCTGAGAACGGTTGTCGGTAGTTCCCCATCTAGGGAATCTCATGGGGTGCATTTGTCGCTGACGCGAAAAAATCGCGCGAAGCCTAAATAATTGTGGGGCGGGCAAAGGACACGGAGATAAAGATAGGTGCATCGTGGTTGTTAGGATGGAGCCGCGAGTATAAGTGAGCGACCGAGTGTGTATGTACATTCACGCACTTGTGCGTATGTGTATGTGCATGCTCGTAAAAAACAGTTTATCCCCTTATCGCTAACTGCCTTACTAGTCCTGGATTATCGGCGTCGCAAAATATCGAAACGGTATCAATAACGCGTTCTGTCTATGGATTCGTTATAGGTATTTAGGTCATCTCCAAGACTGCTTGATAAGACGGCTGCTCTTGGAGGCAACTGGATGTTCGAAAGAGAAGATTTTAATTTTTAATTTTAATCGTAGAGCAAGTTTATTTTAACAATTTAACACTGGCATATTTACTTCAACACTATAATAATAAGTCTTCCAAGAAACTATAAAAACTTGGACTAACTGAAAAAATGAAGAAGAAATAAATTGAAACTATTTATTTCGAAAACCATAGAAACAAGGACTATACTTATTAAATTAATCACTATTAAAATAATTTTAATTATTTTACTCAGTTACTGCGAGAATTTACTTCTTCAGGTTTAATATGCTGTAGCATATTGCTTTAATACTGCAGTAAATCAATTTTCCGCATTATGCGCAGAAAACCCCTATGGAAACATCGGTCCTCATCTCCCTTAATTTTCTTCGTGCGTCCACGCACACGAAGCTGATTCGCAGGGGCTATGCTGCGCCGACGACTCCAAGGTACAAGTAATATGATGGCTTTAAATTTCTCGAGAGCGTCGTTATTGGAGCTTTACGTGTACAACAAAAGGAAGCTGATGGCGGCTTAGGGCTCGTCAGAACTATCAATGTGGCAGATCGATACGCGACCTATGTGAATGCGTCGTTTTCCTCTCATGTACTTTTCGGTCAAATATTATTTTGCTAGAATTAACCTCTAATTCTTTGCGAGTATAACGATAGTATCGGGACAAGATCGTTAATTATTGCATCAAGTAATGCAAATGCTTTTCTTAATTTTAAAGTTAAGTTGATAGTGTAAAAATTATGCCTACTAAATCTCATTTTAAAGGTTTTTAAATCTGGCAGTCAATTTTACTTTGAAAATTTTATACTAAATTTAAAAGCTAAATATTGTACAATGTTTATTAAGAATAAAATGAAAAAAATATAACTGTTTAAAAAATCTACTCGCAGAATAAAACAGAGTTGGCTTTCAAAACCACGTAATTATAAAAATGTTATCAAAAAAGTTGTTAAAATTTTACAACGATTATCTGCACAATTTATAACAAAATGGAAATTAAAAAAGACTTGAACGCTTGCGTGTTCCGCGCAGAGTCGAATCGTTAAAAACTAAAAACCATGCAGGCAGTGTCAGGGGAGATTTTCGAACGCGAAATCTCGCTTATAAAGCGTCGAGAGCGGGGTAGCAAAAAAAAGAGCGCTCGGACCGCGAGCTGTTCGACCGAAATAACGGGGAAAAAAGCCATCGTCTCTCAAAATTGGTCATTTTTTCCGGAACATCAGCAGCAGAGCGGACCCCGTATATCCGAAGAAACTTCATTCCCAGGATATTTCAACGAGCCGACCGGCAGCGCCGCAAATAAAGCGCATTAGTCGCGCATATACCACACTCTGCCGTCCAGCAGCGGTGCCGGCCAAATCGCATTATCGGTTCCGAAAAGAGAAGGAGAGGGAGAGTAGGGGGGAGAAAGAGAGAGAAGGAAAAAGTGGCTGCGCGCTCGTTCCCCGAGAGACGGCGAGAGGGGCACCTGCGGGAGCTTGAAAACGAGGGTAACAGGTGCTGCGACTCGTATATATAAAGCGGCGGGCGCGTACACCCCGGAACCGGGAGCCAAGACGAAACTAGACTGAAAGGCGCCTCTGTACGTACATCCCGGTTTTCTCTCTCCTTCTCTCTCTCTCGCGCGCGCGCCCCGTTATACTTTCAAGCCGCGCGCGTGCCCTCCTGTATAGAAATACGCGCATTATGCGTCAGCCGAGCGCCGTTTCTCCGCCCGCGCGTGTATAACCCTCGTGCGGACGCGGCCCCTTCTCGAGACGTCGGGACTGTGTTTTTTTTTTATTCTCCGCTTGCTCTCGTTTTCTTTCTTCTTTTTAGTAATAAAGAAGGGGTATTGCGAGCCCCGGCACATCCGGCCGCGAGTGTTTAGACGCGGAGCTTTTCGTTCTTTGAGTAGTTTCATTAACATGCAGAGAAGGGTATTAAAATTTCTCGAAAAATATAGCTACTTGGGTATTACAATTATTAGTTGGATTTCATCTGCGAAGTATTTAAATTGATGTTTTCATTTAATTCTTTTATACCTATTATTGCAGAAAAATAAATGAATCTTAAATAATTATTCAAACTTTGTTTATGTTACAAAAGATAATTGCTAAGATACGTGGATCATTCAAATAAAAATATAAAAAAATGTGCAAGACAAAAAAGTTAATAGCTACATTTTTCAAGCGGATGATATAAAAGAACATTTTTAAAGCTTTGTCCTCATTCATGAAAGAAACATTTCGTTAATTTGTTCACCTCCACTGTACCCGTGACAAGCAGGAGTCTAAAAATGTCATTCAATTAATAGACGGAGGAAAAAAAGATTGAAAGATTGCGCGAAAGTTGAACTATTTTCCGGGGCAAATGCGAAAGTTGACAAATGAAATTACAGAACCGGTAGCGGAAAATATCCGAACAAAAGGGAAAGTAGAAAAAGGAAAGTACGCGAGACACAACATCAATACGGTACAATAAAAATCTTTCGAACTATATAATACCTTTTAGAGAGGCAGCTGAGCTCTTAATTAAATAATCAAAAATCAATTAATCCCATTACTTCTTACCCCGCGTCTCGTAAAAATCAATAGCAAAATAAAAACAATCACCGCGACTCCGATAGAAAAAGTCAAAACATCTCGAACAATAAATTATCGTCGGAGAGAAAGAAGCAGAAGCCGGAAAGAGAGCGAAGTAGCACTCGACCGAGGCAAAAGAATAGCGATGAGAAAAGAAGCGGGAAAGGAGGGAAAAGCCCGCGGAGTTTCGACGGACGGTGGGTAGGGACGGGGCAAAGAAAACGGCAGCGGCGGAACCGAGAAAGAGAGAGAGAGAGAGAGAGAGAGAGAGAGAGAGAGAGAGAGAGAGAGAGAGGGGAGGACTGGCCCTCGTCCAATTTTGGGCGTTTCGCCTCGTGGACGCAGAGCGACGGACTCGCTCCCTCTCGCTCGCTCTTTTTCGCCTGTTTTTCTCTCTTTCGGCGCGCGCCCTGATATATAGTGCTCTATCGGGGTCACGAAAAGGAGTTATGCGCTAAGTAAAACGCCGGGTTTTCGGTGCGCGTTTCCTCTTTCTCTTTCTGCCCTACTAAATGGGATGTCCGCACTCGCGTCTCTCCCCAGCAGCTCTTGTTTTTCTCCGTTCTTTCCGCTCTCTCGCTTTTATTCGACGCCGCCGAGCGCGCGCGCTTCTTTATTTCCTCTTCTTATTCACCCCCTCCGTACACCCGGGCGTTCCGCCGGTTCGCGCTCTTTCTGTCTTTCAAATTCCCTAATGAGAAACCGCTCGTAATTTTGTGCATGCTTCTTCGTGGCTTCCGGAGCTTGCGGCGTCCGCGGTTTACCCGCACTCGTTACGTATCGATAATTGCGGGTATTAATAATATTTTTCTTTTTACCTTTTGATCGATATAATTGCCCGCGCAATAATTCAACCGAATTGAGTGTATCTATTAATGAAAAGGTATTTATGGTTTTCATTTAACTGCGCTCATTATCAGAGATTTTGCGCCGCTTAAGGATCAAATGAATGGAAAACATTAATTAGCGTAATTGTTCGGTTATTTCTATTGAAGGGAGTTTATTTGCTCAAAATCATTTTGCGCAATTACTTTTTTTTACCGCTCGCTTTTAGAAACGCGGATGTACGCATTTAAATTTCAAATTTACGTTTTTTAACCCGGATACATTTTCTTTCAGCGCAAAATATAAAGTGTTATGCAAATAGATGAATCCATTAAATAATTTTTAATTGAAAAGTGCAACAGCACCCGTCTCATAGTCACTTTCGCTTGACTTCGTTTCAACTTTCGGAATACATTACTATTCATAAAACACAAAAATTTTGCATGCACTTTGCTATTCACGTTTTAACCGAAAAAAATAATCCTGATGTTTAAATCATATCCTTACGTAACTATCAGTTATGGTTAGATCTGCCTCTTTTAAACTTTATTCAAAGTACAGATGCTTTTGCATTATTTGCAGTCCGTTATCCCAACAATACCCTATTTATGCGGCTAGAAAATTTTCCCGCAAAAACCGAATCGTGCAGGGACACAGTGTATCATATTGAACATTTTTATTTAAATACTTGTAAATTTCGTGGAAATTTTTTCTCAGTGCACAATGCAATTTAAAAATTACTGCAGCAGACATTATCCAGAAAATAAAAAAAACCCGCTGCTTTAAGTAGTAACAATCATCGACGGTCAGACGCGTTAAACGTAAAAATTGCTCTGTACAGGGGATTCCCGCGTTTTACACCACGGCGTCACTTCGCCCGTTGCCTGCCAGCTGCACAAACCCGGGCAGTCCTCGAGTACAACGAAAATTTTTCGACCCCCGGTACTCCCATGCAAATGCGCCGTTGATCCGCGGACCGTCCGATCGCCCGACGCGTTCAGAATTTCGCGATAACAAAAAAAGGGACTGGCCGCTGGCTCGGAGAGCTTCCGGGCAAGATATTCTTCCGCCGAGCGGACCCGCTGCAATATTTACGCGGACGCGGGTCCACCCGCCGACCGCTGCTCGGAATTGCAAATGGCGCCGCGCGGCACAGAGGCGGGCATTTCGAAAACGAGTGCTTTCCGATAATAGAGCCGCGTTCCGCCAGCCCGTCTTTTGTTTTTTTTTCACCCCCTCCTCCTCGCTCGCTTCCTCCGGACAATCTTTCCGCGCTCGCTGACGGCTCGCTGTATTCGCGCGCGCGCGCGGCGGGAGTCAGCGGATCGTAAGGACGCGCTTTCGCCGCTCGTCGAAAGAAAATAACGAGCTTTTTTTGAACAGGTGCGTCGAGCAAGTTTGGAAAAAGTAAAGTTAGAAGCTCGTAGATAATAAGAGATGTAGCGTATGAAACTTCTCGTTTACTTCTGTAAATATTGCATTTATAGATCAATAAAAGTCGACATATAAATGTTCCAAACAATAACAATCGACGTAATAAATTGTTACGTGTTTGTAAAAAAATATGTATCGGTTTTGCGAATTGAATAAAAGTGCATCGATAATTGCTTCTTCCAGGAAGGAATCCCATAAAAATATAAAATTCATTACACAACCAATCGATCAAATTAAATCATGCAGCTTCCGCCAACAATGATTCAAGCGATTTTCCTAGAATCGGCAGAAGCGTACACCAACGTAACGGCGGAGAATACAGAGTTACTGGTAATTTGACACTTTGCCCTATAAAATTGCATTGAACAATCGAGGTAAAAGAAAAGCAATCGCACCGGTCGAGTCTCACATTTTGTCGGGCGCGAAAGTGAATACGCTCGGTCGGGGGCAACCAACGGCGAGATTTTCGCGCAACGCTCGTGGCCTCCGCGGGCGATAATGCAATATCGCCGCTCATCGACTCGCGTGTATATATAGCCCGGTAGCGCGCGTCTTTCTCTCGCGGAACATTCGCGAGCGAGCGTTGCGTTTGTCAATGTCGACCCAGTGTGCGCCCGGTCGAAAATAGAAAAATCGCCGAGGCGAAAAGCGAGAGGAGTGGCGCGGCCGCCGGTGGTGGGGAGCAATCTTCTGTTTTCGGTCGTCGCGCCGCCTGCTAAGAGCCCCGAACCTTGTGCCAATTCCGCGGCAGCCGCGAGACGCGGGGAGGAGGCGGAGGCGCTCGGTGTCTCTCTTCCACGAAGACCAAAGGTAGAGTATATCTATTATTCACGTCGCGCGTGCATCTCGCGGCGGGCACGTAATTGTGAATATTTTTGCCGCATCTGCGCTGTCGCTCAAGCCGATGGCGAGCGTCCAATTGTCGATCTGCCGCGACCGCCGCGTGTGTGCGGAGCCGCTCCTCCCCGGACTCCCCCCCCTGCCCTCTCTCCCGGTCGCGTGGTCCATCGAAGATGCAAAATGAGCACTGACGGTCGTCTCTGCTCGCTCCAGTTGGGAGCACGAGTGCCGGTTCTCTTTTGCTCCATCTCTTTTGTCCGACCCTTTCTCCGTCCGCGCGGAGGGGTATCTACCGCGAGTCTGATTGACGACTCGCCGGCGGATTTTTGCGTCTCTCTGCGCGAAAGAGCGTCGCGTGGCCGTAAAAAGAGACATGATTGAAGAGCGGCCAGTACCGGGCGCCTGGTTTTCTTCGTTGCTGCCGCTTGAAAATTTATTAAGAGCACTGCTCTGCGTTGTCCTGGGAGTAGTTCCGCGATAACGGCGACGGGTTTGATAAACTTTTTGATTTAGTGCGACAGTGTGTGGATGAAAAGGGTCTCCGGAACGTCAAATATCAATATTTCTAACTCTGTAGGTTTGTTGATCGAAATATTTGTCCGATAAACAACAATCGCTTAAATTGCCAATTTATTTGTGGAACTCACATTTTTATTTGAATTATTAAATGTTTAATTTAAAAGAATTATATTTCTTTATACTCCGAGATGTGTGTATATACAACACATTCAAATGTAGAGGAGATAGAAATATTCGAAATATTTAACGTGATCAAGTATTTCACGTTTTTTTCATCGGAATACTGTGCTTAATCAATCATAGGACGTAGAGATGCATCACAAATTTTTGTCAAAGTCATCAATTGACGCGAAATCGGGATCTTGGACCGCACAGATTGGGCCTCGCAAAATCAACGGGGACGAAAGATACCCCACGCACTCGATAACGGATTGCGTTGATTATGCGCCGATTCGTCTGTGTCCCCCGCACAATTCGGCGGCGTTGTTTGCGCAATTTCGAAGCACGTTTCTCGAATTATGCGCCCCGTTCATTACTCCGCCTCATTATCAGGCGGGCGGCGTCGCTCCGTATAATCGGATCGCGCCTCTGCCCCCACTTTGCCCGGCGGCGGTCCGCTTTAAATGTGCGACGCGGGCTAACGAATTCAATGAATTGCGAAGGGCCGATTAGAAGAAAGCGCGACCGCACGCGCGGTAAAGCGATTTGGCTCGTTCAACGATATTCCGAGTACGTAAGTACATCGATGTACAATTCCGATCCGGAATCCACCGGTCGAGTGTCGGGCAAATTGAATTTCATTGTTATCGGCTATGGCATTAATTAAAATTGTTGATAGGGCTTAAAACATTTTCTTGCTCGGACTCGCCGAGTGGCGCTGCTCGCTGCCGCGCCGCGACCGTTGAAATGCTTATCTCTGAACAATAAAGTGCAGTTTGCACTTCATTGTTTCGCAATAACTTTTGTCTGCGAGTTTCACGTCATATTGGAAACCTATAATTTTATTGGCGTTCATTTAAACGCAGTTAATTGTTTCTCTTTGAGTTTAATTGCTTCTACTTTCCATGTTATTTTGCTTAATTTTGACGCCTTAATAATGATAGACGATTTATGGGATCATTTAAAAACTTGGGTACTTAGAACAAATTCTAATTCTTTTTTTTTAATTACATTTTATTAAAAAATATATATTATAAGACATATATTTTAAGCTACAGCTATCGTAAGACTGATGTTAATACCAAATCGAATAAGCTAAAAATTGATTAAAAATGTTGTTCTTCTTCAAAAATAATAGTATTTTTTCTAACTACTGCAGTTCCCAAACAATTGAAAAAAAAAAGAACAATCTCCATAGTCCATGAGTCTTATTAAGAACACTTTACAATGTTATTTACGATTACTCATAGAATCCATTAAAATTTTACTCAATACTTTGATCTAGCCAAAATCAACGAATTTGCCGATTTTCGCCAGTTTCCGAACGGCGACGGTTCCCAGCTTGATCGCATTTACCCAGCCGTTCCCCATCCGCCTTCGCGAAACACAACAGCCGAAAGTCAGCGTCGCCTGCGATCCGGTGTAAATATTTGGGCGAAAGCATCCGCGGGCAAAAAGAGTACACGAGAGGGGGAGGCCCCGGGAAAGGGAACACATCGGGGACCGAGTCTCGCGCCCGCGCGCAAGAACAAGCCGGCAATTTCTCGGGCGAGCGCGCCCTGCTCGGCTCGCGTATATATATACACGTGTGCGCAGGTGTGCGCGAAAAGGAGGGGACGAGTAACGGAGACAAACTGGTGCGTTTGCCCCTTCATTACCCCCGAGTAAATACCGACCGGTTTTAATTACGGCAGAGGGGGAGGGCAGGGAGGTGTAGCCTCCGCGCTCGCAACTATATCTCTTCGTGCTTGTTATTTACTCTCGAGCACGCGCGCCGTATCCCGCGGAGTTTCCCTGGGCGCGAGTCCCCGCCGCCGCCGGCAGAGGTCTTGGTTAAACAGGGGTCGAAGCTACGGAGAGCCTTTTTCTTTATCTTGCGCGCTTTCTTATGATACAGCGGGTGGCCGGCGGGGGAGTAAAGATAGCTTTATTAGATGCCGGGGCGACGGAGACTGGCTCTCCTTTTATCTAGTTTCGCCGGCCTCGTCCCTCACCCCCATCCCCCTTCCGCGACTCCACTGTCTTGGACTAATTACGCGATGCCGCGGTGGAAAGAGGACTGCGTTTCATCTTCAAGGAGTCTAAGCGTTCATGAACAGGGATTCTTTCCTTTTTCCCGTTTTTTAATAATATTTTCTTTTGCTTTCTTTAATAATGGACGAAAAAATTACTGCGGTATTCGCTGTAGAGTTTTGTTTTTACATTTATATAACAACCTGTGCAAGTGTACATTGGATGGTGCATTAGTTGATTAAAAGGCAAAATATAAAGTTATTTTTGCTGGTGAATTATCAACTTTGTAATTTCAAATGTTGAATATTTATTCGTTTCTTATTGCCGGTTGGATTTTTATTATGTAGCGAAACATTTAAGTGAATAATAATAATAAGGGATCGCTTGCCTTTGACTACCTTATCAATGTTTGATTGGATATATCGATTTGTTCACACTTTTATTACAGTACATTTAAGCCTAATTTGCGAACATTTATATATGCATGTCCTTTACGAGAAACGTAATTATTACAAGCCAACGAAAAATTTATCCAAAATCATTATTTTTTTTTTTCCTCACAGACCTTTCGTAAATGAAACCTCTCCTTCAGCAGCGAAAATGCCAGTCGGCCAAACTCCTGCCAATAAATCAGTCCCGATACAATTTAAGAGGTTGCGTAAATATTGCATAAATCTTTCTTCATTATGCCTCCCACACCCGCACCCGGTTCTCCCTCTCTCTCGTTCATTTCCAATCTATCTTCCGGCCTGCGCAACGCATGACGGCGAGATCGTCGCAGGTAGCGCCGGACAGGGGGGGGCCTTTTTCAAAAATCCGCTGAAATCTCGCGCGCATTTTTCTCCCCTTCCGTGATAAATCGCCGCTTATTACGGACCGTGATGCGTTTTTGCGCTCGCGGACCGATGTGTGCGTGCACCACGAGCTGCCGCGCGCGTAATTATTGCATCTCGTTTTTCCAGCCGGGTATGCGCACACTTAATTTGTCGTTTAGCACGGCAGAGGTGCGCTCGGTGCGTAAGCGGTGTCTTTTTAATTGCGAGCGGTACGCGAGCGCGCATAAATTACGGTCATTATCCCCTAACGGCTCGCTAGCTATTACCGGTGACTGAGGCCGACGATGTATGCGGCGGCATCATTGGATGTCACTGTGCGATTTTTTTTTCATATTTTTCACTTAGAATCTTATTTACTAAATTAGGAGTGTGTATGATAACTCAACTGAAGGATTAAATGTGAACGTGATAAAAGTAATGTTGAGAAATAATTCAGTTTTTTGCCGAGTTGTGTGAAATTTTAGAATAATGCACAATGTGCCGAAGAAACCTAGCTCATTTTAGGCACCCCGCGAAGACTAACACACTTCAAGGTTACATCGAAGAAAAGTACTTATGTAATAATGTATTTGTGAGATTATTCCCGCGAGAAACAGCTCTCTTGGGAAGTTCTTGGTATATTATACTCGTACTTTTTTTGTGAACAGTTTCAAGAAATTCTTTTTTTACAAAACGTATCTCAAAAGCGTTATTTTTTGTTTCAAAACTTCTAAAAGTGCTTTGATTCTTTTAAAAAAAAGACATTTGTTTTTCTTCATTAAATTACTTGTATGAAAATTTAATATTGAAACGTCTAAACTCATCAAAAGAGAAATAAAAAATAATTTTAATAAAATCTTTTAATAAAACTGTTAATTGTATTGTTATAAAATATTTTACAAATTAATTATAAATATAATTAGCGAAAAATGAGGGAATGCAAAATATTCATGCATAAAGTACGAAAATCCTGCCGAAATAAAGAAAAGTAATAAAAATCGTAAACAATGAGGAGTGCTCGCCGGCGGGGCAGGCCCAACATGCAGCGCTTCGACGTTTTTAATATCGCCTAATTGAACGAGGCAATATCGCGCGCAGCCACCCTGTCCATCCATCCGACGGAACATATTCGCCGCCTCGACCCCCCTCCCCCCCTGACAACAACTGGCTCGGCCGCCTTAGCCGTGGCTCTCGCCCCCGCTCGCACAAATGTCCCGAAACGTCCGTCGACCTGTCACTTAGCACCCTAAGAAATAATATTTCGCCATCGGTCTAAAGAGGGTGACAAGAGGGCGAGGGAGAACTGTGCGCGCGCGCGGCCCCGTTTTTATCGCGCGCCTTTTGGACGTGCGATCGCGTGCACGAGCCCCGAGCGTCGACCTGAATAATATATGTCCCATCGCAGAGATGCGAGTGGCGCTCTCGCCTGCGAGAGAGAGAGAGAGAGAGAGAGGGGGGGGGGAGAGACTTTTTTTCTTTTTTTTTTTTGCCAGACGTGGCCGACATTCGCCACCCGAGATGGTCTTTTCGGAAGCGGAAGGGAGCTTGGGAAGGTCACAGGGGGAATTATTTGGCACTTGTATTTTTTTTAGTGTCTTGTACGCATTCATTGACAGTTTGATGTGTTAAGAAAATAAGATTGAGGGAGTCTATGTTATTTTGATACGATCATATTTTGATAGAAGGTCACAGTGGAATCGGTCTTATTTTGATATGAGCATCTGATAGAAGGTCATGGTGATCGTATTTTTTTTTTTAAGCAATGGATACAAGACTAAGTGTTAACCGGGTTACCGATTCTTTTAATTAGACGCCATAAGAGGTAACTTTTTATAGCGTTAAATTAACAATAAACGAAAAGATTCGTACACCTTGACTCTGATAGAAAAATGAAAAAAAGATCCGTTGCATTTTGTAAGTTCACAAGAAGTAAACTTGAGTATCGATCCGGAGTGTGCAACAAGTCAGGCGTCGGTCGGTGCCCCCCCCCCTCCCCCTCTCCCCTTTACATTAATAATCGTCACGAGGGCGGGATTAAGAAAAGCAACAAAGCGAATTCTACAGTATAATCGCGAGGGGGCAATTTATTATTCCAGGTGGGCTTTCTCGAAGCGAGGCGGTAGTAGCGCGCGGGCGCGCGCACGTGCACCGACGGCGACGCGGAAATTCATCTTGCGGCCGGCGGCCGAGTCGGGCCGTGCGTCGCAGTCGCTTTCATTTTCATTAGACCGAAGGCGATCCCTCACGCCGCGCGCCCGGCCAAGACGGATTCCGAAAAGGTCGTTACGCCCCCGCACAATGGCGCGCCGATATATTAGCGTTGATAAAGAGAGAGAGAGAGAGACAGAGACAAGAAGCGGGAGCGACCGTAGGCTACGGAAAGGGGGGGGAGAGGCGGGAGAATCACATTCGAATGGCAAATTTTTCGCGGACTAGAGCGGTGAAAAATCACTAAAGTTGGACGGCGCGCTCCGATGAGAAACGACTCTTTATCCCCTCGCCCCTCCTCGTCGCGCTCGGTAAATCCCTGTAACAGGGTTAGCCGCGCTATGAATAAATTTGGCGGGCCGCGGCTACGACGACGACGGCGGCGGCGGCGACGACTATGACGATGAAATTACGCGGCGGCGGCTGCTGCCGGCTGCGACTGCGACGAGTAATGTATGTTACGCGCTATGATTTGCCCGGCGCGCGCTCGAGCGATGTGCATTCATTGCCGCGCCCCGGCAAATTCATTGTCGCTCAGGCTTATTTTTCCCGCGACGCACCGGGCCGAATGATCTCCGCGCGATCCTCTTTCGACCCGACGGTGGACTTTGTCTCTCTCTTTTTTTTCCCATTTGCCGGGTGTAATTGCTTCATCGCGGAGACCTCGTTGCGCGCTCTCAGACGCGATATAACTTGTAGCGCTGGAATGCCATTTTTTGGGCTAATCTAATTTCTCGCACCGGGGCTCTTTTTCATTAGGAGGCATTTGCTTCAAAGTTCAATATTGGAATTTGTTCGCGGGCCAACTTTTGTTTGACTGCCAATCTCAAATCAATTACGTTTAATTGTAGCGACAAACAAAATTATACTTTATTATTCATGACTCTCTATAAATTTATTCACATGTATTTATTCCACGTTTTGAGTATAGTTCAGTTATTGAGTGAGTTAATTACTTACAAGAATAAAATATTAATAATTTACTTACTTATTAATATTATAATAAAATTATAATTTTTTCCGTAATCTCTTACACTTGCTTCCATCAAGTAATGTTCATTTAAAATACCTTCAACGTTTCATTTAGTAAGGTAAGAAAAATCTAAAAAGGTGATATAAAATTTTTACTCACTTTGAGCGCCCACCAAGGGGTAAATAAAGAGTGAATCCATGCAGATGCGATTTGATCGCTCTCTTGCCAGCCCCTCATTGAATATTCCGCGTGCCACCGCTATGTGGACTTACTCGGCACCGCCACCCACGTCCATTTACATACTTACATCCGTAAGCAGACGCGCGTAGCTGCGCTTGTCTGGCGACAATTTGAAGTCCCCTCCCCCCGTGGAATGACCGCTCGCCTCGACGGCCAACTTTCGGACGCACTCGTGCGCGCCCACGGCATTCCTCCTCCTTCCGTGGGACGAGGGCCACGCGCGCGTTGCGCGGGTGGCGCGGCGGGACACGCGCGCCTCATCTCGGCGGAAACTGATTTCGACGGCGCGCCTCGTCTGTAATTGATTTAATTACCATTCATGCGCCGAGGGCGACGTTATTATACCGCCCTCGCGAAGCCGGCGCCTCGTTGAACTTCTGCCCGCCGCGAAGTTCCGCCGGCGCGAATTCCTCAGCGACACAGAATTTGCGGAATCTCGCGAATCGTCTCGCGCAGTTTTATGCTACTACGCGGAAGGGACAGTTGCTTTGAATTGTTTGACTAATTGTGCACGCTGAGAATGCTCGGATATTTTGGCTTCCACCTAGAGGAAGCTTTGTAATAATAAAAAAAAATATTCTCTAACAATGTGTTAGAAGTTGCTAAATATGGCTTTCAGGTGTTTTTTTTATAAGGATCAAATTCTATTGTATTTTTAAAGTGTTTGGATGGATGTATGTGTGTGAGTGATGGTAGAATTCTCTCCGACAGAACTTCGTAGAATTCCACAGAATCCCACAGAATTGCATAGAATACCACAGAATTTTGTTCCAACAGAGCTAAAATCTTTTGTTTTTTTTAGGATGTGTGCAACGTAATAATAAAATATAAAAAATATTGCTTTTATTTATTTACGAATTTTATTTCAAAATAAAAAATTATACAATAGAGCAATAAATTATGTTTGAAGAAGCTACGTGCCAATGAATTGGCAGCGGTTTTCATTCGGTAAAATGAAATGAGTGCCTTCGTAATTAATTTTATACACAAGCTTAATTTTACGAATAATAAAAGCAGCTATTTACTTCGCGGTAGCGTGCATTTTGCGAAGAAACAATGCGGCGTGTTTTTGGCAGCGCTCGCTGAACTGAAATTCATTAAATCTGATCGAATTGCGCCCTAAAATAATTTACAACCAATGAAGCGGGGATAATTTACGCGCTTGCCGGTAAAATCGGAGGTGCACCATTTCAAAAGTATCGTCGTAATCCAGCGAAAACCCGGCAAATCATCGCGAGCCCAAGTATCTCTTACGATCGGGCTAATTATGAATAATGCGCGCGGGCGCGGCAAAGGGCCCCGCGTGCACGACGCGGGGAGATGGGGCGCGACGCCGCCAACGAAACCGAGCGAGCTCCGCGGGGTCTTCGAATTATTAACTGCAAACTCGATTACTTTTTTCGCGGCAACTTCACCGCGGCGAAGCGCAAAGTTACCGCGCCGCTGAAGTTTAAGAGCCGCGAGCTCGCCGAAAGATTCTCCATAACTAATTTACATGGAAGCTTGAACTTGCAAGGGGAATTCGCTATGGAAAAGAACTTTCGTACCTCCGGCGTCGTACCTCCTCTCTCTGGAAAAGCGAGACCCCTCCCCCCTGTCCCTCGTCCCCTCCTGGTTTTTTGCTCGGTCTCGCGTGTCTCAATTATATATAGACGGCCGGTAGTCAGAGCCCAATCAGGATCATCAGCAAATATCTTCGCTCCCTCGTGGCTGCCCAACTTTTCCCGCGTCGCCTTGCCAAAAGAGTTCTTTGTTTGTTGTCTTCCAACTTCGCCGCGCGCGCGCCCCATCCCCCCGCGCCGAGTCGACGCGAAAACTTGCCGAGTTGCAGAGGGAACGAGAACTTGGCGAAATACTTGGCGAACGAGGTTTCGCTGTAAGGAATTCCTTTGCGCGGCATTTTTGTCCCGCCGCCGCGCGCTTCCTCCTTTTTACCCCTTTGTCTCATTCGCTCTGTCAGAAAGAAAAAAAACAAGGTGCTCTCCCTTGTCCCGTGTTTCATTCTGAAAGCGATTTGCGACGTGTAGCCGCCCTTTTTCTTCCCTGACGTCGAATGCCAATTTTTTGCGAAACTGATATCGATTCTTTGTTAAAGTTTTTAATTTTGATTTGAGAACGGATTCACCGTTTGTTAAAGTAGAATTTGATTCAAGAATTAAATAATATGTTTTTGCATCTATGCGTTAATTATTTTATTGCATCTATTGTTTTCCAAGTATAATTTTTCGTCGTTTATTAATTATTGAAATATGTTCAGTATATACTTTATTGTTTATTTAACATTCACAAAAACTTGAATTATAACCAATTAGTTTTATCTTTTATTTGCGTTATTTCTATTTGGTTTTGCATATGAAAAAGGATGCGAAGAGCTTTCAATTTGGGATATGGTAGAATAAGCTTTTACGTGCGTGAGTTGCGAAAACAACAAGCGCTTTTACATACCTATTGATTTTTCGTCTATACGCCCGCAGTATATCGAGCGGTTTTTGCATCTGAGTACATAAAGGAAAAATTTTCTATTTATTTTCAGTGCAGCTACATTTATATGTAGTGAACACAGAATGTACGCTCATATATCGAAACGCTATAAAAAATGAATCAACACTAAATATGAAAATTGTTAGTAAACATTAATTTTCTTGTAAATAATAAAACTAAATAATCAAACAGTGAAAAATCTAAATAATCACCGTATTTGCTTAAAAATTGTATTTTGAATTCCAATTCGCTTAGTATTGATAAAAATCGAATGATTTTTTAAGATTGTTATCACTTTTATCATTTGTTTGTATGTTTACGACTTGGATTAATAAAAATAAATAAAATCGCAGAAAAATCACAATTGTTGCTAACTAGTAATTACCAACTATGATTTTGTACCACATACAAGCTCTACACCATCTGCAACAATGCATTTCCAAGCAATGTGTAAATACTTCTCGCAATCCAGCAGTTCTCGCAACTCAAAGCACTGCAGCGTTCCTTCGCCGGCGTAAAATCCAAACCCTTATACTGCGCGTCCCCGGTGATTGCGAATGCAAGCCGTGGCCGGCGATCGCGAATGCGACCCTCGTCCGAGCGATAAAAAAAAAGAGAGGGGAGGGGGGGGCAGCGAGACGTAAAAGGGGAAGGTCAGAGCGGTCGGGTCCGGGCGGCAAATAGTTGCCGAGTGTGTCTCGCCTCACCCCCGCACCTACGGCGGGCTCGCACACACCGCGTCCTACCTACAGCACTGCCGCGGCCTTGTTGGCTCGGTCGGAACACGGCCGGGAGAGCGAGAAAGCGGGCGGTAGATCACGCCGCCTGTCCCCCGCGCGCACCGAAAATGTCGCGGAAACGCGCGCCCGCGGGGGAAGATGCATTTCGCTCGCTGCCGCTGCCCCCCCCCCCCCTTCCGCCCCTCGAGGAGGGAGGCTCTGATTGCCGCCGCACACGAGGCTTTTAAGTTGTAACTCACCGCCGCCGGGGGCTGCTCTTCTTTCGCGGAGGAAGTCGTTGGCTGTTTTTAATTCCTATTTATTTTTTTTTTTTGGATGGCTGAGATCGGTGGGGTTGACTATGCGCGAACTTTTAATTTCTTTTTTTGGCTTCGATCGCTGCGAAATGTTGCCGGTTGTTTATTTTTGATTCTCGTTGCGGGGGTTAAGATTCTTTTTCTGTGTATTTTTAACAATGTAAAAATATGCTTTTATTGCGATTGGTAAAGGATATTTCATGGAATTGTACACGTATTATTATGATGATATTGCTAAACGTATTTACCTGCGTATTCCAAAAATGAATAAAATGAGCGATAAATGAATTAACAATGGAAATTGTATGTTATTCAAACAAGTGAATACAAGCTTCTGTATTAATCATCTGGGATTCTCTATAACAGTTACTAAAAAAAAATTTTCATTTTGTCATTGAAAAAAGATGAAAAACAGTATAGTTTTATTCAATCATTTTTTATAATCAATAACTTTTCATTTTGTTATTGAAACAATTGAAAAATAATTAATACTTTGAAAAAAAATAAACGAGTTACATTGTGAGAGAAAGTTTTGATTTTTTAATTTAAAATAAAACTGTAAGTAGATTGTACTGACATTTTTTTTAAAACACAGTATTTCAACTGCTAAATCTGTCCCATTGTTTTCAACGTAACTCAAAATAAAAACTCGAAATTTCAAAATTCTCGCCACCATCAACACTTCCACTCTATAACATTCATTCTTACAAGCGAGTTGCGACAGCTACGTAGTACAAGCATCAGCGTCGGGGAAGTTGGAGCTTCCTTTCTCGCGTCCACTCTTTCTCTCCCTGCCATCTTCATTTTATCTCGGCGCACAAAGTGAAGGGAGAGCGGGGGACAGCGGAGGTGAGAACGGCGACCATTCGAAATTGCATTTCTCTCCCGCCTTTATCTTCCCGCTCCTTTCGCCCGTTCGCGTTATATACACTCGGCCCTTCTCGGCCGCGCCTTTGTACCCACCCCCATGGGCGGAAGCGGCGCCTGCTGGAGCGAGAGAGAGGGGGCTTATTACGGATGATTCGACGGTTTTTACGGTTCGAGCGCCGCGGGCTCTTTTAATTGGAGTTATTTGTCAAAAAGCATTTTGCCGAGCGCAGCGGCGCGCACAGCTCGCCCTTTTTTCGTTACGGAGAGCCGCGGGGCGGAGGGGGGGACGGGGTCCGCAGCAGGGATTATTAAAAAATTCATCGGGCGTATCGAAAGCGAGGAGTTTGAATTAGTTGCGGTAGTTTGGCAGAGGGGACAGGGAGAAGAGAGAGAGGCTCTCGCTCGAGATCGCATGAAGGGCTTGTCGTTTTTCTTCGCCCTTTACTTTTAATCGGTTTTGAAAGGAGCCGAATCCCGAGAACCGCAAATCGTATTACATTTTAGAGTGCGGGGATGATGAACATTTGAAAATTAAATTTAGGTACGTTCAAAGTGAAGGGTAGTTCTCTTATGTATAACTCATTTGAATTTTTTAATTAAAACATTTCTAAATATTTCTTAATTAAGTGCACAAACTTGCAGTATAGACAAATGCAAGCAACACATATTTTTTAAAAAGTATTTTATTGGATTTTTGAGACTAACTGTCACTCCTACACCACAAAGTTAAGAAAAGTCGACTGATACATAGCTTTCTGCACAAACAAGCAGTAAAAAAAACTCGTCAACTAACTTTAAAAATTAATCAAATTGATATTACCGGGACGACTTGAGCGATGTAATTTTCGACTGGGGACGGACAGGGCGCTCGGTAATTTATAAATCGGCGGAGGCGCAATTAAGCGCGAGGCCAGGAAGTCTGGACGAGGCTTCGGGGGAGGCGCATGTCCCGTCTAATTCCGAGCATTATGCGAGCGAAGGCAATCGCGGTGCGAACACGGCCGGATCTGGGGCCGCAATGACGCGCGGCGGAATGCCGCTCTGCGGCCGGCGTCGCATCTGGCATTCCGCTGACAAGATTTGTATTGAGTCAAATGGAAATGGAGAGTGCTCCTGTCTCATTTCGGCGAACACGCGTGCCTCGGCCCCTTAACAACTCGACCGACAATGCTGACGTCCGCGTCTTCTGCGTCGACGACGGAGTCTGTACCCTGCTCCCGGACGTGCTCATTGTAAATTGGATAGATTTTTTCCTCCCGCTCCTCGACGCTCAAATACTTTAGTCTTATTTAAATTTCTCCTCGGCGCAGATTTTTAATTATTATTTGTTGCCGTCCAAAGTTGGTCACTTTTAAATTATCAATGCGTACTAATTACAAGTGCGTAAAATTTAAATTTTTCGGCCTGGCGGACCGAAAGTACCAACTTCCCTCCCGGCTCCCGATTGGGAGTTCGTAATTTCGGCCTCGCTAGGCAGAAAAATAGTATACACACCTAGGCCTGTTTAATAAGAATAGGTACGTATGCTATTCCATTTTAATTAAATGGTTCGGCACAGATTTCTTTGAAGTTCAGTTTACGGATTTAATTACCCATTTAATACAAGGTAGCATATAGTTATGAAGATACATAATAAGTTTGAAATGATTAGATCAAACTGTGTAAAAAAAATGTTAATATAATTATTCAACATTTTCTGTAAGAAAGCGTACAGTTGGCAGTGTTTTAAGAAATTTTCGACCTAACGTTTTTAATTAAAAATCTGCAACATTGTGAATTCATTTAAAAAAATTTAAATTACCTGGTTATCAGAAGTTTATTTCTAACTAAACGTAACTTGCCCGCGCAGAAGTTAATTAGACTTAATTTCCTTTCAAGAAAAGATGAGTCTTACAACACGCCTAGGAGTTCCGGCTGTTTTCGAGAAATCCAGGTCAACGACAATGAACAGTCTATCAGTTTCTGGTTCGATCGAAACCGATGTAACATCATCCGCATAATTAGGAAACTCTCTAGCCTTCATTAACTTTTCAAAGTCCATGTAACACTGAGAAGTTACAGAGAAGTTATTCATTTTTTACGTAACCACAATCTGTTTTTAAGAAAGTGAGATCTGCTTCAAAAATGGGAGAAATTATACTGAGAAATACCTAATAGGAAAAGGAAATTGAACTTGTATTATTTCTCGATATACCACATGATGTTTAATTAACATGAATGATTGTTCGCTGCAGAAAGAAAAAGTTTCGACAAATCGGAAAATTCTTATTCCTTTTTTTTCGTTCGCTGCCAATCACCGAACTGCTGGCAATCAATCAAATTAATTAAATCACATCGACGTTGAAATTAATATCCGGGGTTAATTTAAATAAATTTTTACCGCTTCTCTGATATACGATTCGCTTCATTACGCGAATATCAACGACACATACTACAAGAGAGGAATCGAATGTTAAAGCTTGCTTGAATGCGTACTATAAATTTATTTAAAAAAGCAACAAATGTACTTTGTACTTAAAAACGGAATTTTGCTCACATTCCCAGCGCATACTAAAAATATTGCAGAATAGAATGCGCCATATTATCAACATCCGCAGCAAAGCTCCGGTTACAGTGCATAAAATGCATTATCAGTGCATATGCGATAACAGTTAACATTTCTTTCTTCTTTTTTTTTTGACTGAAGAAAAAAATGGAGCGCAACCGGGGCGGTTAATAATCGGGCTAAATGAGTATCAACGGAAAAACCGTCTGGTAAACGGGCCAGTAATTTCATTCCGCGAGATAGCAATAATTAGAAAGCCGCCCGAAGAAAGGGGACGCACAAAGACGCGAAAAAAAAGGGGCGCGACGGCGGCGGGAATAAAAGAACTGGAGCGAGAGAAAGGGAGATAAAGGAGGGGCGGCGCGGGACAAAAAAAGGAAGGCGCGCGCCCGCGCGAGATAGCGCTTTTGCGGCGGGTCCGGCTCGCGAGAGAATGTCGCGCGGCGGCGCCGCGCATACGGAGCGATTTTGCGGGCAAGAAAAGGAGGAGCTCGAGGCGGGAGGGAGGGAACGAGAGCATCAACAATTCCGCCGGCTTATTCGTAACTCGTTTGCGCCGGCCCGACGCGAGGCTATTAACGCTCGCTGAAGCTAAGCGGGAACGAAGAGACCCGGAAATTAGGTCGCAGGGATTTTTTAGGTTGTCGGCCCGGGGCGCTGGGAAAAATAAGGATCGGCCGCACGCGCGGCTGCGTTTAGTCGAGGATTTATTTAGTGTGCGGTTTTCGGGGTGCAGTGTTAGACGGTCGCTCGGTGAGAAAATTAATTTAAATTTTTTTGTTTTTAATCTGCGGAAGCTTCACTGGAGTACTGTAATGTTATTGGAAATATTTAACGAAGGAAATAAATTGTGATAATTTAGAAAGGAAAGATTAATTCAAAATGGTATGCTTGAAAAAATTATTTTCTTTTCAAATAATTTTAAAGCTTATTGCAGCGGAAATAAATTGATAAAAAATGAAAGGTTTTAAATTATGATAAACTAACTTTTGTCGTAAAACTGTAAATTATGAAAAAATTATTTTCTTTATTTCATTTTGCAAAGAATACTTTTCTGATGTAATTATGGGAGGAAACGCGGCAAGCCGCGTGAATTGCAAGGATGTCAGGGGTTATTCGATACAAGCAGAAGGAGAACAGATGTTGCCCAGAAGCAGCCGAAGGCTAGTTTGCATGTTTAATTGGACAGTCATGTTACGCTGAATTTCAAGTACATGAGAATGCATGCGAATACCAGTGCGAGAATTTCAAATCGTAAAATATCTATCGTTCAATATTAACTTACTTTAATTGCAAATAGATACAATTTATGACAATTTTGCAAATTGGCTTAACTTTTTACAATATACTTTACAGTTATTAATATGCATGGAGGTATTATGATTAATTACTTTAACTTTCGAATACTCCATAGTTTAGTGTTTGGATATTCCACCAGTACTGTTATACATATTATCATTTCACGATCTTTTGAGCAAATAGAAACAATCGATTGAAACAAATTTTATTGCAAAAGAATGAAAGGATATACATAAGCTTTTTTCACAGTAATGTAAAGCGTTTATAGTAAAAAATTGAAAAAAGCATTAAGGGAAAATCGATAAAGAATTTTATACTCATCACAAAGCGTGTTTCTCACTGTGCTCCTGGCAGACGTGTTTTATATTTATCTTTGTTTTGTTCCCTTGATCCCTGCGCGATTCAGCTACGAAATTTCATTCGTACATGCTTTACGCGCTTTTGTTTCGTGCTTGCAGAATTAAATTCTTGTCATTCTCGCATGTATCCGATAAGCTTTTGAAATTTTTTTTACTTATTTTAAGAGCCGCTGAGCATTTGCAAACGGAAGATGTATTTTTACGGGCGCATTATATTTTTCTACATAAACATTCAATTCTGCACAAAATTTCTCACAGAATTAAAGTAACTATATATCAAATGATTTTTTAACACCTTGCAAAACGATTTAAAAAATTGCACAAAAGCGAGTAGCACTCCCACGTAAACAAAAAGAAAAGGTAATAAAGTACTTAAAAGAGTTTGACATCCCACGAGACAGCAGAAAAAGATCGAAGGTAAAAGAAAGGGAAGGAGAAAAATTGGAGCAATCACTTGGGCGATCGCAAAACCCGCTGATCAGGTCGATTCTTCGCGCTCGCTCGGATAATCCGGAATTACAATGCCTGGTAGCTGGCGGGTCCCACCTCTCTCGCGTCTCGGCGAAAGACACGCGAAATGAATGACGGCGTCCCGGAGTCGGCGCATCAGCACATACGCCCGCGGGATCCTCGGGCATCCGTGTACCCCTGTGTGTGTGCGTATGCGTGTGTGCCCGCGGGTTCGGGTGTGAGTGCACGCGCGTCAGCCCGATCGGAGAACGGAGGATGTCAGGTGGTCGCCCGTCACGGACCGCCGGGCGTCCGTCAATCTGTCCGTGCACCGCAACGAGCGCCCGCGAGGGCAGGCCGGGGGACGGCCGAGTCCATCTCCGACTGCTCGTTTGTGCTTACGCGGGAGTTCGGATTCCGCCTCGGCGAAACCGCAAGGGCCGCGCCGTCCTTACCGCCCGCGACGCCAAGAGAGACTTTGCCGCAGCGCAAAGTAGTCGCGCGCGGGCTTGCTATGTGCGGAGGGACCCGCTGAGAGAGTTCCGCCGAGTGCCGGGCATCGGTTGACCTGTACTACTTGCTCGGCTGCACTCAGATGCTCCTGCGTCAAAGACGCTTATTTACGTCGCTCCTGTCTGTTGTTTCTTTTTTGTACATTTATGTTGTTTGTCATTTTGTATCTGTAATGAATTATACTTAAGCTTTTCTTATTATTGAAATAGCGTGAGGAGTTTGTTACAAAGCAGGTCGTCCATTCACCCTTCATGCATAAGAATAGGAAAGTTATAAAACTGATGGAAGGATGATCAATTTATAAAAAACTGATTATTTGTAATTACCTCTGCCTTAGAAAGTATATATTGAAAAAATTATTTTTCTCAATCATTATTATTATTATTGAATGTCGCATGAAATATT